>OU015502.1:105871584-105996160 GCA_907164885.2 Dolomedes plantarius
CTGGGTATTCACAGTTCCATGCAGGTAAAAGTGGGCCTCGTCTCCCCATCAGATTTTCCACGGCCAAGCATCATCCACCTCCATTCTCGCAAGAAAGGTGAGAGTAAAAGTCAATCGCTTATCATGGTCGGGGTACAGTAACTCCTGTACACGGCTGATCTTGTACGGATAGAAGTTGATAATCTTTCGTAAGATTTTCCATACCGTACTGTAAGGCATATCCATATTCCGAGCTAATCCACGAGCGCTAGAGGTGGCAGCAATATTGTCTGGTCCTCTGTCGACAATCGCCTCTGTCGACAACTGCTTCGATTGTATCCTGTGGCACATGTTTTCGTACTCTGCCTGACTGAACCTTCAGAGAACCTGTTTTCTCAAACGTCGCAACCATTGCTTTTAGCCCATTAACTGACGCAGGACCGTTACCTTTACGCATTTTTTTGTGCGTTCTAAAAGCACGAAGAGCGGCTGACTCGTTGCACTGGTTGAGGTAAAAGAATTTGACCAGTAACGCACGCTCGACTAAAGAAGGAGACATTGCACATAAACTTTCAATCCGATTGATTCGAAACGTAACACATTGCCTTTTAAAACCCAAGCATCTGGCACTATGCCAATGGATGTAACGTGAAACTTGAATAAAGAACTTCTTCTTCTGCTCAGCGTACGTGATACTGCAGATCACGAGACTTTATCGGTGTTTATGTAGATTTTACGCTTTTTTTAAAAGTATTGCCATATTGCACTTGAACTAAATAAGAAAATGTGCATAATAAAAGGTAATTTTATTCCGTATTAATTTGCATTTGTTAACACTCTATTTTCTATTACACAGCGCCAAATATTCCCCTAGCGGTGACTTTTGGAACTAATTTATTTTTTTACGGAATCCTTCGTCCCCCGTCTTGTTTAATCTTCCTACAAAATGTGGCGTCATTCTCGCAAATAGATCGAGCTACAGAACACTGTGAGCACTGTCAGTTTAATTATAGCCACCCGGTATATATATATATATATATATATATATATAATTTATTTATTTATAAAAAATATAAGTAAAATATTCTATGTACGCTAAGGCGTATCGAACTATATATACATTTAAAATTCTTCTTTACTTATTTCATTGATCTATGGCAATATTTACATTAAAAATACACTACTGTTTTATTTTTGATCCTGTATCGAAATTATTTATTCAAGAGAGACATCTAAACTTTGCATCAAAAATATATCAATTCACATCCGTATTCTCCCAAAGTCAAGTTCAAGAGAAGCGATTTTATTTCAGTATATATATTTATAAAAAAGATCCGAAATTCTTCGTTAAAAGTCTGTTCTAGTTACGATATCTACTAATGCCTTCGGGCAGCGAAGAATGGAAAGGAATAACGTCCATTATATATAAAGAAAGAAGATTTGGAGTTTCTGTTATAACAACGCACGTGATAACGGCCCCAGTCATTAAAGTTGAATAATTGTAGCCTGAGGGTGAAAAGGAGGTACTGTGTTAACGCCCTTTGTCGATCCGCAGTGTTACTTCAGCGAACAATTTCCTTTTCTGTCCCTCCGATGGAAGATAAGTTTGGCCTAAAAGTGGTTAAGTTGAGGTCTTCAGTTAGTTGACTTTAGCGGTTTAGAAGAGACGAAAAGAGAGTGATGAAATAAAAGGAACAAAAGCAAATACGAAATCTAAAGTTTGGGAGACTGCGAAAAATATTTTAAAGCTCTGTTTAGTTGAAATTGTACCTACCGGGGAAGCTTTAATATATATATATATATATATATATATATATATATATATATATATATATATATATATATATATATATATATATATATATATATATATATATATATATATATATATATATATATATATATATATATATATATATTCGATATCAAAGTCTAAACTGAATAAGCGAAAGGACAATAAGATAACTACGCAGATTTAAGAAAAATTGAAGGTGAAACTTAACAGATATGGAAGTTTTGTAGTTGATGACCGGGAGGAGTTGTGACCTCCCACTCCGGTTAAACACTGTTTTATGCCTAGGCAACACTCCCGGAGGTCTGGTACAAAACTAAAATCTTATATATATATATATATATATATATATATATATATATATATATATATATATATATATATATATATATATATATATAAGAAATATAAAGAACACAAAAGAACAGAAAATTAACAAAATTTAAATTCAAACATATATTACCAAACTATCACTACAACACCAAAACACCAACTCAACCCCCACCCGCATCACCGCCTTTAGCTCAATTCACTTCACACCCACTCAACCATATAGAAAAACAACTTCTATGGTTGCAGTTATCCAGGTTAAAAATTCGGGTTAAAATATATTTAAAAAAATAAAAGCGAAAACCTTTATCACTGGCATCTTGCAAGAATATATTTATTTTTAAGTTCATTTATGCTTGATTAGAATGTAATCTAGAACATCTTGCCAAGTAATTGATAATAACGTTGCGTTTGATGTTCTTGTGGACGTCACTATTCCAGCACATTATACGTACAAGTTTAAAGGAAAAGTTATCTCGTTTATCGTATAATTTGTAAGAAATGTTTTGTTTTGCGTCAATATATAGTGTTAGATCAAGGACTGCTAGTCCTCCTGTGTTGTCACGCTCAGTTTCTACTAGTTTTAAACTTTCTGGGTAAAAATTAATATCCAATGATGTAAAATTATTAATAAAACATACTAGAATGTCATCTAGTATGTTTTAATAATAATTTTACATCATTGGATATTAATTTTTACTTATATTAGTGACGAATCCATAGTTTTCGGGGTCACTGAGATGGATAATGACAATCAGGATGCTGTTTTAGTGTGTGTGTGTGTGTGTGTGCGTGAGAGAGAGAGAGAGAAACTGAAATTGAACACACCCCTCCCCCCAAGAAAAAAGGACAATAATAAAATAAATATTCTTGAACATTATTTATTTGCATAACAAATATTTAAAACTTTTTTTAAATTCTTCAGATTTTAGACGTCACTACGTATACATAAAATATCTAAGGCAGGTAGAAAATGAAATCATTTCTCTTGCCAGGAATGAAAAAGAATGACACTTCAATGCTTCAAAGAAACAGCTTAATATAGATGTTTAATAAAATAAATATGATGAATTTGAAAGTAATGTACTTAAAATCAAAAATAAACATTTAAGCAAAACATACATTAACACATCTTGTTTTAAAAATGATTTTAACAATTTTGATTTATATTTAAGATACTTTTTCACAAAACCCAGCTACGCTATTTATTTAAGAGAATAAACATTCTGGTGAAATCGTTCCCTTAAATACTGAAATCGAAATAAAAATTCACCTAGCACTAAATACCATCATGAATAATGAACTAGAAATATTTTAATTAATAAGTACAATAAAATTTCTGATAAATAGAAATTTTAAACGAAGTAAATGAAAGAGCTCAGTCGATAACACACTTTAATAATAATAATATTAAAAAAAAACAATTTTTCATTTGAAGTTGGATAGTGAATATCAAATTTTAATTATGTTTACTTCCTTTAAAATCTGCTGCATTTAATCAAGTAATTGGTAACAAAATATTTTTAAGACTTGAAGTCATTATTCAAAATAGGGTATTTTCTGAACGTTTCTCCGCAGAGAGAAATGCATCAAACTTTTATTTAAAATAACCTAATTAATATTAATGAAATATTTTATCGGGGATAATTTTTAACATTTCTTATGGTCTTGAGTTTTGAATTTTTGTTATTAATTTAAAGCGAAACAAAAAATTTACAAACTTGAACGATACAATTACTAAAATTAAACTTAATGAGATGATCACTGATAAAAAAAAGTTCCTAAACGCAATTGGGAAATGTTTCCAAATTGAACAAAGTTCGAAATAAATAGGTCCAAAGGCAGTAATTTAATTAAAACTAATTGAGCTGTAACGATATTTTTTTAGTCTGAAAAGAAATAATTTATCTGTTTATCAGAACATGAAATGAATAAACCCGCCTATACAAAAATAAACTTTTAAGTGTTCTGTTCTTTTTAATATGACCTATTTAAAACGTAGACATATCGATTTTTAGGATAAAGGTTTGAAAAAAATTAACTTGACACCACAGCTCCTTAAGAAGTAATTTTTATTAAACTTACAATGATTTACTCCTTTTACTCCTAGGCAACACATTTAGCCAATTGTTCCTATGGTCCTATGGTCCATTTACTGTAGAAAAAAATGCTATTACTATAAATAGAGATGTGCATATTACTATAAATAAAGATTTCACTAGAAAGGTAAAAAATATGTTACATATGACAATATTGAAACTTAATCCATTACACTTGCAGACAAGGCTGCTGGCCATTTGTATAAGGGGTCACCGTACAGGTCACATGCATTACCCCTACAGGGTGATCCCGTAATTAAGAACCTAGTCAATTGCCGAAACCTAAACACTTGATCCCGTACCTCCAGGTGTAAATTGTAGGGGAAATATATTTAAGATACTAAACTGGGATGCACAAAATAGGTAAACATTTTACCTAGAAACTATATACCCTGAAAGAGGGAGCTTTTTGAATCTGAAGCGGCATTTCATTTTATCAGTGTTGGATTCGAAACAGTATGCATAACCCTTTGAAAACATGCACAGAAAACTGCATTATTAATTGATCGAAATTTAATGATTAAAAAAAATTTCAAGCAAGCATACCCGTTTCAAGCAAGCATACCCGTGTTTCAAGCAAGCATACCCGTTCGTCACTTTTAACGTAAAGAAATTTGTGCCAATCGGTGAATCTTTTACCATAAATTTCTTACAATCGAAATATATATATATATATATATATATATATATATGATTATATTCATCTAATGAATATAATTATTTTGCGACTTATCTCGATTTAAAAATTAAAATTCAAAGTAGCGAATTAAAAATTGGGATATATGATAAAAGATGAGATTGTAACTTTGAGGTTATCACGTTTACCAATTTACATAGCAACTTGGACTAAAAAAAATATTATAATATCTTTTACTCACAACTATACATAATAAAAATCGTTTGTAATAACGCTGAAGAATTTTTGGAGGTATGTAGCATTTTCGAGGAAAACCTAAGTAAGAACGATTTCCCTAAAAAATATGGCAATTTAAAAGTTAAGAAAATGGTATTTAAACTCAGGTATATTTTGACGTTTACGATATAGTTTCAGTTTTCATATTTTTTTACACTTCAATGGGGTGTGGGGCTGTAGTTTTGCTACAGTGACGTAACTACTAGGGTAAAATTGGCTGCTGTTTCGCTATAACCGTCACTTACTGGACTAGGTTATGTATATATCTTTGTCTTTTCATTAGGATTGTATGTGTACTTGCATGTATCGTAATTGAGCCCTTACTACAAGTTGTCCGTGTCTTTCCATTTTCTTTTGATTAACTGTTTCAATGGGGATATCGGGGCCTTCGGATGTCTTTTGGTTATGCCTGCATCATATTCGGAAAGTTCCCCCTTGAGGTAACTGATTTGGTTAGGCTCCCTGATGACGAGACCAGTCGGTTACCTCGATTTCTGGTTTAGTTCCGGCACTACTACATAATCTTATATCTGGTGCTTGGATCTCTGAGTGCTTGATTTCTGTATATTTTTTGTCTACATTATTCTAATCATTATCTAGCTCTGTTGGATTATTTATTTTTAGTTATATTTGTTCATTTTCAATATGAGGATATGAAGTAACTGCGCAATCTTTTATTGAAAAATTTTATGTTTTCAATGCTAGGGTAGCTTTTAAGTTAACTTGCTTGGCAGTTTATGTCCGCCTTTTAATTTTTTTGTTAGTGTTGATTTATTAATATTATTTTACTTATATATATACATATATATATATATATATATATATATATATATATATATATATATATATACAGTCCGACCACAGTACGAAGAACCACGGTTGGCATAGTGCCAAGACGATTCTATTCACGCTTTAGGTAAGGCTGCTTAGGAAGGAGGGGGAAAAGTCTTGTATTCTCTCGACATTCTTTAGAATAAGTTACTAACTGCGCTTGCTTGCTTTTTCCTCGTCTGTTATTTTGATTATTATATTAAAATTAATGCATACTTTACCCAATACGACTGCTCGGAATAAGCCGTTCCGTAGTGATTGTAAACGTATAATTCACAATGTAATTAAATTGTGTGATAAAGAAGCACTAGAAGGAAATGTTATTGTTCCAGTTTCGCAATCCCCAAAGAGAGCTAGTGAAATGACCGGGATATCAATGTCCAGTGTAAAAAGAATACGTAGAGAAGCAAAGGGTGAAGAAACTCCAAAATTTTAATCTCCGAGGAAACGTCAGAAAAAAAAAGAACCACCGAAAACGTAGCTTTAGATGATTTTGATTGTGATGTAATCCGAAAATATCCACTCTTATAAAACTCCTATTTTTTAAATAGATTTGCTTCTTTCTTTTTATTATTTTGAAATTATTATTCACATATTCGATCAAAAATAAAGTTTTAAAAAATAACTTTAAAATTGCGGACAAAAAGTAGTCTGAAATGCATTCCGTATTTCATAAACAAACACATCCGAAAATATGACGTTTTCCCCTATTTTCCAAGTAGACTAGCTTTTCTCGCGCATGCGTAACAGCTTCCAGGGACCTTGCTTACGTGGTCGGACTATATATATATATATATATATATATATATATATATATATATATATATATATATATATATATATATATATATATATATATATACATACGTGTGTGTGTGTGTGTGTGTGTATGTATGATATCTGACAGTACTTATAATGTGGTGATTGATATGTTATCTTCTGGGTTTTCGGATCAATCATGTTTGGAATCCCCCCGATTTGGTTCCTCTCAATGGTAATAACTTAGTTGTAATTGAGTTTTAAGCCTCTTGAAATCCTATCAGGTATATATTATACCCTGAAAGTCATTTTCATTTAGTGTTTTGTCAAAATAGGACCTATTCTGCAGTGCTGTTGTTGTCATTATAAAGCTATAGCGTAGTTTGATCGACGCCCTCTTCAATGAAATTGATGTCATACAAATTTTTTCGCGCTTTTCTGTCCGTTACGAAGATAATACACTTGTAATGCGTGGAAATCTAGCGATTCTCCTTTACTATATTGCATTTGGAAATTTTTTTTATTCAGTTTATGTTTTAAATTACTTGCAATATTTTTTTCAAGTAAATTTTATTTGAATCTCATTATTTTTCTGATGAGTTCCAAAATCAATTAGCTGTTTTCTTTATTTTTGTTTTAATTTAATTTGAAATGATTTAAAAAAATTCAAATTGTAAAATAAAATAAGAAAATAACTTTTTTTTACTTAAAAATTGATTGAAATTTATTAGCTTTTGCAATCATCTTCTTAGATATGAAGAATTTCCAAAAATGGGAAACAAACTACATTATCGTTGGTTTTTGATCAATGACGAGCATTTCCCATTTATCTAATCTAAATTGCATTCGATTAATCAAAGAAAAGTTTATCTTAAACTTTGTTACCGGGAAATTAATTACGAAGGACTCTTTTAAAACTCAAAGTTTAGAAAGTATAAGCAAGGATACAAAAAAATTGAGAACTGGTGATCGAGGAAGTCTTCCTTTTCTACGTATTTAGGCAGAGATCTCTGAAATAACGTGTTCTGCAGATAATAAGTTAAGAAATATTTATGTTGAAGTTCATTAGTTAAAATTTATAACTACTTGTGCAATAGAAGCTGCGATATATTTTTAGAAAAAAATATTATGTGGTTTAATACATCACTCTATTCATTATTGTAACATATCCAAGATGAAATCTAAATGGTGGCTATTCATTTTGTGAGACATTTTTTCAATAGATTTTTAATCGGAAATAGAAGCAGAAAGTAGTTATTTTTTCCTACATACGCTCTGACATAAATTGTAGACATTTAATAACATGAAACCTAAATTATGTAATATTAGGCTTGATTGTTGAAAAAGACCTATTTTATTGAGAACATTTGCCCAAAAGAATTTATAATGATAGGCATTTTTTTCAAACGCATTTTAATGGAAGGTTAAAACAGAAAGTAATCATATTATACCCTTGATAATCTTTAACATAAATTGAAATGTAATGAAAAAATGAAATCTTTTTGCAGCAATATACAGCTTAACTGCTGAAAAGGTCAAATTTTACTGAATACATCTACACAAAATGATTCAGACAAAATAATAATTAATTATATTTACATAAAACAATAATTACACAAAATATTCATACAAAGTAGTATGAAACATAGAATTTTTACCAGTTCACATAAAATCCTTTCAAAATATCGAGCAAAATTACAACCATTAAGTCATTTTGAAACGACCATATAACTATTATTTTCATCAGACGTGTTTTTCAAATGCTTTTTTATCGAAGAGAGAAGCAGGAAGTAGTCATTTTTTTCCTATCTAAACTCTGATATAAACTTTAGACTTCTTTATAAAATACAGCAGCAATATATTGCTTAATTGTTGTTTGATAAAAAGCTTTTTAACTACTTCACAAAAAAATACTTTTAAAATATGCGAAATTGTAACTATTTAGTCATTTTCAACCGAGCGCACAACTATTTATTTCTTCACACATTTTATTCAAAAGCTTTTTTTATCCAAGATAGAAGCAGAGATTTAGTCATTTTTCCCATTACAGATCTGATATAAATTTCATACTTCCTCATAAAATATAGAAATAATGTGTTGCTTAATTGTTCTAAAAAGCTTATTTTATTTAACACTTTTACACAAAAGAATTTAGAGTCTAAAATGCACATAAATGTGTATTTTAACTACCTCACATAAAAATCCGTCAAATTGAAGTGCGAAACTTTAGCCATTAAGTTATTTACATACGACCATATAGCTATTTATTTCCACAGAAATTTTTCAAACTTTTTTAACCACGATAGAAGTAGAGAGTAGTCATTTTTTTTCTATATAAACGCTAACATTCTAACGCGCACATTTCTGTCTAACGCTAAATTATAAACTTCTTGATAAAATGAAAGCTCATAGCGGAATTATAATGCTTAACTATTGACAAGAGCTATTTTGTTGAATACATTTACCCAAGACAATGTATGACATATAAAAATGTATGAAACCTAGCATTTTAACTAATGTAAGTAAAAGTCTTCCATAATATCTTGCGAAATTGTAACAACTTTCAGTCATTTAGAAACCACCGTACAACTATTCATTTCATCAGACATTTTTTCAAAAGATTTTTATTCCAAGAGAAGATGCAGGGAGTACTCATTTCCCTCTATCTAATATCTAACATAAAATGCAAATTTCATGATAAAACGAAAGCTTATTGTAGTAATATATTTCTTAACTCCTGAAAAAAGACCTGTTTTGTCGAATACATTTACCCCATAAAATTTAATATTAAAAGTCATATAATGATGTTTAAAACCTAGCATTTTAACTAACGCACATAAAAGTCTCGCATAATATCGTGGAAATTTGTAACCCTATTAAGTTATTTGGAAACAACCGTACAACTACATATTTTATCAGATCCTTTTTTTCAAATGCTTTTTGATTCAAGAAAAGAAGCAGGAAATAGTCATTTCTTTTTATATCCGTGATAAAATATTTTATTTGATTTCCCCTTGAAATGCAACATTCACAGTGTAATTGGTATTAATTTTTGTAAAAATTAAGTCAGTCACATATACATTTATTTTTCTGAATTATTTTTACTAATGTAAGTCGAATTTGTGACTTTTGCACATATTCACACTACTGTAAAATAAAAAAAAAATTAAAGTTGTAGTTCTGAAAAAAAAATCACAGTGTATATTTTGTACCATTAAGATACAAATAAATAAACGATTTGTGTATATTTTAATATCACGTCGAGAAAAAATTATAAATGAAAGTTCCCAAAATGGGAGACTTGGTGCTCAGTGGGTTAATGAAACCTGGCTTTGTCCAATGGTTGGAAATATAATTTTTTAGCTTGCCCTTCTTAACATCAATAACTACTTATAAACGACTGGATTCCTCTGAAAGGTAGAACTGAATATACACAATATACATCCAACTTTTTTTTACAGGTTTTTGAAGTTACGGGTCCAAGAAGAAGTTTCTTATTTTGCACGCTTTATTTAGTCTAAAACGATTTCAAAATCTTTATCTTGTAAATACATATGTATGTATATACTAGATGAATACCCGTGCTTCGCTACGGAGTACATTCAAATTAAATGCAAAAGTCAATGTATGCAATTAAAGCCAAAAAAACGCAAAAAATATATTTATAATAAATTCAACTGTCAATGTGTGCAATTAATGCCAAAAAAGCAAAAAAAAAAAATACATATTTATACTAAATACAACGGTCAATGTATGCAATTAATGTAAAAAAAATATACATTGATAAAAAATTCGTAACGGATATTTTTATAGACAAAATAATGTAGAAGAAAATACTCAAAATAAATATAATAGAACATACTAAAGAATATAGTACAGTTAATATAGTACATCTTGAGGAGCATTTCTTTTACTGTATTTTAATTTTTTTGGGGATAATGTCGAATTGTCTGCCGCATTAGCAAGAAAGAAAAAAATATTTTTTTTCTATTTCGCTGTTATGAACGTGACACAAAATTAGTTTAAATTATCACAAAAATGAAAGAAACCACGTGAACAGCATTTAATAAATTAAATTCTAAAAATGAATCTTTAAAAATTCATAAAATATCAGGAAATAGAAGTAAGGATTCGTAAAAGGTTTCATCTTAAAGTAATTTTTATGATGTTTCTCGTGATATAAATTTTATAACCCGCCATTTTTTTTTATTTTAAATGCAAAATCAAAGGAATATTATAAAAACAGTTTAAAAATTCAATTAAAAAAAACTAGGAAGAAATTTTCAAAAATCTTTCTTGGTGCACCCCTACATTATAAGAAGAATCGCCATGCAAAATTTGAACCCTTTATGTCCAGCGGTTTGGATTGTGCGTCATCTGTCAGTCAGTGAATCAGTCAGTCAGTCAGTCAGTTATGGAACTGTTTTATATATATAGATTAGAATGCATTTATAGTAAACACGTCAATAATCGTTATTTAGGAAACTAGCCTGAATACCCGTGCTTCGCTACGGAGTACATTCAAATAAAATACAACGGTCAATGTATGCAATTAATGCCAAAAATATGTATATTTATAATAAATACGACGGTTAATGTATTGAAGTACTGATTTGAAAGATTATTATTTTCATCTATTATTCGAGTTTAATATATGACTTGAAGCTTTTTGATGGTATTTATTTTTCTATCGTTTTTGCTTCTCGCTGTTCAGTAAACCTAACATATCGGCCTTTAAAATTGTGAGGCTCTTCCATTTCAGGATTCACCCTTCAAAATTGTTGGTTTTTTATTAATTAAAAATTAACGGTAGTTATTTTCGATTCCGGAAGTTCTTAAAACCCTCGGCTCTTTTTAACGACGCATGTATGTAAAATTTCACGATCGTCGCTCCTAAACTGTGGAATTCTATACAATTACAGACAGACAAACATTCATTTTTATATATTAGACTAGCATTATTGCCCAGCGTTGCCCGCGTACATATATAGATATAAAATATTTCATGCATTCCATCAAAAAAATACTGGGCTGCACTCCCGCTCTTCATGTTCATCTGGCCAGACAGAATGCGCTTAGCACGTTTCTACTGAAATGATATGCAAACAATAAGAAAGAAAGAAACTTTGAGCCTGCGGACCTTCGTCTGATTTTAAGGTCATTCCCAACCCTCTTTCTCCCGCGCATTGGAATTTGACACCCCCCTCCTTCATCCTCAAACCACACCTCTTAACGCAGCTGGTCGAGGGGAATCCACAGGGGGTAGACGCACCTCTATCGGGCACGACAAACATTAAAAAATTAATTTAAAAAAACTAAGCCCCAAATTTCGTTTTTGCTGGTTTAAGTTTTTCGGGTCCAAAACATTAACTGTGCCGAATTTGGTCCCGGTGGGTGAAACAGTCTATGATTCTATAGCTGACAAGCAAACAGACAAGCTCTTATATATATATAGATGAATTTTGTAGAATAGAACATTTGAATTATTTGATGACAAATATTTCCTTACTTTAAGGGGAGATGAGTGTAAAGTTATTTATATTATGTTGTCATTATTATGTCCATTATTTAGAATTAGTTATGTTTTATATTAAAGAAAAATACGTTTAAAATTATTCATTTTAATAAATAACATATTTTTAGATAATATGTATAGTATATTTATGAAATGTATATGTTCAAGAGGATACAACAAGAGAGCTATTTTGGTCCACTTCTTTTAAACAATTGCTCTTATTAACAAGTAGAGACAAATATTTACTAAATATTATTTTTTTATTTCTATTTTTAATTTGAATATTTTTATGCTTAATTTTGGATTAACCCAGAATTATTTATTTGAAGTTTCTAGATATTTTTTTGTTTATTTGCGCTACTAATTTTGCCTGGGAATAAAGTGTATTTTGAACTTAATTGGTCAATAAAAATGTGTATTATGTAAGTAAGTATATATATCAGATCTTTTACTGTAGTACCATTACTTTTTTACACGGTTTTTCGAGCTATATATGGTTCTTTATTTCATCTTACACAATTTTCGGGCGACATGGAATGTGCATTCCCAATTTTACTGTAGGAAACGTATGTTTTTTACATGTTTTATTTTTTTTATTTACAATGGAGGATACAAAATTTTGAAACCAAACAAGAAAACAAAATAACGAAGAACAGCAGAAGAATGTCTATGGACCTATTCGATCTCTTGCCTCCCAATAGCTTTTCCACAAAGTTGTGGCGGAGAGCGCAGGGCAGCGCTGAAGGTGATTAAAGTCAATTCCTTCCTGAAGGTTGCAAACCTTGCAGGAGAGATCATAAAGTATATTTACGATATGTAAATGCCTATCATGGCAGTCATGATCAGTATCGAGGTGAAATTCCGCTACAGCTTTCATCCTAGGTCATTCGAAATATTTGAAATATTTTTCCACCACGATTTCTGGGAATTCCTATCTGAGAGCTATTTTTCCAAGTTATTCCTAACAATTGATTTAATGATTGACATTACATTATGAAAATGGATTTCATCATTAGGGATTTGAGTGATCGCTGCCCCTTTTTTAGCCAACAGGTCAGATTTTTCATTACTACCTATTCCGCAGTGGACTGAGATCCACTGCAAGCAAATAGTCTCACTTTTGTGAAACACAGACGTTAGGAGGGATTGACAGTTCCTAATGGCTACAAACTATGGAGCCCTAGTAGAGTTAATTGCCTGCAAGGCGGCTCTCGAGTTGGACAAAATGACCACTTGTAGAATTAAAAATAGGTTGTGATGCATATTGCAGAATCGTAACTGGGAATTCATCCTCTAGAATAGAAAAATGACATCAATGAAAGATAAACGAGGAATGACGACCTTAAATTATGAACCATGGAACATATTTTTTTTTAGGGAATATGAAAAATGGCTTAAGGCCTCGAAAAATATAGGATGCTTATCATTCTATGCGCTTATGAAGACCGGTGGATGAGTCCCCTTGCGAACAGCACCGTTTTCGAAGTCAACTCTCTCCTCTCATCTTAGGCATTCTGTCAAACCCTTCTCTCTGGAGTGTTTAGTCCAACGAGTCGGGAGAAATCTCTGTTGCAGGTTGTTGATGAGTTTCGCATCTGTTCATCAGTCCGCCAAATTTGGCGAAGAGCGTTCGCCGAGAGGCAAGAAAAACTGCGAAAACAAAGCGACACAAAGAGAAGCGATTATGCCTGTGTATATCAGGGAGGCGAAAAGTAGCCAAACTTGTAGCGAAATATACCAACCCTTTCTCCCCGCATCAGGAATTTCACTGTTAAGAAAGTGCACTGCGTTCTTAGTAAAAGTGCGTTCAACGTAGGTTTTCGTTGAATAAAACTGGGAAGTTAAAGAGCAGTATCCACATTTATGTGGTAAGCGCAGCTATTAGGGGAAAAATCCCATAAGAAAAAGATACTTTTAAAGGGCGGTATAAAACGTTACGACGCCACTCTTGAAAAGTGATTTAAGTTATACTAAAATTGAGAGAGTGTAATATGTATGGCCTCAATCTCACCATCAAAAGCCGAAGATCTATATCTTCCCACTGGGGAAAAGATAGCGAAGAAGTCAGAGTAAAAACCTGCTCGAGGATTAATGCAGCCATCAACCCGAGAGCCGTAGGTGTACACTCAAAGCCATTCAGTTTTGAGAAAAAAAAGTATTACTAGTCTCATAAGCCAAATATCTCAAAACCAAGTCATTTGTGATACCTTTAATAACAAGCTGAACAAGTTCAGTAAATATACGAAAAACAACACTTCTGACTGTGGAAGTTTATTTAGGTCTAAAATTAAGGTCATGCAGTTCCTCCAGCGTAAGATGTCTCTGCAAGAAACCGAACTGTGTTTCAAATTCCGTTCACAAGATTAGGAGTCACTGTTCCATAGAGAAATGTATCCAAGACCCCTCAAGATATTTCCCCACATAAGTAGATTTTACACGGTTTATTTTTACACAAATTTCTGAGGAACGTATCAACCGTGGAAAAAAAGAGTTGGGTGTGCATGAATTGCTCACCTTAACATTTATTATTCCCTTAGCACCTTAATCATTGAACAACCCAGAGAGAGATAAAAATTAAATATGTATGAATTAATAATAATTATTGCCTTGAACCGTTAATCGTCGAATTACTCAAAAAAAGATTGAATTAATTTTTTGCAATTGCTCATCATGTTATTAATTACGACATTAACACTTTAATCTTCCAATTTTCTTAAATAATTTGCGAAAAAAATCTTCAGCTAAGTGTTTAAATGATCATTAAACTACGAGACTAATGATATAGTAGATAGCATGCAAATGTGTAATTTTAATGTTTTTATGGCGGTATAAAATAACTTACAAATTAATTTTTTCTCAGCTTTACAGTCTGTATTCCTTGTACATATACATTATTCAGAAAATCTTTAATGAAGGATGATGATCTATAAAATTTTCATAAAGAAAATTTGAGTTAAATTTGGTTTTATAAATGATAAATTGCGTTTAAATTGTTAAAACTCATTCAATTAATTTTTTTTAAAATATGCAGCTGAAGATTTAAAAAAAAAGAATCTTTAGCATTGCGTTAAAATAATCGTTAAGGTTGGAGAAAATAACGGACTTAGTAACATTTTAAAGTGTACTTAAAATGTTTTTTAGGAAATATAAAATAATTTATTATTTACAATTTTTAATTTTCAATTTACAATTTTATACCTTCCCTGTTATATTGTTTATATTTTTCTTTCACCATTGTATAGCTCAGAAAATACTTAAAGCACGACAAATCATCATACACACAACACACATACACACACACACACATATATATATATATATATATATATATATATATATATATATATATATATATATATATATATATATATATATATATATATGTGTGTGTATATATATATATATATATATATATATATATATATATATATATATATATATATATGTATATATATATATATATATGTGTGTGTGTGTGTAAGTAATAGATTAAATATTATGCCCTCCATTCTAGCATTTAAATTCCCTTTCCTAAATCCAATCCGCAGTAATATTAATTTATCGCTTAATTTATACCTTTGCAACAGAACTTCCAATAAATCGCATGTCTATGCATTTCTACACGTGTACATCCCCGGATTCAGAGGCGTGTGTTCACATCCCCTGCCCCAACATTCTGCTGACCCTACAAAATAACAGCCACATGCTTGTTTCGCCTATATATATACATATATATATATATATATATATATACTTGGACAGGCAAACACACAACTATATATACATATATTAGATAATTTGCCATAAAATACTCTTTAATATGCGTTAATTATCTTTTATTAAAATTATTCTTTATAATTGTAAAAAATACAACTTAATTTCTAGACCTATAAGTAGATACACATAAGTATAGTAAGAGAAGAAAAAAATCCAATATTTGTTACAACATACCTGCTTAACAGTTTAAAATTTCAATTACAGGGAGGGTGCAAGAAAAAGTTTTCTATGGTAGTTTGACGTAATGAAGTTTTCTGTAGGCTGTTTATACCTATTTCAATACCAATAGTCTCAGACCAAGATTCACCTTCTAGATTACGTTTCACGGTTTGATAACGTGCTGAATCTAATAATGTCACGTTTGCCTAAGTGATAGTGGACAATTCGCCAAAGTTTTATGTATTTTATGGTCCAGGAAGCCGTAACCAGGATGTGGGAGGTGGGAAAAAAGAGTCCCTGTCTTTGTTCGTCAGTGGAGAAAAGTAAAATCGGATCCGGACGGGTGGGATGCCCCTGAGTCAAGCAAATAGGACAGTGTTTAGCTAAAGCATTTAAGAGGAAACTATTATGTTATGTATAACAAAAAAAGGGATGCATTTTACGACTGTATTCCATCCCATCTTATCACTCTTTCTTTAAAAAAAAATAAAGAAAGTATTTCGTGCTTTTTGAGGGTTTATGTGGCTTTTTTGGAAAAATGAAAGGGAAGCGAAGAGTGTAAGCTCATTCTTAAAACCGGTGGATTGATTCTTTAAAGCAAAAATTTTAACATGGAAATAATACATTTGTTTTTGTTTTTGCAATATTGATTCTTATAAACGGTTGATTCTTACAGCCACTGATCACTATAAGCGGTGGTTACTGTATATATATATATATATGTGTATGTATGTATGTATGTATGTACGTGTGTGTGTGTGTGTGTTTGTTTGTTTGTTTGCTTGTTTAGATCTGGAGTGTTCTAGAGACTCGTCTAATGTCTTCCCACCAATATTAGGGACTATTACATTTACATCGGTACATGTCTGATGATTTCGGTAGGTATAGTTATCAATGAACGTACTCCCCTGAACGTGTTGTACAGAGGATCTTTGTGAGACCAGAGATACCGAGATGAAGTTTTAGAATCCTACGTAAGGCTTTTTTAGAAGTGCATGTGGTTTTGACTTATCTATGACAGTGGCCGTCCACATCGAGCTAACCATTTAATGACTTTCTTGAGACCGAACATATTGAGACAATAAATTGGCCAGCAAAATCTTCTGATCTGAATCCGATTAAACTTATGGGACGATCTTAGCTATTACACGGTAAAAATCCTCCTCGAAGAAATAAAAACGCCTTGAAGACCGCATTGATTGAGGTCTGGAATATACTGCCGTAAAATTTAATTAACCACCTTATTCAAACATGAATTTGTTTTGTGATATGTGTATAGAATATAAGGATGATCACACTTTATATTAATGCCAAATATTTACAGTTGTTTCCGAAATAATGACCTTTTTTTAAGAACTAATTGTTATATTTATTTTAAACGTTAATTGTTTTATTACTGTATGTACTTATTTTTCATTTTTCAGTTTATATTTATGTTATTTTAAGTGTCGTTATGCTAACTATCACCCCAGAAAATTTCATTTAATTATATTGAACAGTTTTTTATAACTCGGAGATTTTGTGAATGCAAAGATAATTTTGGGCCCAATATATATATATATATATATATATATATATATATATATATATATATATATATATATATATATATATATATATATACAATATGTATTTATCGTATATATATATATATAAGACGATAAATAATTAAATAAAAACATACGTTACATTATTTTATCTGTCTTAGCAGAAAATTAATAGTTAAAAAAAAGTTGAAATTATTTGAATTCCGCACCATATTTGTGAACATACATTTTTTCCCTAATTTTTATTGAATTAATATCTAAGAGATATTTAGTTTTATGTGACGTTCTGAGTTTTATGAGGGATTTCTAAGTTTTATTTGAAATTTAAACATATGAACATGTTTACAGCAATAAACGTAGGTGTAAAGCAGGGGTGTCAAACTCAAAGGCTAACTTGGGCCAAACAAACAACGTTTAACTATAGGTGGGCCGCAAAAAAAACCAATATTAATAGAAACGTAGGTTTTTTATAGTATATTACCTAATTACAGTATATTCAACATAAGTATACAAATTTTGTTTAATAATATCAAAAAAAGAGTATAATTAAAAAAACACTTAGCCAATTCTTCCTATCTACTTATAATTCTGCGTCGGTTATTTTATTATATATTATTGTGTGCCAATATATTGGCCGGGCCGAAAAAATTTTCGTCGCGGGCTGCATCCGGCCCGCGTGCCGCGAGATTGACACCCCTGGTGTAAAGCAAAGAAGAATATTTTGCCTGCTAAGGGATATAATAACTGTAATCAAATTAAATAATTACTGATTTAATTTTTAACTTTAAAATAGTTACAGAGCTTTGTCTGATATTTCACAAATTTCCTAAAAATAAAATTATATCCATCCAAATAGAATTGTTTTATTTTTCTAAAATTAAATGTGATTTAATTCGTGGAAATCTGTAATAACTTTTCCCTGCTGTTATGATAATGCACCTTTTTTCATAAATAATAATAATATATCGTGCTATATGATACATTTTTTAAAACTTTAAATATATATTAATTTAAAAACGTAAGAAAAAAATGCATTTTATTTTAATTAAATGTCAATTTTTTTATAAACATTTTATCACAGTGTTAACGAAATTATTTTCTTTCAGAGAGTAACAAAAATGTATTTTTCTAATTGATACCACACAACAACATATCCGTTGCATAAGATTGCTGGTGATTTGTATTTTAATTTACGGTAACAATATTTTCACATGTACATGGAATTGTGCAGTACTTTTTGAGTAACGAGAAACAATAGTAAAATAAAATTTTAATGTTAATAAACTTTAATAAAGACAGCATAGAGAGTGCTGAAATATGCCAGCTTTAGTAATTGAATTTTTTTGTGAGGAATATCGAATGATGCGGAAAAAGCATTATGCTTTTTTTATGATACAAGGATGATTAATACCAGTAATTACTAATTAGTAACACAAATGGATTAATTCACTTTATTATTTATTTAATGCAGAACATCCTTTCATTCATAAATATAATAAATATTAAGTTAATCTACTAGAGGAGAAACTGGAGTTAGAAAACTCTTAATAAATGTACACTGAGGCAAAAAAATACCCATTAAGACTATTAAATTATTTGTATAGTGTACTATATTTATGACGGCCAGCACACATTTTTATAATCATTGCTAATTATTGATCAAAATTATAAGAAAAAAATCAATTAATAAATGCTTTAAACGTTTCTTAACTACATTTAATTTTTAATTTAACGTACAGTTGAACCCCGTTATAACAAACTTCAAGGGACCAAAAATTTTGTTCGCTATATCCGAACTGTTAAGTAAAATGTTAGAGTTCACAAAATGTAAAAGTTGCTATGTGTATTCAATAGTGATGTATTGAAAAAATTATAAAATCTATTAAAAATGATCATTAATGAATTGAATTGACTAAAATCGATTACATTAAACTACACACAATACTAATTAAATTAACTAAAAATGAAGACACATGGAAATAAATTCATTTTATGGGTAATTAAAGGTAAAATGGAAATAAATTAATTTTACCTTCAATTGTTGCTCACCGTTTTGATACAGAAATAATCGGTAATATTTTGCTCACGTCATGGCGATTTCAAAAACATTTTATGAATTTCTTTGTCCAATACATCAAATGACTCCAACACTCTTTCTTCCACTATTTGTGTAGACAAAAGCTTATTAATTACACGCAACACTGCTCTATCATCTGAGATGGCGGGTATTTCGTCATTCAATAATGATGTGTTGAAATCATCAGCATGATATGCAGAATCTTCGATTTCAGAATGATTCATTTTAATTTCTTCCACAATATCTTCATTAGACCGATTTTCACATGTAATGACTTCATCATCACATGTTTCGAACAATTGCATGTCACAATCTGAGAATGACGAAATTTTGTTCTTTTCTATCCACATTGCGATAAGTAAATCTTCATTATCTTCTTCTTCCCCATTATATGCTTCTTCAACATTCTTAAAATGCTTAAAAATAAAAAAAAAAATCAGTAGTCGACTGAAAAAACGATTCATTATAGCCGATTATGAAGATTTCAGAGGTTCGCTATAAAAGGATAGATTAGCATTAAATAAAATAGGAAATTTTTTGTTCGTTATATCCGGGTGTTCATTATATACCGGGTTCGCTATAGCTGGGTTCGACTGTATCTAAGATATTAAATACTTAATATTACAAATTAAAAATTAAGTTTGTCCGCCAGACTTACTAAAACATTTTTTTCCTGCCATGTTAAAAGTGTATCTCTCCTGAAATCGAAGTGGTACCTTAGTTCTTTAGCCCTTCTCTTCATGACGTTTACACACATACAACCATTTATAGCTACACCACGTTTTTTATAAACGTCACGCGACTGTCATATAAAGACACACAGAAATAGCTGTACGCGATGTGGTAATAACGGAACATGAAGTAAATAGGCGAAAGCATTAGGCGAAAAGTTAGTCATTGTCAAGATATTTTCAAGCAATTTTTAAAATTATCTCAGTAATGAGAATGAATACCTCAGAAAACGCTTCTCTAGTTTGCTCTAATATGCAGGGTGTTTCGAAATATTTGACATCATTTCAAAATCTCATAATTTTGCCAATGATCGTTCAAATGACATGATATTTGAACATCATGTCTAGATAAACGTCAAATTTTTATTTCGATATTTTACATAACACTCATTTTATTTTATTTTTAAAAACCTGCCAATTCACCAAACCTGTTGAGTTTTGATTTTTTTCTAATGGTTGTGTGTTAAGGACTCCGCTTCCTGAAAATGTAGAGAAACTCAAACAGGGAATGAATACTGTTTTGATTGCTGTTATCAATAATATGCTACAGTAGGGTGGTCCATGACATAATTGTAAAAAATAAAATTGCAAGAAGCTTCCCTCCACAAGCCCTATTTTGTTCCTCTGTATTCAAAATGTATGTAAATAAAATTCGTGACTGGAGCCAATCCGATAATATTAAGAGGTCGCTCAACATTTGTATTTTCAAAGATTATATAACTTATTGGAAGGTCACCAGATGGCTCCACATAGCAAAGGAAATACTTATATTTCAATTTCATTCCATTACCAGACTTGTACCTGAACTTTTATTTCTTATTTCATTCTAAGTTTTGATACAGAAAGAAAGTTTCTCAGAAAAAGAAGTGTTTATAATGTAAATTTACGATGTAATTATATCTTTATATTATATCTAGCTATTTATTAACTTTTATTTCTCCATCTATTGGTGGTAATGCTTTCCTTTTGCTTTCAGTTTAGATATGGCTTCTACATCCAAAACCTTGAGAACAGGCTCTAAAAATTAATTATTGGGTACACCGAAGTGTAAATTGTCTACAGCTAGACTTCCTAGAGGATTTAATGCACTCAAATTGGTCCAATTCCATCATTTGGATGGCAAAAATAAGCTTTCTATTTATTATAAACAGACATGTGAAGCAGTTGCCGAAATATGGGAAAAAGCTAGAATACCCACTCAGCGGATAGTCTCGTTAATCATGAAACTTAAAAAACTATATGAAGAATATCTAGGCATAAAAAACAATAAAAATAGAAATTCAAGAAATGATAGACTGAAAGAAAACATTTTGAAGGTTAAATTAGAAAAGTTATTTGATATATCTACCAAAGATGCTATCAGCCAAATAAGCATAAAAGAAGACAGATAATTTATTCAAAAGCAGGAAAGAAGATGTTTCTTATTGTTCTATGAGTGGAGTTGACATGAAAACTACACAAAAATAAATAAGAAACAGAAAATGGGAAGGTAATAAAGTTTTAACGAAAGAACGATATGAAGAAAGAGAAGCAAAATTACAAAGTAGGGTAAAAAAAATCAGGTCAGAATTATCAGACTCAGAAACTTCACATTCGATAGAATTTGAAAGTGAAGAAGGGTACCTGCCACTGTCATCTACATCCCAATCTGATCTCAATACTACAACTACAGTTCCCGAAGCTGCTGAAAAGAAATACGGAAAAAATCTATTTAAGTCTCATGAAGTTATAGGTGCACTAGATCATGTTAATATTTCTGATCGGAAAGCTGTATTCGTGGCTGGAGTTGTTGCACGTGCATTTGTGAACGATATTTATCCAAATACCCTTTCTCGAAGCTTACTAAGAAGACATATAAGAATATGGAGGCAACAAGCTGCAGAAACAGAAAAATATTTCTCTAGACGAACCTCTATTATTACACTGGATGGTAAGATATTACCAGATATTGATGGATCAAAAACAAAAGTTGATTGAGTTGCCGTTATTGTTTCAGGAAATGATCAAGAGAAGCTCCTTGGAATTCCGAAGATTGAAAGAGGAAATGGAGAATTTCAAGCAAAAGCATGTATTGAGACAGTTCAGAAATAGAATATTATACCTCAAATTCAAGGACTGGTGTTTGACACCACAGTCGATAATACTGGTTTACACAAAGGTGCATGCATCAGAATCAAAAAAATAATTAGGGATAGATCTTATTTGGGTTGCATGTCGTTACCATATAATGGAGATCGTACTATCCAATGTGTTTTCTGTTATATTCGGCCCATCTGAAGGTCCAGAAACTGTGATATTAAGCGTTTTAAGAATGTATGGCTGGAAATAGATAACGTTGCTTATAATCCAGCAAATAAGGAACTATTTGACAGTGTAAACTTTACTAAATTGAGAGAATATATGTTAACATTTCTATCAAAAGCACTTAAATCTCCAACTATAAGGGGTGATTATAAAGAGTTTATGCAATTATAATTAATTTGCTTTGGAGAAGATAATAATAATCTGTCGTTTCGCGCTCCTGGACCCAAATATCACGCTTTATGGATGGCTAAAGGTATTTATGCACTAAAAATATTCCTTTTCCGAGAACAATTTAAGCTGCCATTTGAAGAATTTGGTAAGATTACAGAATTGTGCCTTTTTGTGAGCCTAATATATATTAAATATTGTTATGAAGCACCGCATGCTATTAAGGCCCCTTACAACGATATTCAGTCTTTAAATGACCCGAAGAAATATTCAAATCCTTCTGTAGCAAATATAGCATTATCGTCATTTTCCAGGGTATTTATGTGAGCACTTAGCATTAGCTTTTTTTGATAACAGAGACAGCATTGACACAAAAATTAAAATGATACAAAATCTTGATCGCCCACCAAAACCTACCCGTGATTATCGACTGGAACTAAAAAATGAAGAGCAAAATGTAAAGATCGAAGACCTTGTGACTGAAAAGATAAAACAATTTTTTATGCCATGGTTAAAGGAGGTAAAATTAAATCACAAGCTTTCATAGAAAAATCACCATCTCAGTGGGAAAGTGATCCTTGTTTTTGTGACTTTCAAGAAAGGTGCTTAAAAATGAAAGTTGTAAATGACATTGCTGAACGAGCTATAAGCTTAATACAAAAATATAATGAAACCCTTACAAAAGACGAATAACAAAAACAATTCCTGCTTCGCCTAGTAGCAAACCACCAAAAGAGCTTTTCCACTACTTCCAATCTGAGTTTCCACTACTTGTTAATCTGAACTTTTAAAGTTTGAGCTTGAGCAACCTGTAAATATTATTATTTTGGAGAAAAAAAATCCTGAGCATTATTTACATGTAAAATAATTAAATAAACCTTGTGGAGCAATATATTTCCAAACTTATTTTTTGGACCAACCTAATGCTACAGTGCGTTTAGCAGGAAATGGAATACTAACTTGACGTGTCACAGGTGGCACACATATTGAACATTTGCTAAATTACTCATGGAATCTACATGTGTCTTTATTTCACATTCATATTTTGGTTAGTGAATACTTAATTACTCAACAATAGGCCTTAGGCGGCCGAACTCTCCCGACCGCTACCAGACACCCCTTCTCTGATTATGAACTCTGCCGAATGTCAGAAGCCGAACTTTGACGGAAGTTCCATTTCATCCGTTACTATTCACTTTGTCTTTGTTCGTCAATACAGTCACGGCTTTCTGCTTGCTGTAATCGTATTATGATCTGATTTGTTAAAGTTATGTTAATAAATTGTTATGTTATCTGTTCGTTAAGCGCACGATACCTTCATCCAACTTCAAGCCTCTTCAGTTTCATTTGATTAGCCAATGCAGTTACTTAGATATTTTATCTTAAATGCTGACAAATTTTCTGAAACATCATGCATTACTTTCTCTTATCTGAGCGATATCCAGCATTAGTATTGTTGATGATTTCTCCTGACGTCACAAATCATGCAAACCTGGCGCTAGCTCATTCCAGTAGTCAATCAAATCATTGACTTACATTCGGATGTAGCCGTTATTTGCTACTGAATGTCTTGCTATGCCCTCTCCAAAAGAGGCTTCAGTGTAGGCTATCCCCAGCTTATCAGTTTCTCAGGCCTATCTTGAGGACTTGATGGATTTGCTGTTTCCATAATTGTAGCATCGTTGAAGCAGGATTGTATTCACCTTTGCAAAATCTTTGGGGCGCTAAATATGATAGCGTCATAGGGGGTGAACAATTATTTTTTCACAAGGCAAATGAAGAGTCCCTAAATAGAAATAAGTGTTCCTTAAATAAACAGTTCTTCCATGTATGAAAATCCGCATTCTTATCTCGTATGTATTATTGTGTATTCAGTGAACTTACAGAAGTAAGCTGATAAATTTCTAGTCGCAAATGGTTTAGCTAAAAAGGCCATTAATGAAGTGTTCCTGTGTAATACCTATAAATATAAGTATATATTTAAATAGTGAGTGTTGCT
The DNA here is from genome assembly GCA_907164885.2 of Dolomedes plantarius. Classification (NCBI taxonomy): domain Eukaryota; kingdom Metazoa; phylum Arthropoda; class Arachnida; order Araneae; family Dolomedidae; genus Dolomedes; species Dolomedes plantarius. Next base: position 105,896,565 of record OU015502.1, read on the forward strand.
CGCCAAAACCATTAACTGGAAAATGGTCAATTCCTTTTTTCTGACTTAATTAAATCAGTAGGTTATGTTAATAGCCGTTAATTTATTTCAACTATTTCTTTATAATAATAATAATAATAATAATAATAATAATAGTAGTCATTTATTTAAATTTATTTTGAAGTTCCGGTTCTAGAAGATGTATGTCATTTAGGCTTGATTATTTTTGAGATACTAGTATAAAAAACCGAGTATTCGAATACATAAAACCTATATTCCCAGAGTAATACTATTACTCCTAAATTACGTACAGTACTCACTTGACCCTTTTCAAAACAGATAGTACTTATTATTCTATATATTTATATAAGGCAAAGTTCGCATGTGTGTCCTCTATAGACTAAAAAACTACTGAACCGATTTAGACGCGGTTTTTTGCAAAATGGTCCGTGTTGTCCCGAGAAGGTTTAAAGCTATTGGAATCCTCGATTTGACCAGTAGAAAGAAAGTTAAAAATATGTTTTGTTCGATGTCTGTTCAGATATTATCTATGACCCTTCTACTTTCAAACAAAACATACGGATGGCAGCACCTAACAACCCCTGATAGCCACCCCTCTCATGTAGATGTTCAACATTCCCGTGAGAGAGGTGAGGGGTAAGGTCACGACCCCCGAGACTGGAAGGAGGGTGAGTGTTTACTGACACCCCACGTTAGAAGACATGCTGTATGTAAGCTATGTATGTTACCAGGAGAAACAGCTACTTACAAATCAATATATACTGTTATAGATCAAGATGAAGCAGTAAATCAGTGGTGAACCCAGGGGGTGAGCCAAGGGAACCTTCCCCCCAAAGAAATAGAAATTGCATTATCAATATTGAATTTGCAATATATATATTTTAATCCGTTCAACTCCCCCCCCCCCAAGATTAAATCCCGGGTGCGCCACTGCAGTAAATTATCCAAGAAAATTCTTAAATTCACTTGATTTATCTGGATTGCTACCACACAACATTAATCTGAAGGTTTGTGTTCCTATCATTCTTCTTAGAAACATTGACACACCGCGTCTTTTTCAATGTTACCAGGTTGGCAGTCAAGAGATTATTATACAATGCAATTAAAGCAACAATTTTAAGTGGTAAATTCAAAGGAGAGGATGTGCTAATACTACGTATATCAATTATACCATCAGATATGCAATTCCTATTCAAATGCTTGAAATTTCCAATTAAACTGGCTTTTGGAATAACGATAAACAAATCACAAGGTGGGAATTGCAAGTATATGGATTGAATTTGGAGTATCCATGTTTTCCTGATGGACAACGTTGCATACTCCCATGTAGGAAAACTAGGGATTCGTTTGTATACATGTCAAATGGAATCACTAAAAACATTGCATATCGAAGAGCTCTGCAATGAAATTAAAATTTAATTAAAGAGTAATCACAATTTATGTAATCCGAAACATAAAAATTATAATGTGTATATAAATATCTACTTTCAACTAAATACAATAACTGATTTTAAACTTTCAATTAGGTTCATTTAATCTACATATATATACTCAAATCTAGCAATAGCGAAGCATTGCCGGGTCAGCTAATTGTTAAATAAAACTCTAATTATAATGAAAACAATATAGTTTGTAAAGATAATTATTTTTCAATTTATTATTATTAGCTAAGGGAGTTTTCCTCATGTTATTAATACAAGGAAATATTTCCTTTCTTAATATGTTAATTCATATATCTTTGGAAAAAATTTCAGTGACGATGGTTAAATCAACTTCACACGTATTGTTTTCTAGAGCAGTCATCCGCAACCGCTGTGCCATGGCACACTAGTGTGCCGCGAAGTGATCTTGACTGTGCCGCGGTGATTTTATCGATAATAAAAAATAAAAAAAAAATACCTCCTCATCAGTTAGAAATTTCTCTAAGTAAAATATTCCTCTAACTTTTGGGTAATATGTAATTTCTCTGGGTCGAAATTATACACAAAACAAAAACATGTAGTTATCATACATTGTACGTATGCTTGTGCGTCATATTTCTGGATTTCAGTTAAGAAAGAATATCCACAAATTTCTGACAAGGCCATTGCAGTTTTGCTCCCTTTTTCTACTACATTCTTATGCGAACAAATTTTTTCGACACTGGTTCTTATTAAAAATGACAAACGATCATGTTTAAAGGGTCTTGACCATGAACTTCGGGTAGCTCTTTCTATTATAGATCCAAATATAAAACGTACATAAGTTCATCAAAACAAGCACAAATATCTCATTAATAAAATAGTTATGTTTAAATTGTTTTATTATGTTTTTTGGTCTTTACTTAAGCCTAATAAAACTTTGATTTATTAGGCTTAAGTAAAGACCAAAACACAAATTTTAACATAAAAATTTTTAAAAATATTTTTTTTTTGCTTGTAAACTATAACTTTATATTTTTGTTCTTGTATTGTTGTTCAATTCATTACATTTCATGATTTATACAAAACTTAAATGATTATAATTATTTTGATACATAGAGCTATTTTATTGTTTTTTATCTCATAAAAACATATACGTATTATTATAATTTATGTATTTGCAAGCTTTTACTTGTAGTGTGCAGCGGAATTATTGAAAAAACGTCGTTGTGCCGTGTACGATAAAAGGTTGCGGAGCTCTGTTCTAGAACACAAAAAAAAATACCAGAAAAGATTGAATGTTAATTCTTTTGTTCAATTTTTTTATGCAGTAAATTAATGTAATGGTTAACATGATTTTTATATTATTTTACAACAATTATTTTTCAAATGTAGCAAGATCTTACGCTTTGAGAAAAAAATGTGAAAGCTATAAATAAAAAAAAACTATACTGTGTCATCTCTTGCATGTCAGGTGTTTTACATTTTAAATGAATTTTTTATGTTTTTTCATCTATTATCTCTTTGTGTAAAAAAAAAAAAACGTTATCTTTTTGTGTTCCTACACTTGATAATTTTTAAATACAATACTATAAAAAATTAGGTAACTTAAGACGTGTATAAATGTATTTTTTCCAGAATTAAAAAAAGAAAAATATACTATCTCTGTTTTCTCCAATGAATCATTTCAATGAATGTGAGTTATAAAAAGTAAATTTATTTTACTGATGAGAATTTTTTTATTTATTTAACACAATATTTTAGGTTCCTTCCTATGTTCAGAGCATGTTTTTTAACTATATAATACTGTTTAAATGCGTATATTTTAAATTCAAATACAATATAAAATCCTCAAAACAAATAGACATTCTTGGAAAACTTTCATAACATTTAAAAAAAATAGTGAATTTTTAACACTATTTAACAACAAAATTTAATAATAGATCTCAAATAGTGATGAAAATAAATATGTCTGAAAATCACTGGCATATTTCAAATTATGTAGAAAAAAGTAGATCTTTTAAAATTATCTCCTTTATATGTAGAGGTAAATGAAAGGAATTAAATTAACACCTACAGCTTCTCTTTTATTTCAAAACAAAGTTGTTAATATGTAAATAACTCTTGCAAAATTTCACTGAAATATATTTTTTAAACTTGCTAAGTAATTTGTTTTATCGTATACGAAAAGAAACTGAATATTTTCTAGAAAATGCATTTAAAGAATATATTTCTCGTCTTTTAAGCATCACATCCGGGTTATTAAAGCATCCATATATTCTATTCTAATAATTGTACGAACAAAAGTAAAGCATTTTCAGAATCTTAAAAGACTGGGTTTTTATATGAAACAATTAAAAACAGCGAAATTCTTCAAAAAAAAAAACAGTTTTTTTCTGATAGGTCGTTTAGCAGATTAAACTAGTGGTAAAATATCCGGTAGAGAAAATGTAAACTTATTAACGTTTTCAAACGGCCAAAAACTGGAATTCTGGAATGAACTGGATTTCACAAGCCAAATCCAGCCAAGTTCACTTTTTGAAATTTTTGAAATTTTAGTGTCAAAGCAATTCAATGACTCCTAACTTTTCACATTCATAGTAAATTTCCCAAATAAGAAGGACTACCCTCACTAAATGGCAATTATATTTGACATCGAATAATAAGCAAATTTTTTCAGTAGTTAATACTCTAATATACATACAGTCAAACCCGCTTAATGGAATATCGGTTAAAAGAATATCCCGTTTAATGTAATAAATTTTCAATGTCCAAAACCGTAGTAATTTGCTTCTGTGTTAAATTTCCCGGTTAATGGAATATATTGTTTTGAAGTTATCCCGCTTAAAGGAATAATATTTAGCCTTGACGATATCGATCTTTTTCTATTTCGCGCACTTCTTTTCAGAATTATTTTTAAGTGCAATAATGAATGTGCAGTAACTGAATGTCTTTCAAAGCAATTTTGTCACTTCGTAGAAAGTGTCCAATCGCAGGAAATGGGGATTTCTTCGGTTTTGAAGGGCAATTCATTGTTGCTGTTTTTGCTAGCCGCAACTCTCGCTCTACCCTTATTGCTCAAACGCTGGCCTACGTTTCCCTAATCAGAGAATGAACAATAAGCTTCACCCCCAAATGAGAGCTAGAAAATGAGTGGGTGTGTGTGAAGGAAATGTGAAACTTCAACAGATCCTTATCTTGAAGGGGACGTGGATTACCAACTGAACGAATATCTTCGGAGAAGCGCAACATTTAACTTGGGGGATCTCTAGCCTTGAACATTTAACTGTACATTTTCTACGGCGATTAGTTCGACAGTTCGCTTTCGTGAAATCAGTAATCTTTCTTGTGCTTTACACTGTCTTTGAGACCAAAAGATCTTTAAAAGAAAAAGTAAAAGTCATAGAGTTTGCAAAAGTAAATAAGTGTACGCAATTAGAACTCTCAACACAATTAGAACTAAAAGTTTGAGATATAAAAAGCTCAAGTTTCAAAATTGTTAAAAAATAAAGAAAAAGTCTTGAACGACTGGAAATGCAATAACAATCTTAATCAAAAACGAAAACGTACAGGAAAAGAATCTGAAGTTGAAGATGCTCTTCTTCAGTGGTTTGCTGAAAAACGAGCTTGGAATGTTCCTATTAGTGGATTATTATTGAATCAGAAAGCTGAAGATTAAGCACAACAGTTAAATATAACTGATTTTTAAGCTACAAATGGTTGATTGTGCAGATGGAAAGCAAGAAACCTAATTTCTTTCAAACAAATTCACGGTGAAGCAAGTGATGCTGATGAAGCCGCTGCCAGTTCTTGGAAAAATGTAGTATTACCTGCTTTATTATAATACTACAGTTCTTCTTGTATATATAACTGTGACGAAACAGCACTTTATTATAGAGTAATGCCTGATGGGACTTTGTGCTTAAAAAGTGAAAAAGTTGTTGGAGGAAAAATCCCGAAAGACAGACTGACAGTTTTATGCTGTAGTAATGCTGACGGCAGTCATAAAATGCCTCTTTTTGTAATCGGGAAATCCAAAAGCCCACGATGTTTTAGAGGTGTAAAACCCCTTCCAGTTAAATACGAAGCGAATTCAAAAGCTTGGATGACTGCTAATTTCTTTCAAAACTGGTTAGTGTCATTTGACAATGAGGTGAATAAGATGAAAAGAAAAGTTATCCTTTTTATCGATAATTGTCAAGCCCACAAAGTCGACGTACGACTAGAAAATGTAGCACTTCATTTTTTGCCTCCGAATACTACAGCTATTTTACAGCGAATGGACCGGGGAATTGTATCACTTTTTAAGAGGAATTCGTTAAAAAGATAATAGCTTGCATAGATGATACTAGTGGATTTTCTATCAATAGCTCAACTAGTAAAATTATTAGAAACATTTCAATTCTTACAGCTGTTCATATGATGAACAAATCATGGAATAATATTTCCTCTGACGCAATAAAAAGTTGTTTCTTAAAATGTAAATTTTCAACACACGTAACAAATGATGAATTAAATGATGAATCAATTACAAACGCAAATGATTTACCACCAGAAGGAATGACAGAAGAAAATTTTTGCAATTTTGTAAAATTCGACAATGATTTGGTAGAATGTGGTGAAACTTCAGACCCTCAATTTGATCAAAGCGAAGTGGATGAAGATGAATTTGATGAATAATGTACCATTAAAAAGGTTCCGTCACATGTTGAAGTTAATATGGCTTGTGATACTATAAGACGTTTCTTGGAAACGAAGCCAAATGCAGACTTTCATTTATTTTATAAACTAGAAAATAAAATAACAGATTTGCTGCATTCACAGAACAGTAAACATTCTAAAATATCCAACTTCTTTAGCAACAAATAAGTAAGTAACATTGTAATTATTTACAAAAAATTAAGGGAAATTTGTATATTCTACAATAAAATTAGCTCATTTTTCATCAATTTTCTAAATTTAATGTGTTTAAATTGTTTCTTACTTTTAATTAATAATTGTTTGTTAATTATAATAGTTTAAATATGCCTATGGTTTAGGCAATTTTTAATGTTTCCTAGGTTTAACTGTAACTTTAAACATTATGGGCGTGTCAATGTGATCCCGGATAATGGAATATCCCGCTTATTAGAATAATTTTTCGTGGCAAATTGGCTATTCCATTAAGCGGGCTCGTATGTAGTTGCAATAATGCAATTCAAACGCAGCAGCAAGTACTTGATGATAACAGTTAATATTTTAGTGTTGTTTCATCCAAAAAAAATAAAATACTAAAATAGCTCAATACCCGTGCTTCGATACAGGGTACATTCAAATTAAATTCAACGGTCAATGTATGCAATTAATGCAAATACAGTAACCACCGCTTATAGTGATCAGTGGTTATAAGAATCAACCGTTTATAAGAATCAATATCGCGAAAACAAAAACAAATGTATTATTTCCATGTTAAAATTTTCTCTTTTAAGAATCAATCCACCGGTTTTAAGAATCAGTTTACACTCTTCGCTTTCTTTTCATTTTTCCAAAAAAGCCACTTAAACCCTAGGCACGAAGCCCTAGGCCACTTAAACCCTAGGAACTTAAGGCAGGAAGTTCTTTCTTTTTTTAAAGACATTGATAAGATGGGATGGAATATAGTCATAAAATTCATCCCTTTCTTTGTTAGACATAACATAATAGTTTCCCCTTAAACGTTTTAGCACAAGGCTGTCCTATTAGCTTGACCTGGGGGCATCTTTATCCGTCCGGGTCCGTTCTCACTTTTCTCCACTGACAAACAAAAAAAGGGTCTCTTTTTTCCCACCTCCCACATTCTCTTTGCTATTTCCTGGACCCTGAAACACATAAATCTTCGGCGAAGTGGCCAATATCACTTAGGCAAACGTGACATTAGTAGATTCAGCACGTTATCACACCGTGAAACGGTGCTAGAAGGTGAATCTTGGCCTGAGACTATTAGTATTTAAAGAGGTATAAACGGCCTTCTGAAAACTTCATTCCGTCAAACTACCATAGAAAACTTTTTCTTGCTCCCTTCCTATAGTTGAAATGTTAAAACTGTTAAGCAGGTATGTTGTAACAAATATTGGATTTTTTCTTCTCTTACTATAATCATGTGTATCTACTTGTAGGTGTAAAAATTAAGTTGTATTTTTAAAATTATAAAATAAAATTTTAACAAAAGATAATTAACGTAAATCAAAGAGTATTTTATGCTAAATTATCTAATATATGTATATATGTAGGTGTGTGTGTGTGTGCCTGTCCAAAATCCTAAATTTCGGCTATAAGAATCAACCGCTTATAAGAATCAAAAACAGTAATAACAAACGTGATTCTTATAAGCGGAAATCACTGTGTATATATATATATATATATATATATATATATATATATATATATATATATATATATATATATATATATATATATATATATATATATATATATATATATATATATATATATATATATATATATATATATAAAATCGTGACGGATATTTTTATAGACAAAATAATATAGAATAAAATATTCAAATTAAATACAACGGTAAATGTATGCAATTAATTTGTATGTTTAATATCCGTAAAACATACTAATTTGAATTAAATTCTTAAAAAAACCTGCATCTCAATTACCATAGTGGTTAAATTTGATCTTGTACCTTATTTTAAGATTTCTTTTGTCAATTTATTTCGTTGTTATGCAAGTGACGCAAAATTAATTTAAAATATCACAAAAAAGAAAAGAAACCACGTTATCAGCATTTAATAAATTAAATTATAAAAAATACTTTTTAAAAATTCCACCAAAAATCTTAAAGTGGAGCTAAAGATTCGATAAAGATTTCATTTTAAAGGGATTTTTAGGATCTTTCTCGTGATATAAATTTGATGACTCTCAATTTATTATTTTACAGGAAAACTTTAAAAAAGTTACAAAAAAACTTAAAAATTTAATTTAAAAAACCTAGAAAGAATTTTTTGCAATATTTCTTAGTGCACCCCTACACTATAAGAAGAATCGCCATGCAAAATATCAGCCCTTTAGGTCCTGCGTTTGGTCCGTGCTTTATCTGTCAGTCAGTCAGTCGCGGAACTGTTTTATATATATATATATATATATATATATATATATATATATATATATATATATATATATATATATATATATATATATATATATATATATATACATATATATACATATATATATATATATATATATATATATATATATATATATATACATATATATATATACATATATATATATATAAACATATATATATATATATATATATACATATATATATATATATATATATATATATATATATATATATATATATATATATATATATATATATATATATATATTTATATATATATATATATATATATAAATATATGTAGGCATAGATTAGTTTGTTACAGTCTAATTTTGTAAAATAAGTACTTAGGAATTATTGAACAATTATTTAAATTTTTTCTTTAATAAGGGAATAATTTGAAAGTTGAATTAGATATTATTACAATTTTACCTTGTCCAAATCGATTAACTCCCTTAAACAAACCAAAATTGTGATGATAATACAGTTTGATAAATACTTTTACAATGTCTATTTGAAATTATATTTTAAAAAGAATTAAAATAAACATTGTATAGTATTTTACATCTTTTCTCTAATTTTCTTTTTATAGACCAAATAGATTTGGCAAGTGAGCAGCTGAGATAACGATGAGATTCCCTTCAAAAGGTTAGAAATAGTAGTCACTCATTAACTGACCATTTGTCTAGACTGTTAGATATTTTTATTACCACGTTTTTATTAACTCGCTTTCTTGTTTGTCCAGTACAAATCTTGTAATCGATTTTTAACTAACTTCCTGACTAGCATTTGAAACTTTTAGAATAGCTCAGAACACGATGACAATGCATTCTTCTAATACGTTTAGCCAACACGATGACAATGCATTCTTTTAATACTTTTAGCCATCTTTAAGCAGATTGAATTCATTTTCAGTTAATTTTGTTTTGTACGGAAAGTTAGTTCGGAAAAACCCGCAAGGTGGCGCTTCGATCGAATTCAATGCTTGCTCTTTTGCCTAACGGCGTTTGACGATTTTGAAATTAGAATACATGTCAATTTAGTTTGTTTACAAAACTATTATGCGAAAAATCAAAAAAAAAATTATAAAAGTTTATAATGTCTTTGGATAGTGGAAACGACTAAAAAGTGATTAAAATCAAATAAAAGAAAGTGAAAATGAATAATTAAGTGAAGGTTTGTGCAATTAGTTTATATGATTCAACAGAAAATTTAATAACGTGGTATATAAAAAGTTCTTTTTATCTTGTAATTATTGCTGGTTCAGTAAGAAATCTTGATTCTTAGAAAGCCCGTAGGAGATTGAAATTGGAGAGGAAGATGTCCATTTTATGTACAAAGGTGATCGTCCAAAGAATGTAGGAACAACGAACGTGATTACGTCCTCAGTCGTGAAAGGTGAATAATTGCCCCCAGAGGGTAAAATAAAAATAAAAAAGAGATTAAGCTGTTAACGCTTCCTGGTATTCAAAGCTGTGACTTTTTCCCCCCTGCTGGCAATCAATCAGCGTCTGCCAGGCCGGAAACATGTAAGGGCAAAATTAATAACAGCGTAACCACCTATACGAGGAGTTAACTAAAAGAACTGTGACCTGTGTTATATATACTTGTAAAGAATAGTACTCGATGATCGGTTTTATTCGTCATTCATTTACTGCCTTGCCAAGTATTTCTAGCTTTATCTTTTTTTTTCTTTTCAGAGACATTATATTTCTCTTCTCGGTGATTTTATAGGTTTAGGTCTTGCGAGAGGTTCAAACATTCTTAAAGACTTATCTTAGACTAACTGAATACCCGTGCTTTGATACGGAATACATTCAAATTAAATACAACGGTCAATGCATGCAATTATTTTGTATGTTTAATATCCATACAACATACTAATTAGAATTAAATTCTTTAAAAACTTCCATCTCAATTAGTCTAGTGATTAAACTTTTATCTTTTATTGTATTTCAATATTTTTTGTCAATTTATTTCGTTGTTATCCACGTGACGCAAAATTCATTTAGAGTTTCACAAAAAGAAAATAAACCACGTGAACAGCAATTTAATGAACTAAATTCTAAACATTAATCTTTAAAAATTCACTAAAAATCAGACAATGGAGGTAAACATTTGAAAAAAAAATATTTTAAAGGAATTTTTATAATCTTCCTCGTGATATAAATTTTATTACCTCCAGGTGATTATTTTAAAAGCAAACTTCAAAGATTTATACAGAAACAGCTTAAAAATTTAATTTAAAAAAATCTATGAACACATTTTCGAAAATATTTCTTAGTGCACCCCTACATTATAAGAAGAATCGCATGCAAAATTTCAGCCCTTTAGGTCCAGCGGTTTGGTCTGTGCGTTATCTGTCAGTCAGTCAGTTACAGAACTGTTTCATATATATATAGATTGTATTCGCTTTTAACATTTTAAACTATGAAAGAAATTTCCATTTTTTCGGGATTTCGTTTTTTTTCTTTTTACTTTATTGTAAATTTTTATGTTTTGCTTTTGTATTTATCATGCTATGCAGACAATTCCAAATAGAAAGAAAATAAAATTTAACGAAATATATAAGTATTCAAATATAGTCTCATAAGAAAAAATGAAAATATCGTTAAAAAAAGTTGTATGCAGCACACAATTGGATTGATGTGTGAATTCAAATAAGCTTTTCGTAATATTTATAGAGGTGTCTTACGGAAAGTCTTGCTATGTTATAATAATGCGTGTTATTGCACGATGTACTGAAAAAAAGCATACATTGATTTATAGGGCTCATAAAACAATATTTTACATATATAAATATGTCTCAGTTATAAATACAACATTTTTTAACCTTATGCACATTATAATGTAAAAAAATTAATTCTGCAGTTAAGAATATTATCCGATGGTTATTGTAGAAAACCAGACGTTAGAGCAATATGTGTTATTGAACGACATTCTGGAAACAACACTAAGGGTTTGAAAGGCGCATACAACATTAAATGTGATATATATGTCTCAGTCATATATGTCTTAGTACAATGATTTTTTACTCTTTGGATAAAACATATTTGAAAATTCTAGTTTGCAGATAATAATAATACTTATGGAGATGTCTATATGATAAAAAGTATATATGATATCATAATGTGCGTTATGATACAGTATTCTAAAATCAATACACAACGGTTTGTAAAGCTCACAAAACTGAAAATCAAACACGTATGTCGAAGTCTTAAATAGAACCTTTTTTCATTTTGTATACAAAAAGGATTTGAAAACTTATGTCTGGAGTTACAATAAATATCGTTAAATTATAAAAGTTTTGAAAACAAATTTCAAATTTTTAATATTTAGAGTTACATTTCGCTTCAGTTTAGTGCATATAAAATATTTTAGTTTTTCACCTGATAATTTGTCCATTTATATGAAAATATATATTTAGATAGTATCTTTCTTTTAGACAGCGTTTAGAAAAAATTTTTCCAGAGGTAAAATATAAAGCGCAAGAATTTTTGTTTTCACTAATAAATGTGACATTTAACCCTTTTAGGGCTCCGTTTGCACAGTGCAAACGTTTATATCTAGTCTCTTATTTTCACTTGCATTTAATGTATTCTAGTTAAATGAGCAGAAAATGGCTAGTGCTGCCATCTGTTATCATTTTAAAGAAGTAAAAACTATTTGCAACCTCTAATTGGAACATTTTTCAAGATTTTTTAGGTTAAAAAAATCGGGAAAAAAATGTTCACCGAGCAAACGGTGGAGGTTGTTGCCCCTCAAAGGGTTAATGGAGTTCCATGTAGGGATATTTGATATAACAGAATATAGTCATCATGCCTCCCACACTGTGACATGGAACTCAACTTTTGTAATTATTTTGATTATTATGCTATTTTAACTCTAAAAAATACTATTTTCTTATTTCAGAATTTCTAAACAAAAATAATTCGGTTTCATACACATTTTTAAGTGTATATTATTTTATTTTGTAAAATCTTAAATTTTGTCTGTGTTCTGAAAATCATTGCTGTGGTTTATCATACCAAGTTTCCTGGAAGAAGGGAATGTGCTCCCACATGCAATTAAGTATGACCTGTAGCATTGCGAATAGTACATAAGGCCTCTTGCACAGGATGGGATAATTACTTACCATCCCCTCGGTCATTAGGTGGACAGGGTTCCTCCATAGCAACGGCCCAGCAACCGTTTTTTGAACAATCAGAGGCTTCAGGGTATTAATTTTCTAGAACATTTTTCTGACCCCTGCATTTTTCGGTGATGGGAAGTTTTAACGACTTTTTGTCAGTTGAAAAAAAAGTTTATTTAGTGATCTAGCTCGAGATTGTCCTCTCTTCGGCCCTCAAGGTATTATTTTATGCCGAGGTATCCCGAGTCTCCGGTCTACTATTTGTCTGTGGCGAATTAAAATAATTCGCACAATTAAAATCTCTGCAGCAGCTGACACCGTTGCACCGCTAACAACCGACAGACATGCACCCATTGTACCTGTCGCAGGTGAGGGTATAAACTTGGAAGAAAAGGGATCACACAAAAAAAATATCCGCAGCTGTTGAAACCGCTGACTGCTAACCCGCCTCCATTGTACGTGTCGCTGATGAGGGTAAACTCGGAAGAAAAGGGGGAGGGGGCAGACTGATTGTAAAACGTGACATCTAGGCGGAATAGGAATCCGCCACGGGTCAGCGAGATTTATGACACGAGACAGCCCCAAGACCGGAAAGTTGCAAGAATCGCAGCTTGCGTTTCAGCAAATAAAAAGGCTAAAAAATGACATCACCGTTAGAAGAGCCAATGAGAGACGAGTTCTGGGGATGAAGAGCCAAAGTCCAAAATTAGACGACATATCTTATAAAAAAGTTAGTTATAGATCTCCTGAGCTGAGAGAACTACGCTGACCATCCAGGGTCGAGATAGCTATAACGCGGACTTGTGAAGTCAGCGGTCTTAATCTCAAGAAGATATTTTTCAGCTTCAGTTAAGAAGATTTTTTTTCGGAAGGTATCTCAAGACGAGATATCTGTCCTGGTTATAGAGACTTACCTCGCAGTCATCCGTTCTGCCGGTAAAGTAATTGAGGGCCCTGTCGGACTCGATATTGTTGTGATAAGTGAACTAACTCCGCTGACAATTCACCCTAAAGAACTCACAGACTATTTAACTCGTAATTGTTCCTGTAACCTTATTTGCGGTGCATGACTCTTAATTTTTTCTTCAACTATTTTTTTAATACAATAACTCTTTTAATCTACTTGGCTGTAACATTAGTTGATTCAAACGCTAAATCGATTAATATGTGACAGGGCCAAGTATAAAAATGCAATACGATCATCAGTCGACAATCAGGGTGGTCGTAAGTAACATTAATTTGTAATATATTTAATCAGGCGAGAACACAGGATAATAAATATATATGTAGCTAGGTCTTATTATGTATTTAAACATTTTCTTAGTATATGTAAATTATTATTATGTTTGTTTCTGTTCAAATTGTAACTAACGATTAAATTAATTTTAAATAAGAAGAAGAGAAATTAAATGTTAATATTATCTATTAAACTTGAGTTTGTTTTTTGAGTTATCTCAGACATGTGTAAAAATTTGTTTTCTCCAATTGACAATTTTTGAAGTGCCACTATACAGATTCGCTATTTTATTGCCTATTTAATTCCACATAATACACACCTGCGCTGGATAACGAGTTGCGGTGACACTCATAATCGATTCCCTCAAACAGCATTACCTGAACGGGGGTAGATGTGTGGTGAGAAATTCCCCGTCTAAAGGACAGTTTATTGATACAAAGCTCGTAGCTGGTATCTAAGACGGATATGAGACCAGAAAGTCCCTCTATGAGGTCAGAGAGGGTGGTAGAGATAAGGATCACGGCAGATCTCACCTCTAGGAGTGCTTGGTCAAAATTGAGGAGGGACATGGTAGAATCGGCCTCTGACCCTTGTGGTTCCATTGTAAATCGGAGCCTCACACTTCAGCCCGCTCGCCTATATGGACCTGGTCTGGAATATTACCGACCTGGGGCCGTTATATGCAACAACAACAACAATAATCCACAGAGTAACGGTTAAATTAACGTCTTACTCTTTGCTGCTTCGAGTGCAGGACAAAAAAAGAATCACACCTTTCAGGTTGTCACTTCCATGTGTCCAGGATCTTGAATAGATAGTTCATACTTGCTCCAGTTTTCTGCAATAGACTTTCTTGGAAAAATTGTTTGTTATAAAATGTGGGATATAATAATTTTTAGTGCCGAGAACATGGTGCAAGCTGTTTTATGAAAGAATTGGCGACAGTAGGATTTCCCAGATGGGGAAGAGACTTAGAAAGATGGATTACCAAACTAGAAATAAATTAGTAAAATCTCGCAAATTCATAAATTAGTTGATCAATTTTACCATTTTTGAAAATTGAATAGAAATAGTGCACTGAACGTACAGATCATGGCAAGCCATAGATTGCTAAGAGATTGCTGTAGATTGCCCGAATAAATTCTTTCAAAGATTGCATACTTTTTAAAAGAAGGCTTAATTAAGAAAATATATTATTATGCTAGATCTTCTACGGATTATTATTACTGTAAAAATCCAAGCTGTATTATTGTCCGGTATAATATATGTTATTATTCTGCATAATTTGCCTTTTTTTATAAAATATAGTTGGTATTTCTCATTTTTTAAATTATTCTGTATTATTATAGATTTCAAAAATAAACTTGTCTTAGAACAAATTGAAGCATAACAGAGACTTCAGATCATTTCAGATTAAAATCCCTAGCCATTACAAACTAAGCGCTATTTTTCTTTTTTTTTTTTAGAAAAATGCCTAGAAATCATTATTCCGAAAATATATCAAGTGGGATGGTTTAGTTTGGGGCTCACATATATCTTCTATAACATTTTTGTTCAAATAATAAAGTAAGGAAACGAGAGAGATTTAAAACTAAAGTGCACATAAACTAGGGTATTCGACTAGTACTCTTACCACACCCTCATTCCGAACAATTACTTAATTAATGCAGAATCCGAAAGAGGTTGATACAGAAAGCTGTCAAAATTTGAAGAATCAGTTGCTATAGCGGGTAGAAGAGATTGAGCGCGAGGAAATTGGGTGTGGCGTACACTTCCGAAATGGAGTTTTTAAAAGTCACCGTTATCATAATTTAATATATGAATCGCGTTCGTAGAAAAGACAGCGTATCTGCTATTTGCGTATTAGTAAATATGATTTGCTTCAAGGAGGTAAAGATTAGATTAGTATGATGGTCTGATACAGTGTTAATGATGATATTGATACAGTGCTAAAAAGAGATTGGGAGTATATATAATCATCTAACAATCTCCCTATGGATTATTTTATCAAATATGAAATTTTTCCCTAATGTGTCAAATACTTGTCTTTTCAACATTTTTCCAATCTTCACCACGAATTTCTTGGTTTCTTTAATATGATAGAACCATGTTATTAACGTGTTTAACGTAACTAAGATTAGATTAGTATGAAGGTCTGATACAGTATTAATGATGATATTGATATAGTGCTAAATACAGATGGGGAATATATATATATAATCTCCCTATGGATTATTTTATCAAATATGAACTTTTTTCCTAATATGTCAAATGATTGTCTTTTCAACATTTTCTCAATCTTTACCACGAATTTGTTGGTTTCTTTATAATGAGAACACCATATAGGGAACCAGAAATAAATTCTGTTTTTCACACGTTAATACACAAAATCTTAAATAGAATACCGTGCGTTTTTATCGCACTATCCTAAGTTTTTAAAAAGTATCTCAAGAATTTTATGAAATATTAAGTGTCAAAGTTATATGAAGTAATTTCATGGCGTTCTTAAGGTCACCATAATTTAATATCTCATATTTTAATATATGAATTGCGTTCGAAGAAAAGACAACGTACCTTTTATTTGCGTATTAGTAAATATGCTTTCCTTCATGGAGGTAACGATTAGATTAGTACGATGGTGTGATACAGTGTTAACCCATTAATGCCCAACATCGAATTCTTTAATTTTCTTTACATAATTATGTTCGTACAGGTGCAAAATGAACTGAAAAAATAATAAAAAAATTCCTGCATTAAAATTTTAATTTTTATTCAAAATAATGTTACCGTCCTATAAAAAGGACGCTAGGCACGGGAGGGTACAGGTTTTACACAAACACTTCAACCCTTAGATTTTCTAAAACTATTCCTTTTAATGTCGTTTTTAGATAAATAAACGCATGAAGCCAATGGAAATCTGCAAAAAAATGCATAATAAAATAAACACAAGGTTTTTAAATTTTATTTTAATCATTTAAAAGAAATCAAAACAATTTAAAAAGCGGAAAATGTCAAAAATAATAGCTTAAAAGGCACAAATTTAATAAATTATGTCTTATGATAAATTTTACACACTTTTATATTTAAATTTACATATAAAAGGGGTTAATTAAAATACAAAATAATGAAAAAAGCTATTCGTAATTTTTTTTTTACACAATTTATATACAAGCTATTTTGTGCGAAAGATTTCAAAGCATTTATCATGCAATCCAACTAAACATTTATTGCATTTTCTTGTGGATTTTTGCCACAGTAGGCGCATCTTATCTGTTTTGGTTTCACAACGATTAAATGATCTTTCAGCCATACCGGACATCACCAGACACTCTTTTTGAAAGTTTTTTTTTTGGTTTCCCTGCAGCCAGACTGTTATTTGGTGTCTTACTGTACTTAGAAAAATATGTCTGACAGATTTCTCTTCTAAAGTGGAGGAGATACGTTCTGTTACTCTTATTAGAAGGGCATAATCTGTACAATAGCCACGCATTTTGGATTGATGCTTCTAAGTTAAACAAAAACAGAGGCCACCACCATTTTTTAGACCATATGGAACACTGGTATTGTGCCAGATTTTCATCCATTTGATAGGTACCTCCCATAAATTTATTATATTGAGACACAATATACGGTTGGTCAATCTCTATAAATCTTTTATCAATATTCGACCAGCGTTGGGCCTGAGCTACAGGTTCAATACCATAATGGTTAAACGCCGTAGTAACGACACTATTGTCATTCCACCGAACCATTTTAAAATTTTTGCTGTTCTGAAAATCAAAACTTTCCCTACTCTTCTTTTTAACATATTTAACATCTCCAAGTGGACATTTTTTAGTTCTATTAACCCGTATAGTACCAGTCATCGGTAACTTCATTAGATGGTGGGTCCAAATAAATATCCGCTTCATGGAATGTATCATTATCAGATAACTCTGCCATTAAAGCTAATGGCTCTCCACAGTCAAACTGAAAATAAAAACAAAAATATAAATAAGAGCTTTAAAACTTATCGATTGCTCATTTCAGTATATTTAGATCAAATATAATTTGGATTAAAAGACAAAATTCTTAAAATTTATTAAATTATAGACATTTAAAATACACATATTTTTAAAAAATCCAGACAATTACTTATGTACTTCGTAATTTTTCTTTATTTTTTAAAATCACTAAATACAGAACACATCCTTTGATTAAAATTTTTGTATTTAAGAGGCTAATTTGTTAATACGTTCATTTCATTATCAAGAGGCTAATATTTCTCTTAAATAAGAAATTTTTTTAATCATTCCTTAATCAACAGAACATTTATTTTAAAATTATTTTCATAAATAAGGAATACTCAATAATCTTTATTTATAAAAATAATTTATAACATCATTTTTCTGAAACTAAATAGCATTTCCTTTTCTCTATGGTAATAAAACATCATAAATTGAGAAAAAAGACGCATTCGTATAGCGGAACAGGTCAGAAAAACATGTACCCATTCGTGCCTAGCGTCCTATATATAGAACGCTACGCAAAAGAAAATATAACAGTGTTAAAAAATAATTTTAACAATTTTGAAAAATACATATTTAAGAAAAGAGTATTGACTGTGATAACAGCATAAAATATTTTCGTAATATTGAAAACAATAAAATAAACTTACTTTTTGTGTGACGTTCTTTTGAAAGCCTAAAAAACGACTAACTCTGACTTTAGACCCTCAAAGCAGAAATATAACATTAATGTAGGGCTACCAACTGATGGATAATAAGAAATACAACACTATATCATGATATTCTGCTATTTGGATCGAGAAAAAAAAAATTCAGTGATTTAGAACTTATTATGTAAGCGTCCTTTGAAAAGGACGCTAGGCACTAATGGGTTAATGATGATATTGGTACAGTGTGGAAAAGAGATTGGGAATATATATAATCATCTAATAATCTTTGTATAGATTATTTTATAAATATGAACTTTTTTCCTAATGTGTCAAATACTTGTCTTTTCCACATTTTTCCAATCCTCACCACGAATTTGTTGGTTTCTTTAATATGGGAGCACAACATAGGGAACCAGATAAAATTATGTTTTTCACACGTAAATATATAAAATCTTATATAGAATGCCATGTAATTTTTATTACATAATCTTAAGTTCTTAAAAGTATCTCAAAAATTTTATGAAATACTAGTTGAACACCCTTACTTTGTTACGGAATACATTTTAGGATAATTATAATGA
The DNA here is from genome assembly GCA_907164885.2 of Dolomedes plantarius. NCBI lineage: Eukaryota > Metazoa > Arthropoda > Arachnida > Araneae > Dolomedidae > Dolomedes > Dolomedes plantarius. The sequence goes on from OU015502.1 coordinate 105,915,689, forward strand.
AAAAATAATAAAATTGCTTTTTAGAGGATTTCCTTTTAAACAATATTTTTTTGATGACCACGAAATTACGCGTGAGCAAGCTACGTAAAACTGACCTTGGGAGAAACAATTTTCTCTTAAATATACACCAGCGTATTTTAAAGTTTGGCCTTGAGACTTATTTATCGTCACGGCGAAGCAAAATTTGAGGGGAAATTGCAGTCTCTTAACGTCAAAGAGGAGGTCACTGGGTATTAGAGGAATGCATGGCACGAACAATTTTTCTCTTTGAGCACACCGGATTAAAATAATGTCTTCGATTAAATTTCTATGCAGGGTTTTGATGTGTAGTCTAGTGCCATTACACAATTTAAATTCCGAAGGAGCATTATGGGTATGTCCTTCCGCAAAGAGAGCTTATGGTATGGAAGACTCGGTGGTTTAAGGGAATTTAAAAACTCTACTGGATAGTTAACTGCATCATCTGAATTACAGACAGTGTCTATCGACTGTCAAAATTTCAGCACTTTAGGACCACAGGTTTGGTCTCTGAGATATCCGTCAGTCAGTCACGAAACTGTTTTACATTATAAGATTAATTTAATATCCATAGAGCATACTCATTTGAATTAAATTCTCAAAAAAAAGAACTTCCATCTCAATTAGTCTAGTGGTTAAATTTTATCTTTTACTGTATTTTAATATCTCGTGTCAATTTATTTCGTTGTTATACAAGTGAAGCAAAATTAACTTGAAGTATCACAAAGAGAAAAGAAATTTCGTGATCAGCATTTCATAAATTAAATTCTAAAAATGAATATTTAAAAATTCACCAAAAATCAGACATGGAGGTAAAAATTAGAAAAAAAAGGCATCTTAAAGGAATTTTTATGATCTTATTCTTGATGTAAATTTTATAACCCTCAGATTATTATTTTAAATGAAAATTTTAAAAGTATGTTACCAAAACAACTTACATTTAATTAAAAAAATCTAAGAAGAAATTTTCAAAATGTTTCTTAGCACACCCCTACAATCTAAGAAGTATCATCATGCAAAATTTAAGCCTTTTAGGGCAAGTGGTTTGGTCTGTGCGTTTTGTGTCAGTCAGACACGGAAATGTTTTATATATATAGATTAAGTATCAAAGTTATGTTAAGTAATTTTTTTGAGTTTTCAAGGTCACTGTTATCATAATTCAATTTATGAATCGCTGTCGAAAATAAGATAGCGTATTGGCTATTTTTGTAGTAGTACATGTGATTTGCTACAAAAAGGTAAAAATTTGATTAGTACTATGGTCAGATACAGTGTAAATGATGGTACTGATACAGTGCTAAAGAGAAATATCAAGTACTATATAATCATCTAATATTCTAAACGTACATTATTATATTTCATACTACTTTATTTTATAAAATAGTGTCATTTTCCGCTAACGTTGCAAGTTTTGTATTTTCGACATTCCTACCATGAATATGCTGGATTTTTTACTACAAGAGCTGTGCACTGGGAACCTCCTCACAAAAATTTTATGCATTTAATCGTATGTATAGATACATAAATTCTCATGTAAAATTTTTAATATGTAATTGTGTAAATTTTAATGATGCATTTCCAGAAGGTAAAAATTAGATTGTTCTTATATTATGATACGATGCTAATATTATTGTTCTTATATTATGATACGATGCTAATATTATTGTTCTTATATTATGATACGATGACAATATTGATGCGTAAAATGTTAATATCGAATGTTATGTAATTTTCTAATTTTCTATACGCTTATTTCAAATGAACCTATTTTTTATTAACTAAGTAAATTTTTCCTACAGCAGCAGGTACTTTTTCGAAAAACGCTCATTCCTCACCATGAATTTTCAGGCTTGTGTATTACGATTGTCCCATATAGGTAACCCGCATGCTAAAACTTTATGTATTTACGTCTAAAAGTATAAAAGCTCAAGTAAAATTTGAAGTATTTTATCATATCAGTTAAAGTGATTTAGATAAGTAATAAACATAAGTTTAATTATTTCTTAAAAGTTTTAGTATTTTTAAAATTTTAACTTTTAAAATTTTCTTTAATTGTTTTATTCAGTTATTGAGAGTCACTGATAGCGTATCTGCTATTTACATATTAGTAAATATGATCTGCTTATATATATATACATATATATATACATATATACATACATATATATATATATATATATATATATATATATATATATATATATATATATATATATATATATATATATATATATATATATATATATATATATATATATATATATATATATATTTAAACCTTAGAAAATTATTCTGAATGAAAAATAAGTGTGAATGAGATTGTACGGCAGTAGTGACCTCGTCCATAGAGTATGTATTAACAAATGAGATCTTTCAACTGCCGTACACGGAACCAAATTAAGGCCAATGACAATTCAAGCTGTTAAATAATACCCATGGGTGTACTCGTGTTTGATTTTCAAATGTTTATGTAAATGATATCCAAAAATAGTCCGCTCATTTGTGTTTTACAAAGTTTATTCAAAGGCAGAAAAATTATGTATATTTATATCAGGATATATATAATGGAATTCTTCACTGATTTTAAGTTAAAGCTTTAAATTATTCTATAAGGAAATTCATTTATTATCGAGAAAACGCTTGATTTAATATTCATTAATATTCAAAAGTTACACTAAGTATTGGGTGTAGTTTTCTTCTCTAACATAAGCAATAATTCAGTCGATAGCAAATTCACCGTTAAAAGAGCACATATACATCGATACAGATATTATTTAGACTTGCTTGTTAATAATTGGATGCTGATTCACAAAAGTTGCTTTCCTGCTTTACTCAGGGCAATGCTAAATATAAGCAAAAAATTAGGAATAACACATGACATTTAAAATGTTTGAATTACTCATCCATGTATAATTTAAAATAAGATAGTGCTACATTCGGATATTGAAATGGTGACAACAATATGATTATGAAAAAAGTCGTTAAAAAAATGAATCATGAGAGAATTATTATCGTAATACAAATGTTTTTACGGATCAGGGTGTCTAACGAGAAAAAGAAGAATTTGTTTGAGTGGTTTATATACGAATAATGTAAGCAATTTACAGTTACAAAATTGGTCAATCAGTTGAAATATATATATATATATATATATATATATATATATATATATATATATATATATATATATATATATATATATATATATATATATATGTACTAAGCGGCGTGGGTGACGTCGCTGCACATCATGATTAACCGAGCATTTTCCCGCAAAAACTTTCAACGCAGACACAGGAACCACAGAAACGTAATTGAATCTAAAGCATTTTATTAAGTTTTGTCGAGTCGTCGGCCCGGAGTTATATGGCGAACCAATTTATACAGAATGTGTCTAATTTTAGACATCAGATAGTTTTATAAGTTCATGTCATCACGTGACAGAGAGGTGTGACTTAATGGCTGATTGGATAAAAGTTATTTGTTGATGCGCTTATCTGATCTAATTCGGTAGCCGCGCTGCGTAGCTTAATTTCGTTAAAAAATCAGCCATCTTTAATGAAATTGCCTGGGGTTACCAAAGACTGTAACAATGGGATTTTTACATAAGTTTTGCTGGGACGACAATACTAAAATTTGGAATATCTTTGGCATTTAACACGAATGTCCAAGGGAAAATTAAGTACTTAAAAACATGAAAAAGGGATATGTAATTTTGAATACTAAAGTGATGAATTAATAGTTTTTAAATATTAAGAGTGTTGAATTAAGAAATTACCAGTTTTTTAATATTATATATATATATATATATATACATATACATATATATATATATATATACATATACATATATATATATATATATATATATATATATATATATATATATATATATATATATATATATACGATGCGGTTTTCATAGAAATGCGCAGAAAGACATGGGATTTCTTTTCATGACGAAGAATATTATTCAAAGAATAGTACCATTTGCCACCGACAGATAGCGCTTCAGTTATATTAGTAGTTTTTACAATGACGCAGAGCAGTTAACATTACAAAATTGGTCACAAAATTGGCCATATGTTCAGTGTGAAGGCTGCCATTCAAGATAATGTCCGTCAGACGTGACACGACACTGCAAAACGTTGAAGAATGTTTCATCTGTAATTCCTGTGACATTATGGTCAATAGCTTCTTTGAGCATATCCAGCGGCATTGGCCGATTTCTGCATAGTTATGTAATCAAGAAAGCCCATAATCAAAAGTTTCAAAGTGTATGGAAGAGGCAATCAACTTGAGACCTTCAGGGCCATTTATGCGGGAAAGAGCTATTGAGGACATGGTCACCTGAAAATTTCGATTGCAGCATGTGCTGGACAGGACCTGTGTCGCAGGAAAGAGCTCCATCCTGCATAAATGCTACACTATGGAGGCCATGTCTCTCTTGGAAGGAGAAAATGGCGTTGTTTATTAATACTTAAGCATAACGCTCGCGTGTGACAGAAGAGTTCGAAGTGTACCGCGGGGCAGGTCTGTTTAAATAGAGATTGACAGATGCTCCGGAACCACTATAGCGCCGCCTGTTGGCGACAAATGTATCTATTCTGGGAATAAAAGTTTTCATTTAAAAATAAACCTAATGTCTGTCTGGGGTATTCTGTGAAAATTGCATCGTGCGACTGTCTATCCCAGAGATTACCAATCTTATTTAGTCTAACGCCTCCATGTAAAAAGAAAATTTACTCACCCCCCCCCCCTGAAAATTTTACCGCTTAAGCTAACAAAGAGATGCAGTGATAAATTTATGTATATATATTTATACCTATGTCCTTCTTATGTCCTTCTACATAGTAAAGTAAGATGACGTAAATAAGACACCTTGGAGATTGAAATTATAAAATTATTTATTAAAACCAACAACAGTAAAATTCACATTACACACATATGAAGATAGAAAAGGAAAATATCAAAATAAAAATTACGAAAAACTTTAAAACCAATGCTAAAAGAAACCTTTAAATTTAATTCTGCGCTGCTATCAGTTAATTAACGTTTGGCACTATTTTTGTCTGCAGAATTTTTAAACCATTGCTATTAGGTATTTGTAGTCTGTTTCGGCTTTTAATAATCAGATTTGTCATTACACTGAACCCATATTCCACTCGATAGGATAAAGGAAATGCAGCAAAAACATTTGTAATATAGACTATAATCCAGAAGGAAGTATCGGTAACTGATTTTGCAGACAGAACATTTGGTAGCTGAGTTTGTTGGCCTCTTTCTCATGTCTTGGACCAGCAGGATCTTCTCAGCGCCCTCAAGGAGGCAGTACCAACCCCAATGGGAACTACTGATCTATACTTTTCGAAATGTTCATTTTTTACTTTTTTGTGACACACACACACACACACACACACACACATATATATATATATATATATATATATATATATATATATATATATATGTGTGTGTGTGTGTGTGTGTGTGTGTGTGTGTGTGTATAGGGGAAACCGGGGTAGAATGGGGTACGAAGTTGAAAATGTGTTTAAAAATACAAAAGGGTTAATTAAGAGATCTGAAATTTTTCTATGAATACATTATAATGTAATAATCACAAAAATACAATAATATATTAAGAAAAATAAATAACAATATTTTTTTTCAATTACAGAAAATTATGTCATTTGCCCCGTTCTGCCCCGGGCACGGGGCAGAACGGGGTTGTAAGGACAATTAATTATAAAAACATATAAACTAGTGTAAATGCAGAAAAAATAAGTTTGCTCTATATTTATTTAGTTTTAAGTGATTATAAAGGTTTAATTAAGGTTACGGTTTTCATTGATTGTGTCCTTTTCTTAGACTATTCACAAAATTCCCACACTAGGACAGTCTCATCATCTTCGCTATCTATTGCCGCACAAGAATTGTGTGCCCATTTTTTGCACATGGAACAAGCGACCAAACCTTCAACTGACTTTCAGTAAAATTCACCGCAATATAAACACTCGCAGTCAGAACAATCCCCAGAATCACTCTCGTTAGTTTTGGGTTCTCTCTTCATCTCCTTCTATTTTCCATTTATCTTCAGGCATTTTCTCTTGTTTTTTCCATTCTGAATTTTATTCTCTTTCTTAAATATTTTTAATCTTGCTCTTTCTTCTTTAGGAAAGTTCTTTTTTTCTCTTTCCTGAATTCTAACTCTTTTTTGTATGGGGAATCTGTTAAGACAGCGGTCTTCCCCCTCTTCCTATTCGTCCTTTTCGCGTTTTCTTTAACTTTTGGAATAGACATTAGAATTTCAGGTGAAATATGAAACGAAGTGTCCCTGTTGTCAATTGTCATCCAAGAGCAGGCAGGAGTGGCACCAATTAGCGTCATCAAACCGGACCTTCTTAACCGGCGTGTCATCATTACAGTTAGCTGAAACCTCACCAGGTTTATCCTTCAACTTGATATGCATGTGTTTTTTAACTTGTGTGCTAGACGAAGGCAATTCCAGTTGTTCAGCTCCGGGTGTTATCACCTCTTCACTTGAAGGTCTACCAAGTCCGATGTCAGTTCTGTCTGCAGGGAGAAAATCTGCGTCGGTGAATGTGGATAGATCAGTTGGCCATATTCCTGTAGCTTGAAAACCATTAATAACAGTTTTCATTGTTGCGCTTTGGATAAAAGCTGATCCAAGAAGCGTTGAAATTTGAAAGAGAGTTACGACGTTCCCTGGGTTGCTTCGTAGCCATTTTCGAAACTCATTGTTGTAAGGAAGACTTAAAGGCTTCGTAAAAGAAATATCAAGTAGCTGAAGTCTGTGAGAGCAATGTGGTGGTAGACATAGCAATGAAAGGCCACTCTCCCTCGCGTAGTCTATAATCTCAAGGTTCTTCGTTTGTGTTGAGTGGCCATCTAATATAAGAAGAACCTGGAAGTCTTTTGATGCCGTAGAAAATTCGACAAATTTTTGAAACCATACAAGAAATGACTCAGCAGTCATCCATCCAGTGTTGTGCACCTCAGCCCAACCTCCTGGTGGCACTCCTAACTCAAATTCTTTTTGCTTCTTCTTTCGAGGAAAAATGAGCATCGGGGGCATGTAAGCTCCGCTTGCCGACATACAAATAAGGCAATTACAGTTTCGCCCCTTTCTGCGAATGTTAATGATCATCCATTTGATCTTGACATTTCCCCTTGCAAGCTAAGATCTTTGATTGGTTTTTAGGGTTCACCGAAATGCCCGTTTCATCGCAATTAAATATTTTAGAAGCCGTTAGTTTGTGCTTGTCGAGTAAGTTCGTTAGCAACAACAAAAAAAAGCTATCGACAGATACTTTATTAAAGCCCACGGCTCTTGCACCAGATTTTGCTTCGGCTTTGCGAACATAGAAAGTAGGATGTCTCTTAAGGAATCAATTGACCTAATCTTGGCATGCGATTCCATTTTTAAATCTATGATCAATGTCAATTCTTACTGCCAACTGATAAGCTAAGCTACGCAAGTCCTTCATTGTTAGACCGAATAACCTAGCCTCCATAGTTTTTAAATAGTTAACGAGAACAAGTTCCTGCTCTTCTGCAAATACGTTTTTAAATTTTCCAGCCGTTTTATCGATCTTGTAGTCAGGGTTTTCCTTCCTTTTTTAACGTATTTATCCAGAGTACACAGGGGAACATCAAATTGATTCGAAGCCTTCAAATACCCAGATTTTCCAGAAATAACCGCCTCGACAGCAGTGTTCATTGCCTCAGTAGACCATGATTGCCTATTTGTTTTTTTCTTATAGTCTCGAACCATCTCAAATCAAAAGAAAAAACATTAGGGGCGTACTAAAAACGATCTCTCATTTAAAAAGATTCCGGGGCAGAATGGGGTAGTACCCCTTTCTGCCCCACCCGTTCTGCCCCAAGGAAACGATTTAGGTTAGGGACGTAAGGTCACTCGAGAAAGATACGTAAACAAATGTTTAACTACAGGAAACTAAAGGCAATTAAACGCAATTCAAGCATGTACTAACTATAGTTGTAATGTAAACAAGTATGCATACCTTACCTTGGTTACAAAATCATCAAAAGTTACAATGCAGGAGCAAAATATCACACAACGAAAACTGCATACACCAAAGCTCGAGAAACCTATACTACAATGGCTGTTGAAGTTGAGTAGCAATGCGTTGGTCTAGTTGTACTTATTGCCGCTGGCTGGCAGCACCTCCTTCACACCTAAAAACGTCTTACTTCACTCTTCCTCGACCTTCATTCTACCTCCACCCGAACCTCTTTCTATCCCGGGTACCCATATATATATATATATATATATATATATATAAAGAGAGACATATATAGGGTTGAGCTACCCAATATATTACGCTTTAAATATTACTTCGTATCCAATTGCCTATTTTCTAAGTCATCTAATAATAACTGTGTTTTCAAAAGGTTTAGTCACCCCAGGGACTTTTAAAAACTACATTTTAATAAATTTCCTTAAAAATGAAAGTTATCAAAACTTTGAAATTAGGTTTTTAACTTGAACTGTTTCCGAAAATGTATACAAAAAATAAATTTGAACGAAAGTTTCAGTTAAAATTCAGAAACTTATAGTAGTTCAAGGCAGTGCCTTTTGAAAACACTGAGAATTAAAGAGATAATTATCTGAAATATAAATGTTCTGAAACTTTATAAAAATGACATTTTTAATCATAACTGTAAAAAATATTTTTAAAATAAGTAGAGAAAATCTCATTCAAAATGACAATTATTATTTTATAAATCTTGTTTTTAATGAAACTTTTAAAGTTAATTTTCAATAAGAATAATTTTCCAAAGTACACTTTAAATAATTTTTGTGGGTATTTACATTTCAGAATTTTAATAGTTAAACCTAGATACTATGTGAATAAATGTTTTTTAATGCTTCTATAAAATAAATTCTTTAGTTAGAGCAAAGTTTTGTTCTCTTTGTGATCTCACGAATACCCATCCATTTTGAGTTATTCTAAGTAAATAGGGTAGTGATAAAATGCTATTAAATTGAAAGAATATCCTCTGTTTAACGTAAAATTTATCAGATGTTAATCTGTTTTACATCCAACTTTTAATATAGGCTAGTTTCTTGTTCGTGAAACTATTTACTTTTGATCTTTTATGATCTTTAAAGGTTCTTTTTATTAATTCAGTTATTAACTGTGGTCTTTTTTATTTCATTTTATGAAGTTATGAGCGTAATTGTTTACTAAGGTCTATAAAATTCATGAAACTTTATTTTTCAATATGTTTTTGCAATATAAAGGTTTCACTTGTTAATTAAAACAAATAATTTAAAAGAAATTGAAAATTACTAATATTATATTTTTAACTGATAAGAATATTAAACTCTTTATGAAACCGAAACTTTTATCCTGAATAACTGTCCTTTTCATCATGCATGAATAAAACAATTGTATATAACACCCCTGGGGGTGTTCTGCCGAAGCTGAGGGGGTATCTAGGTAAGACGGACTCCGACCCATATGGTGCCATTGTGGGGCCGTATTTTTATGTACCAGCCATCTGTGACATGGTCTGGTGTGTTCCAGCTAAAGAACAAGAAGTCACAACAACAAACACTTATATTAATATTCCTAAAACGTAATTTTGCTTGATTTTATTAAAAACTGTATTAATTACAGTATCGGAGTAAGCAAGGTATTCCTTTTTGTGCCGGAATGATTTTAAGGGGGAACAGGGCCTTGACGCTCGACGAAATGACTATAAATATGGTCTAATTCTAACCACAAAAACTCAAATAATATTAGAAAAAGAAATTTTCTTTCTCTATACATATGATGTACATAACGTGAAATATGTCATATATAAAAATGGGAATTATAAATCTATAAATAATTTTCAAGTTAGCTGTTTAGAATTTATATGATTAACTGCTAATTTTTAGTTTGTGTGCAGCATTACTTTTGAACTATCAACAGGAAACCGATAAAACTACACTCATATATATATATATTTCATAGTACTCTACATTTTAAAACCAGAAAAAAAATCTGGAATTCTGGAATACTTGTTTTTTATGTGGGAAAATTATGCAAAAAATGGTGATAATTTTTTAAGTTTTCTTATTTTATGCTCAATTTTTAATTTAATGATATTTATTACAATTTATTTGGTTTTATATAACAGGTTAATATAATACAAGTGTATTCTGAACAATTTTGTTTTCTGTAAGCATGTATCTCCATTTTATGAAGTGCAAAGCACTTTATGATTTTTACTCACCAGTTAATCATATAAAATTCTAATTTGAAAATTTGTAACTATATAAAAATATATATTCCATACAAAATGTTTCATATATTCCATATAATATTCTAATTTAAACTCCTAATTTGAAAACTATTTATAGATTTACAATTTCCATATTTATGTATGACATATTTAAAGATATGTACTTTATATATATAAAAAAAATTTCATATTCTAATATTATTTGCATTTTCATGGTTAGAATTAGACGATATTTATAATCATTTCGTCGAGCTTCAAGGTTCTGGGCCCCCTTAAGTTGAGGGCAAAAATGATACGATACAAAATAATAAATATCGTGAATACGTATAGAAATTATTCGGATCGATTTTTCTCCGTTATATAAGTATTATTTCTATTAGTGTACCTTTTATGAGTGTGCAGCAGATAAAAATTCTGTGTAGGTATGATCCTTGTAAGTGAAAAATTACTCATACTAAGAGGATATATGATATATTTATGAGATAGTCTAACATGTCTCACGTTTGGAGCTTGTAACAAATAATAACACACTGAAATGCGAATAATAGGGACATCACTACCGGTGTATCCAGTCGCCATCTTATATAGCTGAATTATAAAAACACTTTAAGGTAGATGGAGGAATTAATGTTGTTAATAATGCCCTCAAACCTAACTTAGACTAAGCAGATAGAATGAAGTTTGGAGGATGGAGACACGCAGATCCTATTTAGCTCACTGCTACTATTGGATATCTGAGGGGACGGAGTTAATTTTATTTCCCTGTGCCACCCTATTTGCATCTGGTTGGCTTGTTAACTCCTCCTACACTACGAAACCCACGGAGGGATGTTATGGACTATAGATTTAACGTGCTCATATCCGGCTTAGACACGATAGCATTCAGTGACTCTTGTCGGGATTCGAACCGCTCACACCGCCGAATTCCGATGCAATAACACAAATATTGTACGGGTCTATCAGGAGAACTGTCAAAATTAATAAAGGAACTGGGCACGACGTTGTGTTTGGAAGTAGAATATAAATACTTCACCATCAAGGCATAGATATAAGAGTGATAAAATTATCTAAAGAAAACATTCTTCGTTAACGAAGTATTTCCAATTAAAGACAAATATATTTCTCGGATGTTTTTATTGAAAACAATGTAAGCACTAATTCGAGGATGTTTACATGTTAATAATGCTCCTCAATAAAGAAGGGACATAAGAAACATAACGAAGCAGCACGATTTAAATAATGAAATCATACGATTACATATTTAATCCTAATCAATTCAAAAATATAAATATTTCCTGAAGTTAATTGAAAAAATTCTAGCTCTTAATAGATGCAATAAAAATTACACTTATTTGCATGAGCGCGGTGACCCATTTGGGAAAGGCAGCAAGCCAGTGATCTGAACATCACTGGCTCCATGCTCGCCACTGAAAAATCCACCGCGTGTATACTAAAGGCGTCTGTCGAACGAAAATTCTGTCGCGGCTGCAATGTTCTCCGAGATCTCAAATTTACGTAAGGAGGTGCGGGGTCAAGTGTACCGATCTCGTCTCTTCATTCGAGACCGGGTTGTATCCAAGTCGGACTCCGACCATTGTGGTGCTTATTAAAAACGAAGACCACCCCCTTCTGGCCATTAGCCTATATGAACTTGATCTGATGTTGCTGTCGGTCAAGTGGCATAAACAACAATAACAACACTTATTTATATATATATATATATATATATATATATATATATATATATATATATATATATATATATATATATATATATATATATATACATATATATAACAGTTCTGTAACTGAGTTACTCACTGACTCACTGACGTACAACGCACAGACCAAACCGCTGGACCTAAAGGGCTGAAATTTTGCATGGCGATTCTTCTTATGGTGTAGGGGTGCACTAAGAAAGATTTTTGATAAAAATCTTCTTAGATTTTATGAAATTAAATTTTTAAGCTGTTTTAGTAACTTTTTTAAAGTTTGCATTTAAAATAATAATTTAAGGGTTATAAAATTTATATCACGAGAAATACCATAAATATTCCTTTAAAAGGAAATCTTTTTTGAATCTTTACCTTGATTTTCTGATTTTTGGTGAATTTTTAAAGATTAATTTTAAGAATTTAATTTATTAAATGCTCATAACGTGATTCATTTTTCTGGTACTTTAAATAAATTTATCGTCACGTGCATAACAACTAAATAGACAAAAAAAAATTTCTTCTTTCTAATGCAACAGACGATTGGATATTATTAAAAAAATAAATATCCCTTGCGATTTTTTTATAGACATATATATATATAATTTTTTTTACATCAATTGTATATATTGATCGTCTTATTTATTATAAATATATATATTTAATTTTTTTTGGCATTAATTGCATACATTGACCGTTGTATTTAATTTGAATGTACTATGTAGCGAAGTGCGGGTTTTCAGCTAGTTTAATTATAATTCTTATATCTTTTATTTTCTTTATTTTTAGCAAGAATTAACGTGGAATATTGTTCTGCCTTAAACAGTGGTTTTGTTCTGGTACAACACAAAATTAAAATATAATTTTAGCATGATATACGTAGTTATGCACTCATAATATCATATCGACTCGGTACATCCTCTAAACATGACAATTATTTATTAAAATTATTTTCAGCCAAATTATATTAACGATAGAGACTTTAGAAGAACTTTTCTCAAACAAATCAGATTATTAAAAGTTAAAATACACGCATTTATTATCTACCGAATTGATTATCATTAAATGTGCAATTTTGTTCTCCCTTTGTTAAATGTCGCCAACATACTACTGCTTTGCTCATCTTATTGGAATTTTTACAAACTGGACAGATACACCTAAGTCTGTCAATGGTATGACCATTTTTCTTCAGTACTACAGTTAGTTTCTCTGTATTGTCTGAATATTCGTTGCTCTGGGGAGTTTCATACTTAGACTCTGATCCTACAACATCAAAGTAAAATTTTATAAACAATACTTACAGCTTAATGAACTCAGAAATTCTACTTGAAGGAAAACGGAACTGAAGTCGTGAACGTCATCTCTCCAGTTTATTACATGCTGCTTACATCACACGGAGCTGCTTTGAAGTCCATCCCAATTTTTGTTTTGTGATGGAATCGTAAGACGTATTTTTTTCCAGTATAATTTTCCGCTCTTAAGCCTATTCCAGCGTCACATTCTGGGTGAGCGGGGGATATCAGGAACAATGTACTTTACGCTCACGAGGGAATTTACACGTAGCCTCGTAAAGGAAATGCTTTTAATGGATTTTATATAAAGAAATTTTTATTGCGTTTCTGACTACTAATTAAGGAGTAAAAAAATCTGGAGTATTACTTTATTACTACTTGAATCAGAGCTACCTGCCTAGCGTTTAAACTGGGTTCACATATTTTTTTTTATTTTTATTTATTTATTTTTTTTAGAAAAAATGTAGATGTTAAATCCATTCCATTAACAACAAAATAAATTACTCGTGATTCAATTTTAATGATACAGATGGAAGTTAGGACAGGAAAAATTGTCAATTTTTAAAATAAAATTATAAAACATGTTTTTTAAGGAACTTCTTAACTATAGCTCAATTTAGTAATGTTATCAATTCGTAGAGTATTTTGAACTTTTTAATTCATATTATAGCTCAATTTATTAATGTTATCAATTCGTAGAGTATTTTGGCTGGGAGGATAATTGATTTGAAAGGGAATTATATAGGTAGTGATTAAAAGATTTTGTACTGTATTTTTTCCCCAGTGCGGGAAGTACCTTCAACATTAGAAAATTTTACACCGATACCACTTCAATTTAGACCAAGAATTGCCCTTTTGGGTGACATTTGTGGGAGTCATTATTTGTAAATTTATATATTGTAGTGTGCACTGATACGAATTTCGAGAACAAAATCCGTGAAAATATAAGAATTTTAAACTAAAGAGAAAAAGAAATATGATTTAAGTGAATTCTTACTACTACAGTTCTAACTTAATTAGACGTTTTAATTTGCTTTTAAGAATATTCTCTTTGTAAAAATAATTTTCTATGTATCTTCCTCCGATAACTCACTGATGTAGTTGACGAGGCCATGGCTTTGCTTTTTTGATACATTAAATCCTTTGTATTTTGAGACATATGACAGGATATTTTACACCGATGCCATCTCAATTTAGACTAAGAATACCCCCTTTTGTGTGACATTTGTGGGAGTCACTATTTGTAAATTTAGATATTGTAGTGTGCACTGATACGAATTTCGAGAACAAAATCCCTGAAAATATAAATATTTTAAACTAAAGAGAAGAAAAATATGATTTAAGAGAATTCTTTCTACTACAGTTCTAACTTAATTAGACGTTTTAATTTGCTTTTAAGAACATTTTCTTTGTCAAAATAATTTTCTATGTATCTTCCTCCGATTACTCACTGATGTAGTTGACGAGGCCATGGCTTTGCTTTTTTGATACATTAAATCCTTTGTATTTTGAGACATATGACAGGATATTTTATACCGATGCCACCTCAATTTAGACTAAGAATACCCCCTTTTGTGTGACATTTGTGGGAGTCACTATTTGTAAATTTAGATATTGTAGTGTGCACTGATACGAATTTCGAGAACAAAATCCCTGAAAATATAAATATTTTAAACTAAACAGAAAACAAATATGATTTCAGACAATTCTTACTACTACAGTTCTAACTTAATTAGACGTTTTAATTTTCTTTTAAGAATATACTCTTTGTCAAAATAATTTTCTATGTATCGTCCTCTGATTACTAACTGATGTAGTTGCCGAGGCCATAGCTTTGCTTTTTTTATACATTAAATCCTTTGTATTTTGAGACATATGACAGGATATTTTACACCGATGTCACCTCAGTTTAGACCAAGAATACCCTCTTTTGTGTGACATTTATGGGAGTCACTATTTGTAAATTTAGATATTGTAGTGTGCACTGATAGGGATTTTGAGAATACAGTCACTGAAAATATAATATTTTAAACTAAAGAGAAAACAAATATGATTTAAGAGAATACATACTACTACAGTTCTAACTGAATTAGACTTTTTATTTTGTTTTTAACACCATTCTCTTTGTCAAAATACATTTTATATATATCTTCCTATGATTTTTCAATGGTGTAATTGCCAAGTCCTTTGCTTGCTTTTGTGATACATTAAATCCTTCATATGTCGAGACGTATGGCAGGATACGCTTCTTTGTATGAACGTTTCATTTGCTTCATGTGTAATGAAGTATTGGCAGAATTATTTTATTGGCTTCCCTTAGATTTGTTTGAAACTTCGCAATGTATATTTCATCTTCCTTTCTGCCAATATATACGACTTCATACTCCTTTTACCATGTGTTGTTGTGACTTATTAAGATTTTTTAGACTATAAATGATTGCTTTATCACTTTAAATTATTTTTCCAGCCCTTAATAAATGACAAAATTTTAGTTCTACTTTGGGAAGCTGAGAAAAGTTCGACTCGTGGAGAAGAGACATTTGCATTGTATATACTAATATAGCAAAGCTCTGATGAGAACCTAAATACGGTCCATTGTCTTGAGGTCATGTGCGTTTGAAACAAAAGTTTAGATTACACAGAATTTTGTATGATTTTTTTCACTAAATTTTCTTTAGATAAGGAGATCATATTTGATAGTGGTAATAGAGATTTTAAAAACATACCCTTTTGACATGCCAGTATACTAATTAAATAATATTACCTGTTCTGTTACTTTTTTTTTCCTAGACGAAGTTTTTATATTGAATTTCTACAGAAAATAGACGTTAAACTATAAACGTTAAGAAATATTAAAAAATAATTCAACAGTAATCGTTTTCCCGAATTAACTTTGATGTCAGTATTTATCGTTTTTTAATGTAATGTAAATATTCTTCATTTCGTTTTCAGTTTATTCTGTATGGTATAACAGTCATATTTTGTAATCGTTTTTGTGTCCGATTAATCTCACTGAATTTTAGGCCTTTTTATTTTTAATTTTCCTCTTACCCAATCTCTAAACTGTATTGACCTGTTTTGGCCTATGCACCAGAGATGTATGAATATATTCCCAACTTTCACGATGGTCTCTACGACTTGTTTGGCCATGGTAAATCTGTAGGCTGGTAAATTTCCCCTGCCGCATAGGAAAGAAAAATAATCTCTCTCTCTCTGTATATATATATATATATATATATATATATATATATATATATATATATATATATATATATATATATATATATATATATATATATATACACTGTCACAAAAAAATATATGTATCCAGAAGAAATCGAGTTATTATCAAGAAACTTTGCAGGGATGTAGTCTGGTAAGATATATGCAAATTATTAAAATTTCGACGCCAATGAGACAAGGGTACGGGCACTATGCGCATATGAGAAGCGCAACTGGGAGAGTTTAAAAACATGATTTCTCGTGCCATAGGGTTATTCAAACAAATCTGTCGACTTGGATGGACGGTATTGTGATTAGAGATGCCTCTCAGACGTAACCGGCGACAGTACGAACAATTGTCGGAGAGGGGGCGTATAGTAAGCCTCAGAGAAGCAGGTTGGTCGAACAGGCGTACCGGCCACCATCTCGGTTGGAGCGATATGGTAGTTGCTCGGTGTTGGCAACACTGGATCACGGCAGTGATAGTCTACCGTCGCTGACGGCCAGGGCGTACCAGGAACACAGATACACGAGAGGGTCACGCAATCATAAGAGCGGACACGTCCGCACCAACAGCGTCGCTAGAATTGGTTCGACGCCATTTACCATCTTCCAGACATCCGGTGGTATCAAGGAAAAACATTCGGAGACGACTGGCCAACGCAGGTATAAGGTGCCGACGTATAAAGAGCCGTATAAGGAGCATTAAGACCCCACATCATAGGCAGTGTCGAATGGATTTTTGCCGACGTCGGGCAAGCTAGAGTATGGCGGACTGGAGGCGTATGATCTTCAGCAAAGAATCCCGATTCAGTTTCAATGCTGATGACCAGCGCATACGCGTTTGGAGGCGGCCAGGCCACCGGTCTGATCCGGCATTTGTTGATGAGAGGCATACGGCGATTACACAAGGTGTGACAGTGTGGGGAGCGATTTGTTGGGACACACGATCACCTCTAGTCGCCCTTCAACACTCAAGAGCCAAAACATTATGACCACCTGTCAATAACGAGCTGGCCCACCTTTGGCGCGCAACACAGCTTCAACCCGCCTTGGCATGGATGCCACAAGTCCTTGGTAGATGGCCGGAGACAGATTGTACCAGATATTTAAGCAACGGTCACGCAAATCCGAGATATTGCGAATTGGTGGTCTTTGAACTCTGAGCTGCCGTCCCATGACATCCCAAATGTATTCTATCGGATTGAGATCCGGTGAGTTAGGCGGCCAGGACATTAACTGGAATTCAGCATCATGTTCCTGGAACCACTCCAACACAATTTTAGCCTTGTGACACTGGGCGTTGTCCTGTTGGAACATTCCATTTCCAGCAAGAAAGACAGAGGCCAAGTAAGGGTGCAACTGGTCCGCAATGATGTTCAGATACCCTGTAGCATTCATGGTCTGCTCTACAACAACCACGGGTCCCAGAGACGCCCAAGAGAACGTCCCCAAAGCATAAAACCTCCACCACCGGCCTGTGTATGACCTACTGTACATTGAGAGAGCAACAGTTTTCCTGGAAGACGGCGTATCCTGACACGGGCATCGGCGTGATGAATGACAAACTGTGATTCATCTGACCAGGCAACTCTCTCCCACTGATCCATGGACCAGTCGTTCCCGGTCCCAGCGCAGGCGCAGTTGGCGATGACGCTTGGTCAGCAAAGGCACACGAGTGGGACGTTTGCTGCGTAGCCCCATATCCAACAGTGTCCGCTGAACAGTGTGCTACGATACTATTCTACTTGGCCCTGCATTGTATTGGGCTGTCAGCTGATCCACTGTCTGGCTCCGGTTTTGCTTCACCATGCGAGACAGTCTCCGACGACCTTTTTCTTTGATAGCGTGTGGACGTCCAACACCATGTCGTCTACTGCTGGTTTCACCGTCATTCATCCACTTTGCATAAGTACTAACAACTGTAGGTCGCGAACAACCCACGAGTCGTGCAGTTTCGGAAATACTTGTTCCGAGCCCTCGAGCCATTACGATCTGCCCTCTATCAAAGTCGCTTAGATCCGCAGCTTAGATTCCCATCACACACATAAGTAAGTGAAAGAATGATTCTTCAGACTCTCCAGCAGCAGTTAAATACCACTTCCACCTGATCACGTGCCTTCCACGTCATCCAGGCGAATTCATTGCAAAATGTAGGGGTGGTCATAATGCTTTGGCTCTTGAGTGTGTGTATATATATATATATATATATATATATATATATATATATATTGATTATTTTTTTTCAACTTTTTTTTAAATGAAATTGATGCAGAGTATCACAAGAGAAATATGTCCACAATCAGCAGAATTCTAAGTTGTTTAACGCGTCTCTATTAAACTTCTTTATTTCACTTCCCGCTTGTTCCTAAATCAAAAGTATTGCGAGGGGCGCCACAGTACAGTCACGTCCGGACATTCCCAACCAATCGATGGAGTTGTGGCGCGCGCGTTGGAACTCTCCGAACACCCCTTCAGTCCGAGTATCCTTCGCGAGCGGGAACACAACTCCTTGGAGTTCCGAAGGAGGAGGAGAGAACCGAAAACTTCTCCAGTGAGGAATTAACTTCTTCGGTGCGCTCAGTTTGCCCTGCGTGATGCCCGGAAGCCGTGGTTTGTGGAGAATGCACAGCATGGTGAAATGTTGAAAACGAACAGGTTTTAGTTGTTCAAAGTGAATGTGTCTGGAATTAGACGACAGTGAATGTTTTTTTTAGGATTTTAAAAAGTGACGGAACTATTTCTTAGGCGAATTTTCGCAGTCTTAAGCTAGCTGTAAGTACACTTTCTGTACTCAATTTTTCTAGGGAGTTGTAGAATATGCTACCCTTTTTAATATGGGCTTTCATCTAATTTTTTATTAAATGGATGCCATATAAAATATTTTAAATACGAAAATATTATCAGAAATATGCAGTATTTAAACTAAAGAAATTTTTAATTTAGCTATTCACTTTTAAAACAGATGCAATTTCCCAAAAATTTTGTATGAGATTTTTTTAAAGGTACTGGGCGAAAAGCAATTTTATAAATTTACTATCAGTATTACAAAGAAAACTCCAACTCCAAAATTTTGTTATACTGTAAGAAAAAATTTACATTGCAATGAAACAAATTGTTTTCTTTTTATTTGTAAACCTTATTTTCTCTTTAAATATCTGATAGCTTTCATAAACATTTGGTAATTAGGAGGAACTAATATTAATTGAAAACTTTGGCATTTCTTTTTTCAAATTATTTTTCTTTTAGTTATATTTTAAAAAAAAGTCTATATGCATTTAAATTACAGTTTCCTGAACATTTTATACACTATATGCATTAAATTAAATTACATGTAATTAGAATAATTGGAAGTTTATATAAGTTAATCGTAATTTAATTATGCTATCCATATATATATATATATATATATATATATATATATATATATATATATATATATATATACATACACGATTTTACATAAAATGGGCTATTTACTGGGTTTTGTGAAAAGTGATACATAAGAGATAATTAAATTTTTCCTTTGACAGAGGATTTTTTCAAGTTGAAAGTTAAAATCTGGAACTGTTTACTATACTTTACAACTATCACCCCATAAGTAGGAATAACTTTTTTAAACATTAATTTCAACTACTAGCTATTTTTCAAGTGATCTAAAGACAGAAAGACTGACACAATTTATCCAAAGATAAATTTGTAGATCTTATAACTTCACAGTTATATGAAAATTTTCTGGTGTTTCAAATATGGCTGAACCAGTCTTTTGGCAGCTCTTTTACAAATAGACTGAAGTTAGTGCCGATGCAAATTTCAAAGAAACTTTCTACAGTCAATAACTCTTCAACTGCTTTTTATGGAAAAGTTCCTATATATGATTAATATTGTTACCTTACATTTTTTTTAAAATTACATTGAAAAATGACACATTACAGGAATGCTTTACATACTATTAAATGTAGGGAATTTACGTGCTTACGTAGTTGTGTATTAAAGGGATTTAAAAAAAAAAGATACATGCTAACTACTCCAATAACTGCGTTATATAATATAGCAACAGTTTTTATGTATATGCTAATAACGGAGAAGGAAACTGCCAAGACATGTAATGATGAGTAATTATTTTTGAAATATTGTATTTTATACAAATATTTCCTAGGGTAAAAATAACATATTCTTAAAGCATGCATTTTAATACCGTGTGAATCAAAAATATTTAATTGGATATATTTATAAAAAATTAGTTAATTGTGATATAAATATTTTAAATTTCGTAAAAATGCGTTATTCGTATTTTATGGCAGTTTGAATTTATATCCTTTACTGTGTACAAATTTTGTAGTAATGTTGATTTTTTTTTAATGTTTTCTAACATTTTATTAGAGAATGCATCTTTCTATTTTAACAGAAACTTGTACCAGATAAATTTATCCGAAATATAGTTTTTAAATCAGCATCAATCAAAACAAATTAGCAGGTAACATCTTAAAATCTAATAAACTGTGAAATGGTTAAGTCAGAAGTAAAGAAAGTCAAATAATTATTACAGTGTTAATTATGAATTTTAAAAACCTTATTTGAAAATTTATGGAGACAATCTACATTTAACTAGCAATTAAGATTATACCCAGCCCAACGGGTCTTGATGGGAATTTAAACTTTGTAAAGTATATATATATATAAAGACATACACAATTTATCCAAAGATAAATTTGTAGATCTTATAACTTCACAGTTATATGCACAGTTATATGCTAGTTAATATATATATATATATATATATATATATATATATATATATATATATATATATATATATATATATATATATATATATATATATATATATATATATATATATATATATATATATATATATATATATATATATATATATATATATATATATATATATAATCAGAAGAAATATCGCTCTGTATTATGAAGTTACAACATTATCCATTTGTGGAAAACTGGAATTCTTATTAGAGGTGGCTCAATATTCCTTGAACAACAACAGAATAGAACATTTCATCATATGAACTCCAAAGGGAAACAGATTATTCCCATTGAAATATATTAATATAAAACATGATCTGTAAAACATAGATTTACTCCTAAAATATATAAAAGTTTCAACTGACTGAACGTAAACGGAGTGGTAACGGAACAAATAGTAGAATGTGGCAAAATGATATGAAACAGGGGAAATAAATGAAGCCGATTATAAATGAAAAAAAAAATATCTTCTTCATGTAAGTGAACGAAAAGTCATAAGGCAAATAATCAATTGAAGCAAACGACAGATATGTTGAAAGTTCACAGATACAAAACATTAATTATACGTAGCTTTAACGTTCAATATATTGAGAGGTTTGGCACTACTCTTATTTACACAATCCAGATTTTCTCCAATGCGTGGCTAAATTTCGTTTTCAACAGTAAAACTGGTGCATTTATTGGTGTACAAATATCATGCCTAACAATGTGTTTTATTGAGGAAGGTAATCTTTAAGGTTATAATTTATGTTTTTGAAATGTCAGATTCCCATATATTTGGATTATTTTTAGGCCTATAAAAACATATAAAATCATAAAAAAAGTTATACGCATTTTTTTAGAAAAGTGCTCATGACAAGCCTGCCTCTCCGGTCTTTTGAAACACGCCAATTATAAAGAAAGAGACAGAAAACTTTCTTTATAAAATTTACCTTAGGCTCATAGAAACCATTGTCTTTTTTAGAGAAAAGATTCCTTGAAGATAAATAGATAAATTAATGGATATCAGAAACAAACGTTTAAAACAAACCTTAGGTTTGTTTCTGAGGTTCAGAAATATTACTGTCTTTATGTCCATGAAATGTGCACAGCTCAGTCAACAAAACATCATTCTATAGATCCGATGCTGTGGATTTTATGATAACAACAAAATTGTTGGTGTATAAGTAGTCTTTGTAGAAGATGCTGCTTGTTGCGTCTCTTTTGTCTCTTTACTGAGATAAATTAATTTATAATATTAAAAGTTTTTAAATTAAAGTTTCTACTAGTATCCTCATTTTCATTATCCTTAATCAATACCTTTATTGATAATCACTGAAGATGTTGTTGACCTGTGAAGTATCTGCAAAATGTTATTAAAAAATACTACGGTCTTCCTCTGTTGCCAAGGGTATACAAGTAAATTTAGACTTTTTTTACCCTTCAGGAATTATTGAAACCACTTTATGCCATTAGACAGGACAATAAGGATGACCGATCTAGCATTATTAATAATCTGCTTGAAGAACCGCCAGTGTATTCGGTGACGAAATCTAGTATCGCCAATTCTGTCCTTCTGTGTTGGTCCTTGATTTCGTGATTTGCTGGTAGTTCTCTTTTAAAGCAATATTTTGAAATTTAGGAGTTATTGGAATTGTAGGAACTCTTGTGGAGCCTGTAACTATAAAACAGGTTTTTCTACCCTTTATGTGTTAAGCTGTGATCTCGGTTGAAGAATTTCCTGATCTT
Source organism: Dolomedes plantarius (assembly GCA_907164885.2). Taxonomy (NCBI): domain Eukaryota; kingdom Metazoa; phylum Arthropoda; class Arachnida; order Araneae; family Dolomedidae; genus Dolomedes; species Dolomedes plantarius. Next base: position 105,938,718 of record OU015502.1, read on the forward strand.
TGTATGATAATGAAGATATTAATGTCTGTGAAATTATTCTAACAGACAATATGGTTGTTGAAATAATTTAAATGGAACAAAAATTCGGTGCTTGAAGTTTCTCTATATATTTTTCTATTTTCGGGTTTGTTAATTATGAATGCTGCTACCATATATTTTCGTAAATACGGTATGCATATGTTTCAAAGAAGTATAAAATAGCTTCAAATTTTCTCCGTTTTATATCACATATTATATATATATATATATATATATATATATATATATATATATATATATATATATATATATATATATATATATATATATATATATATATATATATATATATATATATATATATATATATATATATATAACATGTGATACATATTTTTAGTATATTGACGGGATTTTACACAAAAATTGCTATTTTCTCGTTTCTTTTAAAACACCATAAATATCACAGAATTGATATTATCGTTTGACTGATGATTTATCTGAAGCACTAAGTTGGAAGCGTTGGCCAGAAAGTTAAAATCCAGTTTTCTGTCTGACCATTATTCCTCCACAAGGGAGAATAGTCTTTTATATAAATTTCATTTCTTGAGAAGCTTTCATAGCATGATCTACTATGAAATAGTAGACATACCTTGAAATAGTATGACATACCTTGAAACATTACATGATTTAGAAGATCTTATAATATAAAGTTTTTTTTATCCATGTTTTATAAAGTTATGAAATTAGCTCTCATTTTGAAAGGATAAATCTATTTTTTATATCTTCCCTGTCTTTATTGATCACTTTATAGTTGATGCGGACCTCATGTAGTCCTCGGACCACTAGTTAAAAACCAATGAATTTCGTGAATTCAACTGGAATCCAGCTTTTAAATTTTCTTTAAAAATCACATCTTAAAGATTAAAAATAATGCACAGTAATGCCTTTTGTATTGAAAAGATATGTTGCGAATGTTTGTTGCATTTTTACAACTCAGTAACTAGTGAATACAAATACTTCAGTTTTCCATCATTAAAAAAAAATGAATGCACAACCTGGACATGAAACTCCATTTTCTTCTTCACGAAATTCAACAAATCCTTCCAAACTTACATGACCACATTTTTAATACAGCTGAAACAGATATTCAATTTTTAATCGAAATTATACTAAAACTTAAAATTCTTTCATCGGTATTTAATATCCTAAATTTACATAAAAATTAAGTTTGAATAATGCATGATAATGAATAAAGAAACGAAAGAAGATAAAAAGCCTTTAAAGTTTTCTAAAGATAGGTTGAGTAATTGAAATATAATAAATGCAAAGATGTTAATGAACTGTAAGTAATCTGAATGTATATAAATTTTCCGTTACTTTTTTCTGGGGTTGCATAAATTAAAATGGAGCTTTCATATTAAGAATTTGTGCCTTCCAGGTAAAGAAATATTTGATAAATCGTATTTAATTTAATAAAAATATAAAAGCACATACATATGAATGCATGCAGTATCCATTAATGTTTGCTTTACATCTAATTTCATGTTACTACCATGCATAAAAACACGCCATGCGTTATTTGAATATGAAAATGAATTCTTAGTATATGATTAAAAAAGAATGAAATCAGTTTATTTAACATCAAGAGTTTTCAATTGAGAAAGAATTTAATATTCTTAACAATCTATAAATAATTCTGTCATCGGATTTTAATTTTCAAATATCTCTCCAGAAATGCTTTCTAATAAAAGAGTTATCGATTTTACAAAAACTAATCATATGAAAGAGTAAATAGAGACATTCCAGAATAACTATTTTACAAGTCTGAAATCATTAATTTTTTTCCGACTTTCAAAAAGTTTATGTTCCTGCAACCGCGATGAAATAGATTACTGAGTCTAGTTATAAATAACCTAAATTTTACATGCTCCTTAAAACTTCAAACATTAACATTTCTAATACTGACTTCTCTGTATATTAGAGTTTTCCATTTTTTTCTTAATAAGTTTAACTAATAATATGTTTTAGTGAAAACTGTTAACTATTATTTTGGAACAGATTGCTGTGAAACTTTTCTTTATGACTAATTGCAGCCATATTTTGATTCTGAAATTTTGCCGTTAATTTACTATAAATAATGCTGTCATTTTCCTTTTTAAGGATATAACTAATTTATGTTTAAGCCAACCAGCCGATTACATAACGAAGTATTGATGTTTAAATTTTTTGCGATTCATAATTCCTTCGTGGAACAAAAAAAAAATCAAAAAAGTGCGTTTTTCTGGTCAATTTAAATTATTCAATGACATAAGAATAAATATAAAGATATCTATTTGTTTAAATTTTTTAAAGGAAGCACTTTGTTATGAGGCATTCGCGCTTTGTTATTCACCGCTGGATTGCTCGCTACTTTATTACGGGAGCACCATTTATGTGAGCCGTAATTGCTCTCTATGAATGGGTCGACACGGAAACGACCAAACCTTACTCGGAATTTGAACCCAAACCCACTGCGGAGCACCATTTATGTGAGCCATAATTGCTCCCTATGAATGGGACGACACGGAAACGACCAAACCTTACTCGGGATTTGAACCCAAACCCACTGCGGAGCACCATTTATGTGAGCCATAATTGCTCCCTATGAATGGGACGACACGGAAACGACCAAACTTTACTCGGAATTTGAACCCAAACCCACTGCGGAGCACCATTTATGTGAGCCATAATTGCTCCCTATGAATGGGACGACACGGAAACGTCCCAACCTTACTCAGGATTTGAATCCAAACCCACTGCGGAGCACCATTTATGTGAGCCATAATTGCTCCCTATGAATGGGACGACACGGAAACGACCAAACCTTACTCGGGATTTGAACCCAAACCCACTGCGGAGCACCATTTATGTGAGCCATAATTGCTCCCTATGAATGGGACGACACGGAAACGACCAAACCTTACTCGGAATTTGAACCCAAACCCACTGCGGAGCACCATTTATGTGAGCCATAATTGCTCCCTATGAATGGGACGACACGGAAACGACCAAACCTTACTCGGGATTTGAACCCAAAACCACTGCGGAGCACCATTTATGTGAGCCATAATTGCTCCCTATGAATGGGACGACACGGAAACGACCAAACCTTACTCGGAATTTGAACCCAAACCCACCGCGGAGCAGCTCAGAATGTAAACTACTAGATCATTTGGGCGGCTATTTCTTTAACTCTTCAGCGGGCTCGCCAATTTTTGGAACACCAGCAGGCGCGCGTGGCACAAAGTGCAATGTCTATTTCAACCTTGATTATTCCTTTTGTAATATTTTTTTTAATTGAAAATAGTAACTGTGCATTTTATAACAGGATATAAAATGTTTATAATATTGAGATATATTTATAATTAAAGGCCAAAGAATGCAGATACAATCGCCTTATTTCAAAACTGCCCGGTTTAGTAGATCGAAGGACAATTTGGGAATGGATTCCTATTAAGTCCTTAAACCTAAAAAATAATGAGATTGCCCATCTTCGTGATATGCAGGATACCGTGTAATAGCTGCACATTTGATCAAATACATCAACTCCTGCTTTTGTCGTATTGCAATCCAGTATAATCGTTGGTTTTCCACTGTAAAATCACGACTACCAATGAATGAAAAGGATTACAAAAGTCAGAAAATCAGATTGAATTTGAAATGGTGTAGCTATAAATAGAAACTGCTTAGAGCATTCAAACCTTGCATGTAAAAACAAACCATTCAAAATTACGAAAATGTTGCTCTCTGTACACACGTGCGCCCGCTTATGGGTTAATATGAGATTCAATATCTCAAATGTATTAACAAATATGAGTGTAGTATTTATTGGAAATGTATAATCATGGGAATATATGATATTGCCTAATGTTATGGATCTCTATTACAGCACGCAAATCCTTTATATAAGGATTAAGTCAACGATTCAGAAAGTGTTTTATATAAATTCCAAAAATAAATTTCAGTAAATACAAATATTGTTTGATGAGTATTTAGCAATTGTGAACATATCCAAATGCAAAAGGTCGATCGACATTTATATATTGAGAAATGTATTATGTAATGACTGTGCTTTCTGTAATAACATCCGTTTTACCGCTTTTATCAGAATCAAATAGTAATGTACTCGCCAAGTGATTAACATTCCTGCTGTAGTGATGAACATCACGTTTGCCACTTCAAGGCTAAAGTCGATTGCATTAAAAACCGAAAATGTTTTACCAATTTAGAACATTTGAACATTAATAGCAGTTAACATATAGTTCCCGTCCAACGAGAATCTTTATTTTTTCTTCACTCTTTGTCATTTCTTCCTCTTCTTTTATTTATTAAGTGCTGTTAAAAGCCGTGGTTCATTTCAGCAAAGCATAACAAACATTAAACATCTCAAAATCTCAAAGGCTGTTAAAGAGACAATGCCTGATATAGGCCTAAAATGGAAAACGGATTGACTGGCGTACTGTTTTTTTTTTTTTTTTTTGAGTTGACGAAATGAGACAAAATTTTTTCCTCTGTGGGGTGACCGTTTATATTGGTACTTTGAAGCTCAAGTGAATTGCTCAGAAATCTGCATATATATTATCATTTACAAGCATTTACAGCTTAATTTACTTGTTTAAAGATATTAAATGATACTGGCTTAAAAATTATTTTTAACTTTAAATTTTAATATGAATTTTTTAAACAGCTGTCTCACGATTTTATATTTAAAGACGAAACGAGGGATTTTCTTACATTAAAAAAAAAGAAAAAAAAGAAAGATTGGTTCAAATTATTAAAATACAAGAAAAAGGATAATTTTTCAGGCAGCATGAATTGTGGTGCATCTGTTTTAAATATTCTTAATGAAGACATCTATTTCTTTTCACTATCATACATATACGGGATAGTTAAGGCTGCTAGGTACTACCCTATTGGATTCGCTCACCTCAATGTTAACCTATGGAGAAAATTTGTCCACGGATTGTCGACTTGGATTCAAAGATTTTTTTTTTTTAATTGTACTCAGTCATACAGTAAGAAATTTTACATTTGTGTACATTTTTCGTTTTTAAAAAAATTCAGTTAATACTTTCAAATTTAAATTATTCGGGGAAAAAATCTTTTATAGTGTGTTTTAAACGGTCATAAATTCCTTCGGTGGACGAAATTTATAAAATGAATCCCGTAGCGCTTTGCAGAAAAGTTCAGACTATCTGACAATACCAATTTTATTTGATTATCAGCATTTATGTCCCTGTAAATAGTTGACAAAAATATAATTTAAATAAAAAAATTGGAGGAAGCGCTTAACCCCCCTATATAGAGAGAGAGCCATTACAATCCCTCAAAATGTGAAACCTAAGGGGGGTGGAATTCTCGAACTGTCAACTGGACTCCTCCCACCACAAGAGTCTGCAAGAAGAGGAAAAGGGAAATGCGATTTTTTTTTTCTTAGTACATAGTAGCCTTAAGAAGTAAAAAATTAAGGTGCAGAGGACTGGAACGAAATACCAGAAATCCATAGACGTGTCAAAAATATTTTTGATCACATTGTAGTATCCCTTTGTAATACCGCGCAAGGAACAGGATCAAGACACTTAAAAAAATACAGATGATATTTCGAGATGACCAGAGTCTAGAAAAAATGAGGAGTTTATTTAACAGCCTCCCCAAAGGAAATAGTTGATTAACGCCTGTAATATGATATCGGATGTAAGCATCTTCAGTTTTGGAAAATATGCAAGACATTGTAACGAAATATCACAGCAATAGAAAATCTACACCTTGTAAGATTCTAATTACTTGACGACCCATGAAAGTGAATATAAAAAACTAGCACCTTAACATTTCACAAGATCAGGTTAGATGGAAATAATTTTTTTGGACAGGGTTGGTGCTGATGATGAGATACCATGCTTGCACCTATCTATGCTTCGAGAATTTAAGCCTGAATCTGTGAAAACCACTATTCAAGCAACCTAGCTAAATTGAAGCCAACCTATGTAAAAGCCGGAATTCCAGCGACATACCCAGAATTTAAATCATTCTCTCTAACATCTAGAATTCAAGCGACATAGCCAAAGTTAGATCCATACTCTGTGGAATCCAGAATTCTTTCACCCGTATTTAATAACCTAAATTTTGCATAAAAATCAAGTTTGAATAATACATACTAATGAATAAAGTAACGAACGAAGAAAGGGGCCTATAAAGTTTTCTAAAGATAGGTTGAATAATTGAAATAAGATAAATGCAAATGAACTGTAAGTAATCTGAATGTGGCTAAACCAAACAACCTAGCTAAATTCCAGCTACACCCTGTGACAGCCAGAATTCAAGCAATCTGGTTAAATTCGAGTCATCCTTCGCGAAATCCAGAATTCAAAGAACGTAGTTGTTGAAAGATGTATTTAGATTAACTGCGAGTGATGATGAAGTAAAAGATATAGCCCTGCATAATTTCAGTATGTCAAAGAACCATTCCAGAATGTAATTCAACATTTAACCTCACCGTTTTTGAAGCATCTGCGTATTTCTGGTCATTATTTTCAAAGCAACAGTACATTTCTGGAGTATAAGCAGTTTAGTTAACATTAGTTTGATCGAAACTAATATACAAAATGCAAAAGAGAAAGGTCTTCTACGTCAAGTATTCATAAAAAGATCAAAATAATAAAAATTAACTTCATTAGAGTTTAGAACACGCACCAATAGAATAAAAAAGGCCATAGTATGTTATATAGAAAAAGTCATATTATTTGTAAAATCCATTAAAATAACTATGAAATAAGTTTATCTTGAATTTCACGAAGCACTTTATAAAATTAATTAAACTACGAAGTCTTAAATCTTACCGAATCTTTTTTTTTTTTTTTTGAAACTCAGCAAACCAGAATCTCAATCATTTAGTACGTCGAATATTAACATGTCATTTAGATTCCAGACATAAGAAAAAATCTAAGTCTTTCACTAAGAAATGACGGCAATCAGTATGCGGGAGGCATTTAGAACAAATATTTTCGATAAAATCTGATTCTTATATTTTCCTCACGCTTCGGGAATTCTAGAGGGAGTAGACAATCCAGAGGCGGCGTTGTCGATTTTCTTGACAGGCGGCTTTAACAAAATTTACCCCGGACACATTAGTTCTTTTCTAGACATAAAATATGGAATTTAATTCACTAGAGAGGGGGAAAGAAGTCAAGAAAATTTTAATTAAGCGGCTCTGACACTTTAAGTTCCGGCTTGAATCCTTAATGCACTTTGTTGGTTTTCGTATTTATTACGTTTAAAATGTGTAGTTTGCACTATTTTAGTCAGTCCTCAAACTACGTTTTTATAAAGGTTTCATATATATATATATATATATATATATATATATATATATATATATGTGTGTGTGTGTGTGTGTGTGTTATGTCAAAAAGTATATCTAATACCTTCATTTAATTTGTCCGATAAATTACTAAATTTTATAAACCCAGTTTTAAACTGTTCGTAATTTTTTTATTTAACATCATGTAAGCGCTGGGCTAACCTTGACCCATGAAAAAAAGATAGCTTTCAGATTTGAGAATGGAAGACTTTGAATTGTTAGTCAATGCCAAACTTCGATATTTGCTGACCTAACGACAATTCTGACCACAGGAAGGGTCTAGGATGCTTCCAGTAGGTGGAGCAAAATCTAAAATTTAGTTCAGGCTAAAACATGCATCTTTAAAGGCGTTTGATATCTACATTTTTGTAGAAAACAATGGTTTACCTTCTTAATTCCCTAGTGTTGAAATAGCTCTGATTTATACGGGCATGATGATTAATGTTACTGGAGAAGTTTTTCTAAAGTGAAACATTTGGAGAATGTATATAGATCGGCAAGAACGACACAACAGACTTGTTTTTATAGCAATTATAAATGATATTCTAAAGAATTTACAATTTATCGATCTTTTACAGCCGGATGATGGCCGAATGGCTAGGGCGCTGACTCTCAGTAACAAAGTCTGTGATTTCGAGTCCCATGGTGAGATGAACGTTTGTAGCTGTTCAGAATCGGTTTTAAGCTGTAGGACCCAGTCTAATTATACCTCGTGTAGCAAAAATTGACCGTAGCACTACAAACCAAACTGATGTTTTATAGAATTTTTTTCGAAGAAAATTACACAAAAGAGAATGTTAAAGTTGCTATTGTGGCTAACTTCGTAAGAATGAATTTAATTTTGTCTTTAACGTTTTTTTGACTTGTAGCGTTGAATTACGTTTCTCAGTAATCGTCCAAAGGAAAGAAATAAATTCAGAGTCCGTCACGAGTTATAATTTTGGCAGCGCGCCAAAGGCAGTAAACAGTTAAACAGGAAAGTTCCAAAATGTGTCAAAAAAACGAGGTAAGCAACAATAAGTAATATTACGTAAATAAACCGCGGTAGTTTCGTTAGAAGACACTACCTGAATATATATATATATATATATATATATATATATATATATATATATATATATATATATATATATATATATATATATATATATAAATGATGCAAATTGATGCAAATGTCTCTTAACACCATCAGTTATTCGTCTCTCCCGTTACCAGTGAAATAGCAATGCGCGAAGGGAATACATAACAGTAACAACAAATACAACACTCGATGACGTAGTCACTTTGACAATAACAACGTTTCTATCAAAATTATAAAATATAAAGACATAGTAGGTTTTCTGAAATGGACGTTTGTCAAACAACTTATTTCCAATCCGATATTAGTGGGGGACAAATGGGACGACCCCTTACAAGAATAACAACTATCAAACCTCGGTGAAATTCACCTGAATCATGATAGTCCGCCATGATCACTGCTCAATTAGCCTTTGAACATGTCGCTCTATATAAGCGGTGCTTGAACGAAAGCATTTACGAGTACATGAGTAATATTACATGTTCTGAAGTGATTTTATGTATATACTTACATATATATATATATATATATATATATATATATATATATATATATATATATATACAGGTGGTTATCAAAATAATGGAAACACTAAGAAACATCATGAAAATCTTTATTAGTACGGCGCAGGATCATATTTGTCATGTAACATCACTTGATTCCCCTTGGAATTGGATTATACAAGTCATGAATAACGGTTAAAATATATTATACCATTCTTCCATGAAAGAACCCATGAAATTCCCCATGAAAGTTCCCAATACAGTTCCTGAAGAGATGCTGTGGAGGATATCGATACCTAGCTCTATCCGCTTATACTGATCCCAGTGGTTGGATGATATACAGTCGCGGGAATTGTACAGGGCAAGATAAAGTATTTGACTTCTTTTTCATGCTCTTCAAACCAATACTTGATTAGCTGTACGAGATTTAGCTGTACTTATAAGAAGATTATCATCCTGGAGAACGTCATCTCCTGCAAGAAACAATGTTTGGACCATAGGATGGACTAGTGAGCTAAAATTTCGACATAGTCCTTCCCATTCAATCTCCCTTTTTAGGGTTACAATAAGGCCTGAAGAAAACCATGAGATGCCCTCCCAAACCCTGATAGATCTATCTCCATGACTGACGGTTGAGATGAGGCAGCCAGCATTTTACGCTTGTTTAGGTGTTCTACAGACATACGCACGTCCTCTTGCGAGGAACAATGTGAACAATGATTAGCCGGACCGAATGCCGCTTTTCGACATATTACTAGACCAGGTTTTGTGCTCAGGGCATCATTGTGAACGATATTTTGTATTGGCATCTATTACAAGTGGCTTAGGAATAACTGCTCATTCGTAAATGCTTTGTTTGTGAAGTTCCCTTCTATCTCTAATGGTTGATACCGGAACGTGCAGATGAAGATTGATCTCTCCGATCATTTCGGTTGCGGTTGTTTTCAATTTTCATGTTACAATCCACTTCAATACCTCATCCGTCTCTTTCACTCAGATCTCAATTTCGTCCACTATTTTGTTTGGCAAAGGATGTTTTTCCGTACAGACTGTATGCTATCATGTATTTCGATACCATAGCTCGAAAAATACCCATTAGCCTGGGGGTCTCAGTAACAGAAACTCCAATTTAAACGCATTCAAACAATTTGCCCCGTTTGCAAGATCTGCAAGGTTTGACATTTTACGCTCTTTCCCCCAAAAGCACGATGTCCTAAGTTTCACTAGTGCTACCTGGCAGTAGAATAATACATAGACTATATTATATAAAAAAATACCGGTGGCCAGAGTTGTTTTTAGGGAATACGAAGCACATTCATAAACACCACTAATATTGATAGGTGTTTCCATTATTTTGATAACCACCTGTATATGGCTTGTGGAGGCCCTGTGGTATAGCGTGCTGGTTTTCGGTGCTCAGGGTGATCGGATCAAATTCCGAAGTCGCGCCTCGAAAAATGCATCGATCTGTGTCGTCCGTTTATAGGGGGTAATGCTGTATATATATATATATATATATATATATATATATATATATATATATATATATATATATATATATATATATATATAACTGGCACTTCAGAATATAGATATAAATCCGTAAATCGCTTTTGTAGTTCGAATGTCGAACACTCCAGTGCATTATTCGTTTTCTCGCTGCACACCCTATTCCCGGGAAGACATTTACATTACGATAATAATACTTTCATGACAAAACTTTTGATTTTATTATTTCATAATCAAATTCTTGTCACCTTTTCAATATGCGAATGTAGCGCATTCTAATTTAAATTGATACGTACAAGACATATTGAAATATTTGAAATGCAATAAGTTATTCTTTGACGATTGATCTATTTTTGATTTGCCTTCGGTATTTCTCAGGTTGAGACAGAAACGCCACCTGTGTGAATCAATTTTGAATTATAAGTGAGTGGATCTGAATTATATTTATAGCGATGCTTATCTTTTATCTATTTACGGCGAATTCAAAGTGAAAGAAACATCCATTGAATAGATTTGTTTTAGAGAGGGAAATTACACCCAGTGCATAGTGTAAATTTCACATATTAATTAATATTGAATAAAAAGTTCTAATTCAGGGGTTTCCAACCTGTGGGTCTTGAACCCCTTCTGGATTGCGAAGTGTTTTCTGAGCGGTCACTGACGTTTTATTCAATTAAAATAACTTTTTATCGAATCTCTGAAAAATGTTTGTCATTATTTATTAAGGATGTTAGGAAAAAGTCTCATTCAAAACGCAAACTCAGTTCGTTAGATATCTAACGCCTCTATTGGGTTGTAAAGGAAAATCACGTACTTTATATGAACAGTGCACAAATTCTAAACATCAGTTTGTCTTTTTTCAGTCCGTGATGTCACTTTTGGCATTACTGTTATAGTTTCCCCCAACGGAAAAAAGCAATATTATCTAGCTAAGGGTTTTACTATATTTATTGTTATATAATTCTGATTCAATACGGTAGGTACAAATTTCCCCTCGAAGTTCTGTTTCGTTTTTGCTTTTCGTTTTTGCTTTTCTGTTTCGTTTGTGCACCTTTGACTGAGAGATTTATGTTTCTTAAAGTTATCTATTTCATACAAATTTCATTTTTGTTAAGGTATCTGACCACGTTCGGCGTCATTTTTTTTTTTTTTAAACTTTACTTACTCTCAGAAATATAGCACCAAAATACGAAAAAGAGGAAAAAATATACCACAATTATGCAACTTTTTTTTCAAAATTGAGGATTTGTATTGTCGAAATGCAGCAAATTTTTACATAAACGGATCTAGCTTTGCAAAAAAAGTATGCATACATCATTAAATTATTTTGGGATGTGCATTAAAGTTCTCCATTTCTCACATATTTCATTTTTGTTAAGGTATCCGAACATGTTCGGCACCATTTTTTTTCAAAATCTTTACTTACTCGTAGAAACATAGCACCAAGATAGAAACATCAGGAAAGAAAATACACCACAACTGCTTAACTTTTTTTAAAAATTCAGGATTTTTTTTTGACTAAATGGAGAAAATTTTTACATAAATTGATGTAGCTTTGCAAAATAATGTATAAATACATCACTAAAATATGTTTGTATGTTTTTTTAAAGTTCTCTATTTCTTACAAATTTCATTTTTGTTAAGGTATCCGACTACGTTCGGTGCCATTTTTTTCAAAAACGTCCCTTACTCGTAGAAATATAGCACCAAAATAAGAAAAAGAGGAAAAAATATACCACAATTATGCAACTTTTTTTTCAAAATTGAGGATTTTTTTTGTCGAAATGGAGCAAATTTTTACATAAACGGATCTAGCTTTGCAAAAAATGTATGCATACATCATTAAATTGTTTTGGGATATTCTTTAAAGTTCTCCATTTCTTACAAATTTAATTTTTCCTAAGGTATCCGAACATGTTTGGCTCCATTTATATTCAAAAACTTTACTTACTCGTAGAAATATAGCACCAAGACAGAAAAATCAATTAAAAAAATGTAACACAACTGCTTAACTTTTTATAAAAATTCAGGATTTTTTTTGAAGAAATGGAGCAAATTTTTACATAAATTGATATAGCTTTACAAAATAATGTATAAATACATCATTAAAATATGTTTGGATGTTTCTTAAAGTTATCTATTTCTTACAAATTTCATTTTTGTTAAGGTATCCGACCACGTTCGGCTCCATTTTTTTTTAAGTTTACTTACTACTAGAAACATAGAACCAAAATACGAAAATGAGGAAAAAATTCATCACAAATATGCAACTTATTTTTTTCAAATTGAGGATTTTTGTCGAAATGGAGTAATTCTTTACATAAACGGATCTAGCTTTACAAAAAACTGTATGCATACATCATTAACATATTTTTATTATATGTACGCAAAATACTCGTGAGTGTAATTGCCTAAAAGAAAAGTGATATTTTGAAATCTAAAAGTAATACAGGCAATTATAAGCAATTAAATGTAAAATTACAGTCATTTCTCGCGTGGTTTTTGCTATAAATGTAGCTATAAATCAACAAATAAGACTTCAATTCGTCAATCTGCAATTTCTTATATTCTATATATTATGTAAAACCTACGTAAACGTTTTCATAGACTTATCATGATTATATTTTGATTTATCAGAATAGTCGTTAGTATTTTTGATAAAAAACAAGTTATTCGAAAAACACAAAGGTTGCAACTTGTATTGAAATTGACTCCGTTTTCTGTTCTTTAAGTCGATCTCATATAATTTTTAATCATCGGACAGATAAAAAATCTAAAGCAGGTTTAAAAACATAAATTTATATTCTTTTAGAAACAGAAATAAATAAAAAATCAGAATCGACAGATTCATCAGAATCGATGTGTTTCTAAACGGATTCGGGTACCGTAAATAAAGCATTTAGCTGGAATTACGTTGCGGAAAATTCATTTTAGGGCTTTATCTTCATGTCTTACAAGGCATTTTTAATGGAAAATACGCAGGGTGGAAAGGGAGGGTGCAAAATGTAAGGAAAGGGTTGGAGGGTCTAGGCCCCTCGAAAATGTTTGGGACTTGGGACACACTGTTATAATGCATTGCAGCATAAAATGTTTTTAATTTTTTAACCTTAGGCAGCTATACCTATGATGATTTATTTATATTGCAAAATGGACATAACATTGCTATGTATCTGCTGCATGGTGATAAATCTATTATCCTCACTTCATTTGTTTAAGGGTATGAAATTACATTAAACTTAATTATTTATCAATTGATAAAATTCCTTAAGTTTATGTATTTTGATTTTTCGGTCATATTTCAGGTAATTGGTATATACATACACACACACACACGCACACACACACACACACACACACACATACACACATATATATATATATATATATATAGAGAGAGAGATGTGTGTGTGTGTGCGTGTGTGTGTGTGTGTGTGTGTAAGTAAGTAATGATAACGCCCCACTAATATTAATTATCCGACATCTAACGTTTATCCTAAATTTTCCTCACTAAGCACAGCGCTATTTCAAAAATGAAATCTAAATAACCTAATATTCTATTATCTTCAAATTTATTTTTAGACATGATTCATATTCCCGTGATCTTGACCCCCCTTCGAAGAATCATACGACTTTCGACTCGTATACCACATGATTGGTGTCAGCCAATTAAAAGAATTCTAAGCCTAGAGGCAAAATCAGACGTTATTTAGCATAAAAAGTGGGAAAGGGGATTTTCACGTGCTCTGCTTCATTACTAAAATACATCTGTCCGCTTACTGCTTCCATTCCTATACCGTAATGTAAAGTTTGTATTGTCAAGCCCCGGCAGCAGGCCCGGTGGCGTTGCTATTGTGTGTGTTCTGTTGAATCCGGAAGGTCTTCGTTATGTGGAATAATAAAAATAAAGTGTATCGCATCAGTGTTGTGCGTCTTCATCAATACCTTTCCTCTCTGTGGTTATTTCCACTCTGATGTTTTTTGGCACCTAAAAAAGGTGTTCGTCCCTGGATCTCAAGTTTGTGTGTGCGTTCCTGCTCTTTCTTTGAATCTGTCCACCACCACGTCTGCAAAAGTGTGAATCCACCACCTGTACCGTTCCGTTAAGTTAATCATGAAGTAAACCCGACTTCACTATATATATATATATATATATATATATATATATATATATATATATATATATATATATATATATATATATATATATATATATATATATATATATATATATATATATACATATACATATATATATATATATATATATATATATATATATATGTATATATATATATATATATATATATATATATATATATATATATATATATATATATATATATGTATATATATATATATATATATATATATATATATATATATATATATATATATATATATATATATATATATGCATATATATATATATATATACATGTATGTATATGTATATATGTATGTATATATATATATATATATATGTATATATATATGCATATATATATATATATATATATATATATATATATATATATATATATATATATATATATATATATATATATATATATATATATATATATATATATATATATATATATATATATATCGACGGATGCCTTAAATGACTATATCGCATTAAATGACCATATCGTCAAACATTTAGGTGAAGGAAAACTCCTAAATCGGTATGTTACATATTCATTCCGATACGTATCATACAAGTCGTTTTTTTCCCTTTTTCTAGTTAGAAAATCCGGACTCAACACGTCTGCGTCTGGAAACTAACTTCGCGAGAGCACAATAAAAAGATAAAAATCCTTTCGATAGGCATGTAATTTTTCAAATCGGAAACTTTTGATAAGATCCTGAAATTGAGAGAAAACAGATTACCAGATATGTTTTATCTCAGATAGTTTGAATTTGAGATTGAAAGAGTTGTTTCCAGCGTGAAAAATTGCCCAGACGTCGAAGATACGGAACACTACGTCGGAAATTATCTTAAGCTATTTCCAGATAGAGGATTCTGTCTCCATTTCATCACTCGGCTGCAGATTTTGCAACTTGGGAATTTTTTTTTAAATTTAAATATCATCATCTATCAAATATATTTTATAGCCTGTGTGCAATTTTAATGCAGCTTTCCTGCAAACAATTTTATTCTGCGTGTCTTTTCAGAAATGTTTTATATGATTATTTATGAAATAGTTTGGTTCAGTCTGGTGATTCAGATATGTATCACTTATAAATGAAAGTTTTAACTTGACGTTTGTGCTAGTTTATATCCACTCTTAATGCACTTAAAGGCACTCGATAAAAGTCAAATGCTACTACAGAAACTTCTAATTGCACGTTTAAAAATACGGCACTTTTCTGTAAATGCAAAGTTATAGGGAACGGCAATAAGCTATTTAAGCATATAGGATAAGATCATTCTCTCGAATGATTGTTCTGTAGAATGGTGTGTTAAATAGGTACTTAAAAGGATGAAAGTGAGTCTACATCCCTTAATATAATACAAATATAGCCATATTTAGCAAGTTGCGATCAATTGAAGAGAATTATTTGCGAATTTGTAGCTATTTTCTTAAGCTTTTAGTTTTAGTTAGGGTACTATATAGCAATTGCTTAAATTTCTTCTAATACTTTGAGACAGTCTAGACAAGAGACATCATTTATTAAAAATACCTTGAACCGAATATAAAATTAATATTTTGCCAGGTTTAGCAAGAATTTCTTTTTATTATATAAATAATCATGCATGAGAATATATATATATATATATATATATATATATATATATATATATATATATATATATATATATATATATATATATATATATATAATACACGATAAGCAAAAGTTGCGGTTAAGACTTTCGATGGCCTGCATTATATTAATTTTATGTATAGTTAAACTAACTGGAAACACTGATAAGACACTATTAATAATAAAAAAATTCTCAAAATTGTAATTTGTATGTTCTGAATAATGAATCCATTCTTATTTTGTGACACTCATTTATGCTGCTGAATTGAGAGATTTCGCAACCTTTCTCAAAAATAGATAATATTTTATACAACTTCCTAAAACTATTTACCTTTAGAAAGACTATTTTCATTATATTACATTACACAATCATAATAATTTACTTGAATATTAAGTTGCTTTTATTCTCTAAAAGATTTACGCGGTTCATAAAATGAATATTTTCTTTAAATTATACACTTGAAACATAAGCAGTTACAAAACTCTAACCCTTTAGCTCGAGATGGCTTGAATTCTCGCGTGCAAAAATTGTTGAACTTGAGTCAGGTGAATAAATATATAAAAATACATTCTGGAAAGTAACAGAAAAGGAAGATTCATTACTTTCAGTGAGAATATATTACTCTAACTTTTATCACGGGGAAGTCAGTTGAAAGCTTAAAGGAGCAGTATATGGTATAAAATTGCTCTAATAGAATAGCTGAAATGGGGTTACAATATTCTTTTCATTTTACAACCCAATTTATACCGTGAAACGAAGCTCTATCTTCATTTTGGGTTAAAGTGCAAAGAGCAGAAGTGCAAGCAATTTAAAAAAATTACATTTTTAGAGAATTGCAGTTCAGAATAAAAGTGGAAATTTTATAGATAGTTTCTTGACTATTATAATCTCCCTTTTAGGAACAGAAAATGATATTTTAACTGTAAAAAATCGTCCCTAAGCTTTTATTAGTTCTTTCTTCATTGGCGATATGAATTTTGTATGAAAAGGATAATTTTAAAGCGCTTTGTTGCTATTTCTTGTGTGTTTCAGCCACATTTGGGTTCTGTGAAATACATAGAACTGCACATTTATAGAATTGGTCTTATTTTGGCAATTTGAAATACATATACTTAAAATTTTACTTATTTAATAAATAAAGTTACAAAACACAGGTTTTAAACATACGAATTTTAATATATACAGTAAGAAAGGATTTTTCTCGTAACTGTTACAAGAGTTTATAAGAAAATATTGCCGACTTCCAAAGTTTATCTGATCGGAAAGGAGCAATATTTAATTTTATATTTTGGGTGTTTATACGGTGTTACATATGTGCCATAAACTATCTTGATTCAGTGCTTTTTTAAGTGCATTAGGTGTTAGGTAAACGTTCAATAACTAGTTAGTTATTGTGAAATAAAATTAGAACCCGCACAATGAAAACCGACATAAATGACTACTGAGGTAATTTATATTTAATATGATTGTGATCAAATGTAATTTCAAAATTTACACTACTGCACCAAGATTGAAAAGTTATTTTCTTAAAGTTTCATACAGGGGAAGTTAAAAATAATACTTGCGGTTGTTGACTGTGATATTTGCGTTGTGGTCTATTCATAAAGCCAGAAATTATTCGCACACTCCAGCCTCAACACGTAACCTCAAAACGCAATTTTGACGGGAAGGAAGGAGCTAGTGATACCTATGATACAACCAGGTGTCTTAAAATGGTCTGGTTTTCAACTTAGTGCTTCACTTTTACTTCACAGTTACTCGGCTACTTAAAATGGTAAACATCCTTTTCAGACCGTAATGAAATAAACTGTGAGTCTATTTGAAAAATCCATCTCACAGATATGTTTTTGCTATGACCCCCCCCCCATGGACTATAATGTGCAAAACCAGGTCCATGGGTTCTCTATCATGTGAGCAAAACAGAGACAGCAGTATCCTGATCTTCTGCAGGCATGCTGACGGGGATATCTAAACAGTCCACAATGGGGGAAGGATTCTCAGGAGCAGCTGGATAGGAAAATGGGGGAAAGACCTTAGTAGAGTTCTCGAAGTGCATCATTTTTGTATGGCTACTGGGAAGATGAGCCAGGGCAGACAGTAATGGTCTAGGACCAATAAAGAACAAGATTTCGTCTGGTTTGGTTTGGATCTCTTCGGTCAACTTTTGGCTACAGTAGGGCTAATTAGACCGGGACCTACAGTTTAAAGTCAATTCTTAACGGCTACAAACATCAATGCCAACAGAAGGACTCGAACTCAGAGGTTCTGAACGGAATGCTAGCGCCCCACCCATTCGACCATCACGTAGCTACTAAAGAACAAGGATAGATCAGAGCGCCTGGCCAGATACCAATGATGACCAAGAAGCTCTCTCCAAACACTATAACATGGTCATGAAAACAGATTAAGTCTCGATCACAGAAATGGTTTCTTGATACAAAATATAGAATAAGGCAGAGTACAGAAATGAGATAAAATTGACTGCAAGGTAAAATTACCGTAGATTATAAAGTAGTCATTTAACTGGTGTACGCCCTAGCAACAACCTATTTATTTTATACGTTTTAAATATTTGTTTAATTAAACGGGTAATTTGGTATCCTGGGAACACTTTTCTGTCTTCTGAAATGAACTTTCCGATTTAGGTATGAAAAATCACCTTTAGCATTTTTTTTATTATTTATATCATAAAAATTAAAAACAATTTATTTTTCATGATAAAAACAATGCCTTCATGAAAATTGCAATAAACAGTATTTATATAAAACGGCTCTAGATATTTTTTATTGGATTATAAAAAGAACAGTATATTTAAATGAGACACAACCCGTGAAATTAAACAATTCCCAACGAAAGGCTATATAATTTGTTTCCTAGAACTAAATGCTTCTGGATTACATAAAAAAGAAAAATCTCATACTTCAATAAGGCAAATAATTACAGTCAGATCTCAGGCAGCGTGTAAAACAAAAATATTTCGATTAAATCTTATATTTTCCTCACGCGTTAGGTATTCCTGTGGGATCACGCTATCGAAAAGCTAACATGTCGCTTTTCTTGACAGAGGGCTTAACGAAGCCAGTTCTAGGAACGTATTTCTTTTACAACACATAAAATTATTTTTCCTCTCTAGGGTCATAGGTTTATGAAGTAATATGTCTGATTAAAATTTTTAACGGGAAAGATTATTGCTACTAGTTGAGATATGTAGCGTTAAAGGCAATTCTTCTTTATTTTGCGTTTGTTGTTGGAAACACAAATAAGTTGACACTAGCTGAAATATGAAATGTTATATACGATTCAACTTTATTTTGTATTAGTTATTGGCATCAGATGTAAGCTTGAAAATATAGGTAATCATAAGTGAATTGAGATGAAAAAAAATGTAAGTTTGTTTAGAAATGTTTTTCGATATTTCTATTATGAATATATTTTTTCTTGTTTTGCAATGAACTAAAAGATAAATAATTCAATCCAGAATTGTTTTCCTGAAATAGAAAAGAAGTATTTACTAAACATTAAAACAGACAAAACCGTTCAGTCACTCTTTTGAATATACCACAAAATCGTGCTTTCTTTGAATTCCGATCTATTGAAGCTGTAGGGGAAGCCGGGGTAGAACGGAGTTCAAGGCAGAATGAAGTTCGACGTTTTTAGGTGTCAAAGAGGTGCTGCTAGCCACCGGCAATAAGTACAACTAGACCAACGTATTGTTGCTCAACTTCGAAAACCATTTTAGTATAGTTTGTTCGAGCGTTGGTGTGTGCAGTTTTCATTGTGTGATTTTTTGCTCCTGTATTGTAACTTTTGATGATTTTGTAACCAAGGTCAGGTATACATACTTTTTTACATCACAACTATAGTTAGTACATGCTTGAATTGCGTTTAATTGTCTTTAGTTGCCTATAGTTAAACATTTGTTTACGTATCTTTCTCGAGTGACCTTACGTCCTTAACCTAAATTTTTTCCCGGGGCGGAAAGGGTGGGGTAGAATGGGGGTCATGTTTTTAACTAAGAAATCGTTTTTGATACGCTCCCTAATTTTTTTCTTTCGATTTCAGACAACTCGAGACCATAAGAAAAAAAAAATAAATAGGCAGCCAGGGTCTACTGAGGCAACGAGCAATGCTGTCGAGGTGGTTATTTCTGGAAAATCTGTGTATTTGAAGGCTTCGAACCAATTTGATGTTCCCCAGTCTACTCTGGAAAGATACGTTAAAAAAAGAAAGCAAAACTCTGACTACAGAATCGATAAAACGGCTGGAAAATTTAGAAACGTACTTGCAGAAGAGCAGGAACTTGCGCTCGTTAACTACTTAAAAACTATGGAGTTTAGGCTTTTCGGTCTAACAATGAAGGACTTGCGTAGCTTAGTTTATGAGTTGGCAGTAAGAAATGTCATTGGTCATAGATTTAAAAATAGAATCGCAGAAAAATTGGGTAAATGGATTCCTTAAGAGACATCCTACACCATCTGTTCTCAAAGCCGAAGCAACATATGGTGCAAGAGCCGTGGGCTTTAATAAAGTAGCTGTCGATAGTTAATTTTCGTTGCAAACGAACTTACTCGACAATCACAAACTAACGGCTTTTCAAATATTTAATTGCGCTGAAACGGGCCTTTCATTGAACCCTAAAAACCAATCAAAGATCATAACTTGCAAGGGGAAATGTCAAGATCAAATGGATGATCATTAACATTCGCATAAAGGGGCGAAACTGTAACCTGCCTTATTTGTATGTCCGCAAACAGAGCTTACATGTCCCAGATGCTCATTTTTCCTCGAAAGAAGAATCAGAAAGAATTTGAGTGAAAATTGCCACCAGGAGGTTGGGCTGAGGTGCACAGCACTGTATGGATGAATGTTGAGTCATTTCTTGTATGGTTTAGAAAATTTGTGGAATTTTATAAAGCATCAAAAGACTTCCCGGTTCTTCTTATATTAGATGGCCACTCAACACATACGAAGAACCTTGAGATTATAGACTACGCGAGGGAGAGTGGCGTTTCGTTGCTATGTCTACCACCACATTGCTCTCACTACAGTCACTTGATGTTTCAGTCACTTGCATGTTCAGTCACTTGATGTTTCTTTTATGAAGGCTTTAAGTCTTCATTACAGCAATGAGCTTCTAAAATGGCTACGAAGCAACCCAGAGAACTTCGTAACTCTCTTTAAAATTTCAACGCTTTTTGGATCAGCTTTTATCCGAAGCGCAACAATGAAAACTGCTATCAATGGTTTCCAAGCTTCAGGAATATGGCCAACTGACCCATCCATATTCATCGACGCAGATTTTCTCCCAGCAGACGTAACTGACATCGGACTTGGTAGGCCTTCAAGTGAAGAGATGATAACATCCGGAGCTGAACAATTGGAATTGCCTTTGCCTAGCTCACCAGTTAAAAAACACATGCGTATCAGGTTGGATGATAAAGCTGGTGAGTTTTCAGCCAATTCTAATGATGACACGCGGGTTAAGAATGTCCCATTTGATGACGCTAATTGTGCCACTTCTGGCTGCTCTTGGATGACAATTGATAACATGATCCCTACATTTCATGTTTCACCTGAAATTCTAATGCCTATTCCAAAAGTTAAAGAAAGCGCGAAAAGGACAAATGTGAAGAGGGAGAATACCGCTGTCTTAACAGATTCCTCCATACAAAAAATATTTAGAAGCCGCTATTTAGGAAAAAGAAGAAAAGAACTTTGCTAAAGAAGAAAGAGCAAGGATAAAAATATTTAAGAATGAGAATAAAATTAAGAATGGAAAAAACAAGAGAAAATGCCTGAAGATAAATGGAAAGAAGAAGGAGCTGAAGAGAGAACCCAAAACTAACGAGAGTGATTATGGGGATTTTTCTGACTGCTAGTGTTTATATTGCGGTGAATTTTACTCAGTCAGTTGAAGGTTGGGTCGCTTGTTCCATGTGCAAAAAATGGGCACACAATTCCTGTGCGCCAATAGATAGCAAAGATGATGAAGCTGTCCTAGTGTGTGAATTTTGTGAATAGGCTTAAGAAAAGGACACAATCAATAAAAACCGTGACCTTAATTAAACCTTTAAAATCACTTAAAAATAAATATATATAGAGCAAACTTATTTTTTCTGCATTTCCACTAATTTATATGTTTTTATAATTAATTGTCCTTCCCGGGGCAGAGCGGGGCAAATGACATAATTTTTTGTAATAGAAAAAAAAATATTGTTCTTATATTTTCTGAAAATATTATTGTATTTTTATGATTACTACATTATAATGTATTCACAGAAAATTTTGCAGGTCTCTTAGTTAACCCTTTAGTATTTTTAAAACCCTTTTTTAACTTCATACCCCGTTCTATCCTGGGTTCCCCTATATACCTTTAATCCCAAGAAACGTTAAATGTATTTTGCATTTTTTGCTTATGCTTCCTGGTCGGACTATTCTGTTAAACGGATACCCATATAGGCTTGAAGGCTGAAAGGTGCGGCTCATATTTACGATAGCACTGCAAGTGTCAGAGTCAACTTTATCCAGGTGCCACCTCAATTTTGACCGAGAATCTCCAGGGTAACATATGGGGGTTCGTACCTTTTCCCACCCTCCCAGACCTTATAGAAGGACTCAACGTAGGTGAAACCATTAAGCCTTATGTTTTCATTTAACATAATGTTGTCCTCAGATTTCGTAAATAAATAATATTAGTCGTTTAAATTGTTTAAAAAATTTCTCCTTTAATATTTCAATTACCTATATGGATGTTTTTAAATGTATTGATTTTCGATAAGCAAATATTTTTGAACAAAGCATTTACCTTTAAAAAACATGTTTATAATTCCTACTATAATTCTCAAATCTCTTATCTGTACTAAAAATTACGGGTATTAATTAATCCTGCTCTAATTAATATTCCTTCATTCTTCATCTTTCTGCAAAGGTAAAACATTTTTTTTTCTAACGGAGATGTTTTTGAACAAAGCATTTACCTTTTAAAAACGTGTTTATAATTCCTACTATAATTCTCAAATATCAGTACTAAATATTACGGGTATTTATTAATCTCGCTCTAATTTATATTCCTTCAATTCTTCCTTTTTCTTCAAAGGTAAATATTTTTTTTTCTAATGGAGTCACTTATTGTGTAGACATTCGCCTATAATTCACCACAGTTTGCTGGCTATTTTATTATGGGGACACCATATAGACGGACCATATAGAAAAAATAATTATATAATTCCATATAGAAAAATATTTATATAATTCCTTTTCATCATATTATATACGATATAAATCTCGTACGATTCCGGATGACTGAAACTTGACTCACCCGCAGTATTGATATTCAGTCATTTCGATCTACACTCGTTTGATCATTTACAAACGTTTTCCTTTTGAGAAATGTTAATGTTACGTCATAGATTAAAAGTTAGCGGATTACCTCGCTTTTGTGCTAAAATTAAATGAATTATATTTATGGATTTATATAAATTTAATCTATTTCTTTGAGGAATTCTTTCGAAATCTATTTCTTTGATGAAAAATAATATCATTTTTGAATTTGTTAACGATGTTTTGGTGGTATTAAGATAAACCATCTATTTTTTTCAATTGTATTGAGATTATAATACATAAACGTTATGGCGTAAGACATTTAACCTTAATTTATGTTAGAAGGAAAATTATCTTGGTAAAATATATTTTAATTTAGGAAGTAGGATATTCTAAATTGATGATTTCATAGAATCTAAGAGACTTATTGACAGTTATTAGTATAGATTTATTGTTATTTCTCATTAGTGCATTAATATATTTTACCTTGGAAAAGAAATGACTTCATAGAATCTAACAGTCTTATGGACATTCATTAGATTAGATTTATTGTTATTTATCATAAGTGTATTAATATATTTTACCTTGGAAAAGAAATTCCATCTCATTAACATACGATAATACTTATAAAGTCTGACGGATTATCATAAAGATTGAAAATGATGGGTCTCCGATATTTTCACTCTCCATTTGACTTTAAAAGTAAACTAAAAATTAAAAGTGAAAGACTTTAAAGGTAAAGGAAATTGCATTTGTACTTCTATATCATTGAGATGAACAAAACAAAAAAGATTTTTTTTAAACAACAATAGATTATGAAAGAGTATATGAGGAACATAAATTTTGTTCTACAGAATAATTTTTTTGAGTTGTTTGAAAAGTAGAATATTTCGTTATGTCTTCTAAAATACACTTGGTTCAATTTTTTATTTTATTATTATTTTTTTTTTCGAACTAGACAGGTACGTTCCAGAGACTAACGTAGTAAAAAAAAGATACAGTGAACATATAAAAACTGGAGATACTTAACGGACAATATAATTTTTACGAGTTGTTTGAAAAGTAGAATATTTCGTTATGTCTTCTAAAATACACTTGAATCAATTTTTTGTTTTATTATTATTATATTTTTCGAACTGGACACATACGTTCCAGAGACTACCGTAGTAGAAAAAAGGATACAGTGAACATATAAAAACTGGAGATAGGTTCCAACCAAACATACTTAACTGACACTATAATTTTTATGAGTTGTTTGAAAAGTAGAATATTTCGTTATGTCTTCTAAAATACACTTGATTCAATTTTTTATTTTATCATTATTATTTTTTTTTTCGAACTGGGCACATACGTTCCAGAGACTACCGTAGTAAAAAAAAGGATACAGTGAACATATAAAAACTGGAGATAGGTTCCAACCAAACATACTTAACTGACAATATAATTTTTATGAGTTGTTTGAAAAGTAGAATATTTCGTTATGTCTTCTAAAATACACTTGGTTCAATTTTTTATTTTATTATTATTTTTTTTTTCGAACTAGACAGGTACGTTCCAGAGACTAACGTAGTAAAAAAAAGATACAGTGAACATATAAAAACTGGAGATACTTAACGGACAATATAATTTTTACGAGTTGTTTGAAAAGTAGAATATTTCGTTATGTCTTCTAAAATACACTTGAATCAATTTTTTGTTTTATTATTATTATATTTTTCGAACTGGACAGATACGTTCCAGAGACTACCGTAGTAAAAAAAGGATACAGTGAACATATAAAAACTGGAGATAGGTTCCAACCAAACATACTTAACTGACAATATAATTTTTATGAGTTGTTTGAAAAGTAGAATATTTCGTTATGTCTTCTAAAATACACTTGGTTCAATTTTTTATTTTATTATTATTTTTTTTTCGAACTAGACAGGTACGTTCCAGAGACTAACGTAGTAAAAAAAAGATACAGTGAACATATAAAAACTGGAGATACTTAACGGACAATATAATTTTTACGAGTTGTTTGAAAAGTAGAATATTTCGTTATGTCTTCTAAAATACACTTGAATCAATTTTTTGTTTTATTATTATTATATTTTTCGAACTGCACAGATACGTTCCAGAGACTACCGTAGTAAAAAAAGGATACAGTGAACATATAAAAACTGGAGATAGGTTCCAACCAAACATACTTAACTGACACTATAATTTTTATGAGTTGTTTGAAAAGTAGAATATTTCGGTATGTCTTCTAAAATACACTTGATTCAATTTTTTATTTTATCATTATTATTTTTTTTTCGAACTGGGCACATACGTTCCAGAGACTACCGTAGTAAAAAAAGGATACAGTGAACATATAAAAACTGGAGATAGGTTCCAACCAAACATACTTAACGGACAATATAATTTTTTTAGGAAATTAGGATTCGATTGACTAAACTTGAATAAATATGTTAGAAAAAATCACTAATTTTTATTTTAACTATGTTTATAGGTTATTTTTTTATTTTAAAAGTGCAGCAGTCGAAAGTGGTTAAAAATCAACTTCATCTATTTTTCTATCATTTTTAAACCACGTAGGAACTGAACAGCTCGTTCGAAATTGTCATCATTTGTAAGAAAATGATTTCCAGGCTTGACTTCTAGATTAGTACTGCCAGATAGTGGAACCACTCCTTCATCATCAGTACTGTAAAACATCGTCAGTACTGTAAAAATACTGTCTGATACCATTGCATGCAATGTAAGCTACAATACAGCGCAATATTTTTTATTATTTTTTAGATTTTTAAACCGTATTGAAGTAAAACAAACAGTGTAAAAAAATAATTGACTTTCTTGGACCATGTTATTTCAAAACCGTACAGAAAGAGAATCAAGTTTATACTTAATACTGTTGCAAAAAATTGTAGTAATAAGTAATATCAATTAGAATTATCCATTCTTTTAACGAATACATTATTAACACACCCATCATTTTTAAGATAATTCACTAAGTAATTCCTTGGATTTTTCCACTATTAGATACAGTAAAAACTCGTTTATCCGGACTAACAGGGACCACAGGCAATCCGGAAAATCGAAAATCCGGATAATCCGAGTAATATGGGTAGTAAGAAGAATAAAATCCCTAACTAAGCAGGCTTAACATTTATTACGAAAAAAAACTATGTTTTGTAAAAAAATTACATAGTATTGTTTACAAGACATTAAAAAGATATAAAAATAACTTTTCAAAAAGAGTCAATCCCAATCAACGCCCTGTGACACTCTGGTAAAACTTTCTTAAACTCAACAAAAAGCATTTTATTACCATAATTTATCGTACAATCTGTAGATTATAGCTCACTTCTACTCAGACTTGGGTGTATATAATTTGAAGTACCACTCTAAATGAATTTGATACAAACACAGTTTATACATGAAACAATGTTTATTGAATTCGTTGCACATATAGAATTTGCTTTTACAGCAATAAGCATACGTACTACTTGTACGGAATGTATATTAACATTCAATAGAAATACACTTTGCAAATACTCACAAACCAGCAGAGAGTCAAACCAGCAGTACTGCCACGTAAACTTTGGGCCCCCTAAGCACTAGCGCAGGATAGCACCTAGAACTGCTTACCTAGTAGCTCCCTCTCGCTTATCTATCAATCTTAACAAAACCTCCTTCTCTTTAATCAAGCTGCATGGTATTTATACCAAGCGCGTATGCCGAAATTAGCATATCTCAAGCAGCTTCTTTAATTCATTCACTCAAAAGTTCGATTCTTGTGAATCGAATCTTATGTATACCTTACAAATCTATGCAGGAACTGTACATTGAAAGAAACTATAAAGCGACTATTTGGTGTTACATTCTTGATATCATACATAAAAATTATTACCTAATGTGAACAAGGGCCAGATAAAACGATTTATTAATGTACCAGGTGGTTATAATTAAACTTCCCCTACAAACGGCATCCTACAGCGCAAACGGTTGAACGGAATGCAGCGAAATTTTGTATATTGGCTATACACGAGATGCGCTCACGGAATTTTGAAAAAAAATTAGTTCCAAAATGTCCAGCAGACGGCGTTTTTTATGGAAAAACATCAAATTTAGCAAAATAAACGACCGAAATGGAATACATAAACAATTTGTTTATTGTTTATTTGTTTATTATTTGTTATTTATTTCCTTGCCTTTATTTAATGTGGTTCGATGACAAGGTGATCAAAAACTATTGAATAAATGTTCAAATTGTTTATGTATTCCATTTTGGTCGTTTATTTTGTTAAATTTGATGTTTTTCCATGATCAGCGCCCTCTGGTGGACATTTTTGAACTATTTTTTTTCAAAATTCCGTGAGCGCATCTGGTGTATAGCCCATATATAAAATTTTGTTGCATTCCGTTCACCCGTTTGCGGTGTTTGATGCCGTTTATAAGGGAAGTTCAATTTTTGTATAACCACCCGGTACTATGGAGTATTTTTAATTCTTACTTGGAAAGTAGAATATTTCGTTATGTCTCTTAAAATATACTTAATATGCATAAAAATACAATAATCAATGATATGTATGAGAATGTAAGCATCCTTTTAACGAATACTTCATTAACATATACTTTATTTTTAAGATAATAGACAAAATATTCCCAAGGGTTTGCCCGCCAGTAGATTTCGGTTTAAAAAAAAATTCTGTCCATAATCAGCCATCACAAATAAAACACAAAATAAAAATCTGAAACGACAGCTTTTATTTCACCACATCGAAAAACGAAATAAGCGGTGAATGTTTAGTTCGAAATACACTATGTAATAAATATTCATCAAAAACCCTATAAAGAGATTGGGCGCAATTTATTCATTTGAACAAAATTAATTCCTTTTTTTTTCATGAAATCAAATCATATATTTATTTGTCCTCGCTTCAAGAATTTATCATTGTAACTTACCATATGCAATAAAATATTAATTTATTAAATAGGAAAATTTCATTTCGAGTTTCAAGATGAAAAATCAGATGGAACATATATTAATGCATATCCTTTTTGCATAAAGAAGATTAAGAAGCTATTGTGTTAAAAGAAAATGAATTATATTTATAAAATTTGGACTTAAAATGCGTTTCTTTGAATAAAATCCTTGTTACTATTGGAAGTGGTAAAATCTCTTCTGCCTCTCTCTCATTCTTATATATATATATATATATATATATATATATATATATATATATATATATATATATATATGAGTACGTGCCTTTGCAGACTGAAGGGTCCATAATGTCATCGAAACTTAGGTCTTTCGTGCAGGGTCACTAAAATTGTCTATTTTTGCATTAGTTACTTCACCCGTAAGTGCAATTTATGCAGTTTTGTCAAAACGTGATAACGTTACAAAGATAACTATCATGCATCTTTGGCATAGTTTCATACTGGCATGAAGTAAGTGCATCTGTAAACTTTGATATCTCATGAATACAAAATAACTTACATTTGAAAACATATAACGGAAAAAAAGAAATAAAATAGAATTTAGTTATACTCAAGCATGAAATTGATCATGTAATTAATGTCTTAACGTGTCATTCCAATGTTGCTAGGAGACTAGTTTAACAGAAAATAAAACTTTTCCACAACGCATAAAATATCTGTCTGTGTATTGTATGCTTTGTGATATTGTTTTGTATGTTAAGGATTATAGAAGAGCCCAATTATTGGCCAGAGGAATTATGGACAACTATAGATATAAAAGTAAAATTCTGTTGTTTTCGATCGCAAAAGCGGGACACTTCCCAGTGAAAGTGTTTGCATTTAAAAGACGGCAATCCTTTGTTTCTTTCATTGGAGAAACCGTATAATTGACCCAGTAGCACCCGATGTGCCACCTCTATTTTCACCGAGTACCTCCAGTTTCGACATCTGGAGAGGTTCATACCCCAGTAAAACACATCGTTGGCCCAAACAAATTTTCGCTGCATCATGGGGTATTTGTTACCATTGGCATTACTGGTGGAAACAAACATGATCCAACTCCAAAATGTTTATGCTGGGTGAACAATGATTAAATTTCGTTGTTCCATTTGCAAAAAAAGTGCAGTTGAACCAACAATTATAAAATGTTGCTTTGCCAAAGTTTGGGACAACTAACATCCAACCGTTGGGTGAACTGCAATGTCAATCGTTGCTTAAACATAATCACAACGGTCAAATCCAACCGTTGGCCAACTATGATGAAAACGGATGTCCAACAATTTGCCAATGGTTGTCCATCGGTCTTGTATTATTTGGGTACTTTCTCCCACCATCTCTGTCTCAATGGTAGGACTTCCTAGTCTACGGATTTAACGCCGCCCCCCCCCATATCCGGACCAGACACGAGGTTAGTAAATAGCGTTCGTTGAGATTCGAATTGAGCACCACGAGTTCAAAGCCCAACGGGATACATTTTTGGCAACTTCGGGCCCATTTAACAATCTAAAGTTGTCGGAACAACGAATAAACCGTAATTATATATTTATATAAAATTCCGTGTCACTGGAATGAAAAGAAATCTGGTAAATATATTTAGAAACGCATATTTCAAAATAACATAACAGTCAAAAGTTTCACATTGAGACCGTTAAAATGTTGTCGAGTGTTGGCGATAGTAGAGCGAAAATCTCAAATTTCGGATTTCTAGGACATCGCATGATTTGAAGCGAAGTCGAGTAGTTGCCATCCTTTATTTATCAAAAATTTTATATTATGTAATACGAAATTTATTCTATAATTATGTATATAACACACGTGTGTAGAAGGTAAACTCTAAGTACAGAACTTAAAAATCCCAAAGGTATAACTTCCATATTTCACATTGAACTACCCTCTTTAATAAGGGGTTTTACATAAATTTATGAAGATAGTGTAGACGTGCGCGGAGTGATCGTCTGCTGTGGTTGTACCTCACCGGCGTGAATTTACCCAGTAGAGCCTCCTTGCTATTTCGGGTCTCGCTTTGATGTTTCGGAATTTATGGAGATATTATTATAATGCCAGGAAATTTACTGTTACATCGACATGTGGTAGAACAAAGCTTTTCATTTCGTTTGTTTTTATCTAGCGGGACTTAGCACACATATTGACCCCATTCAGTGTAATGAAATGAAAAAAAACAAACTTTTCATTTCACGGGAACTTGTCGAAACAGCACTTGAATGATTATTAAAAATTGACAATGCATTTATCTAGTTTTTGTACGGACTATAATATAAAGCGTGAATTAAAAAAATTACTTTTCAAATCTTGCTAATTTAGTTAAAATCAAAATATTACTATTTGAGCAGGCTTTCATATTCGATATTTCAAAATAAAGTTCTTCACAAAATCATCAGGGTTAAAAGAGTTTTCATAGCCTATTAAATATGAGCATTGAAAGACTCATGTTTGTCTGGATACATGGACACAGACAACTAGAAATTAATCGTAAATGATTAATTATGGCTATTGAATTTATTAATGCCGGTACAATTACTAATATTCAAGAATCTACAAAGTTTGCCATAAATAGCTTACAATTATTAATTATATAATTGTGAAACAAAGTTTATATAAAGTTGCATGAGATTTAATAGTTGATCATTTCATCTGCAAGCAACATAAATCTCGAAGTTAATGAATCTTTTTAGGGAACTGAACACTTTGTCAATAAATTTTAAGCTTTGCCGTGATGGAAGAAACAGTTCGGTTCTTACATACTTTATGGGAGCCTATGTATCCGTACCATGTATCATGTATCATGATTCAGAACTACTGTAAGAAATTCTGTAATTCAACAATATGTTTTTAAAAAGTATTTCTGAATTTTTATTTCCCTTCTCATGTATGCGTGTGGTCCATGTTCAAATGCAAGAAGCATTCTCGCTGATATATCTCTATCACGTATCTTGGGTGATACAAGTGTGGTCTGTTATGCGAAGGGCATTTCATCACTGTTGAATTATCAGTTTTAAAATTAGATTAAAAATCGAAATTTTAAGGTAGAGACTTTAAATGAGGTTTATATGAATAAGAGAGCTTTCAGCTACCAGATGATGTAAATATTTTCTTTGTATGATTAAAAACTCGAGGAGCATCCATATGACAATCCACATATGGGACGATACATCTTGAAAAACTGTGTATCATTTCTTGATGAAAATATTAGTCTTTATTAAAATGTCTTTAAACAAATGAGGTCTAGTTTTAAAGAGAAATGTATGTAGTCTTAGACTGAAAAAATATCAAAATTCTACGATCATTCTTTGGAGAATAATCGTAATCTGTAGATGAAAAAGTCAATATTTTCCCACAAACCATAAAATATAAAAGAATAAAAAAACTTCCGAGGAAGATGAGACATGTCTAACTTTGGTACCCCATTTTTCTGAATCCATCGGTATCGCTCTCGACCCCATACCCCCAGCGGTTTCGGAGGAGATAGCGTGGCTAACTTTTGAGAGCGGCGGCGGCAGGAGTTACTTTTTCTAGAATGAATATATATATATATATATATATATATATATATATATATATATATATATATATATATATATATATAGATAGATAGATAGATAGATAGATATATAAAATCTCTGTGTGTGTGTGTCTGTGTGTGATGACACAAATGGTCATTTTCTGAAATAAGCATCGTGTCCAAAATAATGAAATCAGTTTCAGGAAGAAAGGCATTTATTAAAGAATAAAATAACACATCTTATTCAGTTCGAGGCAGTCCAGCGTCTACCGCAAAAACGCCAAAATATAATTAGCTCCGAGAGGTTGCCAGAATTGAAGGAGGATGTTAGTGTGTGGGAAGGGGAGGCCTTTTTGCCAAGGAGACGAAAAAGGGGTTACCAGAATAGAGAGAAAGTTATGAATGGGCGATAATAGGTTGTTAATAATATTATCACACACACACACACACACACACATATATATATATATATATATATATATATATAGATATATATATATAATAAATTAAATATTAGGCCCTCCATTCTATCATTTTAATTCCCTTTTCTAAATCCATTCCCCAGTAACATTACTTTATCGGTGAAAAACCTATAGCAACAGAACTTCCCATGAAAATGCATGTCTTGCGTATCTATACGTGTATATGTCTGGAGACAGGCGTGGGTTTGCATCGAAATCCTCAATTTTTTTATGACACTTCAAAATAACAGGCACATGCACCTCGCTTCTAACGCGTAAGGTTGAAAGGTGATATTACACTTCGCTCCGAGCCGTCGTCTAAGATGGACGCATGTTACTTTCGCTCCAATAAAACGATTTTACCCGATTGCTTCAAAATTTTAATTCCTTTCAGGCAGAATCTAGCTCCAGCCATGTAAATATGATCTAGTTTTCCTTTTCAGGTAGCATTTTAAGAACGAGATGTAATGGATATATTACATATTATATATATATATATATATATATATATATATTACGTGAGAAATATATTGTTTGAAACTATAATGTTAATTGAGGTTTTAACACTCAATTTCATAATTTTAAAATTCATATATTTGAAATTCCTTTATTCTCAGATTCATATATCTTTGATATCTATTAAATATACTTTGTATAGGTATAGCCTTTAGAAACATTTTGTATAGGCTTTAGAAAAAATTATATATCAATAAAATTATAATTTTCTATGAAGTCATGGTAAATTATTCAAAATCCATGCATACTAAAACTTCAATTCTGGAAATACATTTATAGAAAGTTCATTTAAATAATTCATCAGTTTTAATCCACCGCATAAAAAGCTCTTAATTAACAATTCCCAAGACATTGCTTTAATGCAGTTGTTGAATTAATTTTTACAACCATGACTTTATTCGATAGCAAGTTAAATGATTAGAAATATAAATTTTTTTCACTCTATATCCTAGATATTGTTAAATAATTTACAATTCTGGATTTATTTCTATAAGCGGTTTTTGTTTGTTTCTGGATAGAAAACATTGCTGCCTAAACTGGAATTATGAGCAAAATGCATTTGTAGACAATTTGAAAATTATGAAGAAGTTTCAAAATGAAGTTTCAATAATAAAGAAGTTTCAAATCTGATTCTTTAAACACATGTCTTTTCAAAAGTGATACGAAATATTCAAGTAAAGATTTTATATAAGATTTTTATACCGGTAAGGTTACATAATAATAGAAATAAAAGATGATAATTTGTAGAACAGATGACAGAGGTTTTATTCCTGTAAAAATTTCAAATAAACTTATTAATGTTGAACATTATCTGTATAGGTAACTGAAGTAATTATTTCAGTTACCTAGACAAGAAATATTTCGACATTAATTTGTTTTAGTTATACACCCTAGATCTATTTAAGCTAATGTACGGGTATAAATAGCATTTCTTTTGTTACAAATTCTGGTAATATGGCACAATAAGCATCTGGAAGTATTTGTTCTATTCAGTTACATCACTAGCAATTTATTGAAAACAGTAAAAAATACCATTTTCTTAATACTAAAAAAAATCCACATATAGTAAAATGTTTATGTTTTCGATGTATAATTTCATGAATAACTTTGGCTATTTGAAAAGAAAAACAAAGATCTTTTAATTGCATGTGTTTGAAAGCAAAATTGTTTCAATATAAATTAATATCTTATGCAACTTTTTTTTACGAACACCATAACTGCATTTACGGTTTAATTATTTTTGCATTTGTGTTACAAGCATGCACAAATTTCTTATCAAATGATTGTATGAAACAGGTTAGGCTTTATGCGGCAGGCAGAATTAGTAACAACATCGTAAAGAATTTCAGGAAAACTAATATGAGATATTTTCCACATGGTTTACGTTAAAACTGTGTTGCAGATAAGGGGTAATTATCAGTTTGGTTGCTTTTTAAGTCATTGCAAATTTGATTAAAATAAGTTTTAAACATATTTAAGAAAGAAAAAATACTTTCTTTTGTTGTTATTTGATAAAAGGGAGAAAATAGAGAGAATCGCACAATTGAAAGTATGTTATAAACGCAAAAATCTCAGGAAAAATACCGTAAAATCAGGAGTGTAATACGCACCCTCAGTTTTTAGTCCGCAAAACTAAGGGTGCGTATTGTACTCGTGCACAAAAAATGAAGCTTTATACATTGAATAAAAGACAAACAATAGATGAGCTGTATACTAGTGAAAGTGTTTAAGACTGATAATATGACAGTATTGTTGGCTTTGAATTAAAAATTTAAGTTTTCTTTGCTACCGAATTTGACGTTTTCTTTTATTTTTATTACAATTTTTATTTATGTTAATAAGTATTTGTGCATTTTTGAAATAAAATTTTGTAAAGCTATGGGTGCGTATTATAGTTGAATTTTAATTTTTTCCGAAAATTTCTAGCAAAATCAAGTATGGGTATTATACATGTGTGCGTATTATAGTCAAGATTTTACGGTAACTGAGCTTCTTTTAAACAAGAAACACAAAAGGAAAATCTGTGGAGTTGGCTGTGAAGTAAACGTATTTTATCTACATGTTTTCTTTTCACTCCAATTTAGCACGTTAATAATAATAATAATAAATAAATAAATAAATAAATAAAATGAACTGTTGAGAAATATTCAGTTTTTAACGTCTGATAAAGGACACAGAACTGACATCTAAAGGCAGTGATTGACTTGTATTAATACTCTGCAATGTTATGTAGTGTAAAATGAGAATTCGATAGTCAATGCCTGAAAACGAGCGACGAGCCCAGCTGCATAAGTCTAGGAAATATGCTCCTCTGAACATTCGGTTTTTAAGCAAATCCTTTTGTACTTTACATTACAAGTAAGTGCAGGTCACACTGAACTGACTAAAATGGGCAGCTTTCGAGACGAGTATTCAAAGCTAGCTTTCGAAAAGAAATATAGGGGCTTCTGGAATGTAATGTTCGTCATAAGCATTACATCACAAAGTTACGTTACAAGTCAGTCAATACATTAAAAGAAGGACGTAGGATGCCCAGAATGCCATTGCATGTTTAGCGTGGAGACAATGATTAGTGATATAATAAGCACAAATCACACGAATCCGTATACACACCGAAAACGACGGTGATCGAACTGATTGGAACAAATTTCCATGAAGAAATTCGACGTTAGATTTGAAATTCGGTTGGTCCTCCACATTACCAAACCGAAAGCTTGAGCAGTCGTTCTTTCCTTTTCTTGTAGTCAATTGTGAATTTTCTTTATAGCTTTATTGAGTTACAATAACGAGTAACGGAATTAAGTTTCCTACTAGAAATGAAATTTCTAAGCAGAAAATACAAAAGATTCCAAGTTAAACTGTAGGGTCTACCTTTATACAGTGAAAGACGGAACATAAAGATTAACGAAATTCAGTTGATGTACCATCTCGAACTTGGCAAAGGCAAACAAACAAATCTGGTATTATGTATGCATTTTGAGAACAACTTCGTTCGTCACCCTTCGTTCTCTCTCTGTCTCTGTATATATATATATATATGATCCTTTAGAACTTCCGTTGAGATAAAATCCCCCACACGGGCCGTCAAGTATATATAAAATGGAAAGACTTCGCAAGATATTAATGGTTTTTATTCATACGGCCTCCAAAGATCACATTTTCTGCATGCTTTCTTCAAAACTCATCTTTACGTTTCTATCTGTAACTGGTCTCTTGATGCCTTGTAATACGAATAACAGATTCATGATTGATACCCCAAATAAAAGTATAATTTTTAGTGTCACTAAATCTTTAATAAATCTCCGTATATGTTTCGTTTAGTAATATGAATTTAGGATTACAACATGATGAACCTAACCACAACGGTTTTGGCAACTCATTTGTCCGTAAAACCCGAACAAATGAGGTATTTTGAGAATTTCATCAAAGAGTTCCGCATTAATCATT
Source organism: Dolomedes plantarius (assembly GCA_907164885.2). Lineage (NCBI taxonomy): Eukaryota > Metazoa > Arthropoda > Arachnida > Araneae > Dolomedidae > Dolomedes > Dolomedes plantarius. The sequence goes on from OU015502.1 coordinate 105,975,194, forward strand.
GTCACAATAGCGACTGTTCGCAGTTCCGCAGACTGATTGCACTGGTATTTTCATTCGTAATTTCAATATAATCTCTCGGTGGCTTGATATGTGACATTTCACCTTGTGCCATTAGAAGCTGGTCACGGCCTCTCCGCTATGTGACAGCTATTCGAACATTCAGCCTCAGACAGCTGATATCGGCAGTCTGATATTCCGGGACATCTCAAGGACAGAAGAATCTATCACCTTTATAACGACAGTTGTGATTTTAGTTTTTATATATAGACCTCATTTATTAAGGTTTATTTATAAAGTTTTGATCAGTTTGGAAAATAAATACATAAAAAAGCATTGCTTTTAATGGTAACTCTCGCTATATGATTCATAAAAGAGTCATTTGGCGTGCAATCGTAACGTGTATTCCAAATCCTCACGATCAAATCTGTAACTGTGGAATTCATCACCTATAAACAAGTCAACATCTACATATTTTTGTGTTATCATATCAAAGGCTATGTTAATTCTGCATCGACTATCGTGCCAGAGGCACTCTAGTGGTTACCGAGCTAGAAATCAGCCCTGAGTGTGCTATGTTCCACGATCCATATGAGCCACTGAATGCTTTTATGTCTAAGATTGGTATGGACATGCTAAATCTCTTGGTCGGAAGTCCATCCGTATGATTGTACAGGTGGTAGGAATGTACCAGCAAATCAGATATCGCTCAAAATTGGGGTGCTGCAGGGTACAAATTCGTCCATTGATTCATATAGTGCCTAATAGCCGTGAGCTAAACAGTAGCACCATCTCTTCGCTGTTTGTCCTTCAATGGATCTATGTTAGGCTTTATCTGGCCAGGGGACTTTAACAACAAAAAATGCAGTGATTTGAGTTTGACTTTCCAATTTATTTGAAACTATGATATAGCATTCTATTTGTGAATGCCAAGGAAGGAAATTAATGAAAAATAATTGTTGAATTGTTCAGAAATACTAGTGGTTCTCATTATACTCAAACGCACAAGGTAGCACATACTAATACTCGTTTCAGTTCAAGAATTATGTTATATATATATATATATATATATATATATATGTATAAGTATATGTATATATGCATATATGTATATGTGTATGTGTATGTGTATATTAGGGTGGGTCGAAAAAAATAAATAATTTTTTTCCGAAACGCTTTAGTGAGGAAAAGTTACCTATTGTAATAAGAATAAAAACGACATAAAGAAAATTAAAATCGGTTAACACATTCCATTCGCGCATCGTATTTGAAGTTTATGAAAAATTGCAAAAATCACGATATTTTTGCAATTTTTTCTGTTAGTTAAAACTTTGAAAATAAAAACGCTTGAATTTTTTATGCTTGTTTTATGGATTAAATGACCTAAATAAATTAAATTCTGATCTTAAATCTAATTTTTTCCGTTCGCGCAACGTCTTTGAAAAATTAGAAATTTAGCAATTTTTTGCAGTTTTCACTGTCCATCTCTTCGCTCGATTTGCCAGAAAAAAACGACCCAGAACCTACCACGGAGATGGTTGCACGTCGTCCACCCACAACCTACCCAACCAACCATCCAATTGTTGGGTGTGGTGATTACATTATATTTACATCTATTTAGAAAGATTTTCCATAGAGTAGGATTATATGGCTTACACTGTTTTTTAATTTTTCTTTTTTATATCTATACATATTTAACGTATGATTTTTTGGAGAAATGATGCATAACAGATCTAGACTTCAGTGTTGCTCATATATAGCCATCTCTAGCTTCATGTCCACATACTTTATTCGAGGCCCTTGTCACAATTTTGACGGACCTCTCCACAGCCTGTGTGTGACCGGGAAACTTTAGTATTTCTCTCATTGGCATAGTATCAGAATTGATGAATGATTTAATATCATCTTCACTTAGGTTCCGCACCATTGGGTGAGGATACACCACAAAATAATTCCAATTAATAATTTCAATGTAATCGGAAGCTTGAAAGTTTATCTTTGGTGGTATGGGATTTCTATCAGTCTTCTTATTTGGGACTGTTTGACTTGCTTTTAAGATCATTCTGTAACCAAGCTCCAGGATATGTTTTCTTCAACATATTCAGAATATGCTTCCTCAACAAGCACTGCCAACAGAACATTGTCTGGGTGCGCAAAGAATGCATTTCGTTGAATTATTGGATCGACAACTTGTAGTAATTCTTCAGATAAAAACCGTGATGTTTGGATTCCTTGAAAGATATATTTTTTCATCCGTCATTAAAATATTTGCTGTTTTTTTTATGGAAAACCACATAGGCGATATGATTTCAAGATGAATCCAACTATTTCTTTTAAGTTTCCGGATGTATCTGATGACCTTATATACAACCTAAGGACTTGGTTGGCCGCATTTAGCCATCTAGAACGGGACAAAGGACCAGAGTCCCTATTTGCCAAGTCTTCAGGACAATGTCCAAAGGTGATTGTATTTGATATGTCCAACAAATACTGTTGGTCTTTGCTCAACAAATTCCTGTCTATATCAGGAATCGAACAATCTATGGGTTCGTAATGAACCACAGGGAGTTTTTCACAGCAAGTGAGCCACTGCCCGATCGGCCCATTAAAAGAATTGGGCCCTGCAGTTTGACCGTCAATATGTTGGAAAATGTGGCGAAAAGAAAGCTCATTAAAATGCAGGAGTCATATGCACCACCATAGCGGGCATCCTACATGATTTTCTAGTCGGCTGATTACACCGTTCTTCCATCCAGAGTTGGTTACATTGCCATTACATCCTACTACTTGTAGTTTTTCTAGTGATATTGATAGTTCAGACAAACGAGAAATGATGCTACGAGTTACATCATTTGATAGACTCTAGGAAGGAGATACATGCTCAATATAAGTTGATCCAGGTTCCTGAATAAGACAATAGTTTTCTTCATTCCTGCGAAATTACTTGGCATTCTATAATTCAACGAACCAAGTATCATCTTTTTGTCTGTCAAAGAAAAGACCCCAACTTTCCTCAGTAGGTGTGAACTGACCTCAATTGAGTTTAAACCAGTTCAACCTATTTCAAGTGAGTTCCGGTGCGTTTTGTTCTAGCAAAACGAACGCAGAGCAGCACAGTGAAAATTGCAAAATATTGATAAATTTCTGTTTTTTCTAAGACGTTGCGCGAACGGAAAAAAATTATTGATCAGAATTTAATTTATTTAGGTTATTTAACCCATAAAACAAGCATAAAAATCTAAAGCATGTTTATTTTAAAAGTTATAACAAACAGAAAAAAATGAAAAAAAATCGTGATTTTTGCAATTTTTCATAAATTAGAAGTACGATGCGCGAAAGGAAGATGTTAACCGATTTTAATTTTTTTATGTCGTTTTTCTTCGTTTTGCAATATGCAACTTTTCCGCACTAAAGCGTTCCGTAAAAGAAAATATTTGTTTTTTTCGACCCACCCTAATGTATATGTGTATATGTGTATATGAATATGTGTATGTGTTTATGTGTATATGTATATGCATATGTGTATATGAATATGTATATGTGTTTATGTGTATATGTATATGTGTTTATGTGTATATGTATATGTGTATATGTGTATATGAATATGTGTATGTGTTTATGTGTATATGTATATGCATATGTGTATATGAATATGTATATGTGTTTATGTGTATATGTATATGTGTATGTGTATATGTATATGTATATGTGTATGTGTTTATGTGTATATGTATATATGAATATGTATATGTGTTTATGTGTATATGTATATGTGTATATGTGTATATGTGTATATGAATATGTGTATGTGTTTATGTGTATGTATATTCATATGTGTATATGTGTATATGAATATGTGTATGTGTTTATATGTATATTTATATGTGTATATGTGTATATGAATATGTATATGTGTTTATGTGTATATGTATATGTATATGTGTATATGTGTATATGTATATGTATATTTTATTCTATACAAAAAAATACCGAAATGACTTTTAAAATGCGTAAGTAGATAAAAATTCTTAGTCCCAATTTTGAAGCGAACTTTCCACAAGCCTTAAGAACTGAACTTTGTCTTTCTCAATTTCTAACGATTTTAGTTTGATGTATTTCCTGCTTTCCTTCAAAATCTATTCATCGATTTCATTTAAACTTTCCAGATGTAAATATTCAGATGGTATATCGCCGAAATTGGACAGGAATTAATGTTATATGAGATGAAACTTCCTGGCAATCCGATCTCTTTAATCTCCCCTCGGAGAAATGAATATGCTAGGTTAAATTAACTTCCAGTGACTCACTACGTCTCCCTATTCCTTCACAATCAATTAACTTGTGGATCTAATCTGGGAGGGAATACACTTGAATGAAAAATGATTTTGCAGTTCAGAGAATACTTAAAAGCCTCGGAGATCTGAAATAAAAACGAACAAGATGTATCTCAAAGTTTTCGAAATGAAACAAATTTCCCATTTACATAAAATAACGCATGGGAACTCTCTGAAGTTGGTATACTCATTAAGGGATTGAACGAAGTCATTTGTATCGTTATCAAAATACTACAGTGTAGACAGTATGCAGTAAATTGAAAAGGATATAAAGTCACGGTAATTTAGGTCAAAATTCAGGGAAACCCCGGAGGAGAGATTAAAAAAATAGGTAAAAGAAAGTAGATTTCAAAATCATCTGAATTTTCATTCTGGAAAATAATAAGAGGGACATTTCTGGAAGTTAGATATTTTTCAAAGTACTTAACAACATAAACTGTGTAGTATTTTAATGAATTAACACTTCAGTGGGCGCGCCCATGTACAAAGTGCAACATTTTCGTAATTTTGAAGGGTTTGTTTCTATATGTAAGGTTTGAATGTTCTAAACAGTTAATAATTACAGCTACACCCTTTCTAATGCAGGTCTTATTTTCTGACCCTTGTATTCCTTTCCATTCATTGTTAGTCGTGATTTAACCGTGGTAAACCATAGATTATACTGCATTTCAATACGACAAAAGCAGGGGTTTATCTAGTCGGTCAAATGTTCAGCTATTACACGGTATCCCGCATAACGAAGATGGATAATCTCATTGTTTTTTTTTAGGTTTTTGGACATAATAGGAATCATTCGCAAATGGTCCATAGATCCAATAAACCAGACAGTTTTGAAATAAGGCGATCGTATCTGGATTATTTGTCTTTTAATTATAAATATAACTCAATATTATCAACATTTTATATCTTGTTGTAAAACGAAGAATTTTTATTTTGAATTTGAAAAAATGTTTATTACAAAAGAAATAATCAAGGTCGAAAGAGATGTTGCACTTTGTGCTACGCGCGCCTGCTGGTGTTCCCAAAAATTGGCACGCCCGCTGAAGGGCTAAGTGAAAAAAGAACTAAAGAAACCGAATCTCCTCACTGTCAAGATTCGAATTTCGAGCGACTGGTTTATCTTTCTGCTCTCTTCCCGTACTTAAGCATCAAATCTCGCAATATGTCTATAGTTTGGAATTTTTATTTCCACTGGATGACTGGCTTGCGATTACTCAGCAAGCATTCCTAACTTTCGCTCTTATTTTGGATGTGTAATGAGCTAAAAAACTACTGCAGTCTTACCCTTTGTTGCTATTCAATACTCCTATTCACTACTGCAGTACTGCACTTTCTTGATTTTCGCATGAGTGATTTGGATATTGAATATAGAGGATCTACCATTGCAATTGGTCGGCATTAATGGATCACACGAGTACATATAGTAGTCATATTAGTAAAGATATCTGAGAATCCTAATCTATATATATAAAACAGTTCCGTAACTTCTATATACATAAAACAGTTCCGTAACTGACTCGCTGACTCACTGACATACAACGCACAGACCACACCGCTGTACCTAAAAGGCTGCAATTTTGCATGGCGATTCTTCTTATAGTGTAGGGGTGCACTAAGAAAGATTTTTTTTAAATAAAATTTTTAAGCTGTTTTACTAACTTTTTTACATTTGCATTTAAAATAACAATCCGAGGGTAATAAAATTTATATCACCAGAAAGATCATGAAAATTCCTTTAAAATGAAATCTTTTTCGATTCTTTATCTTCATTTCCTGATTTTTGGGGAATTTTTTAAGATTAATTTTTAGAATTTAATTAATTAAATGCTGATCACGTGATCTCTTTTTCTGGTACTTTAAATCAATTTTGTCGTCACGTGCATAACAACTAAATAGACATTTTTTTTTATTGCTAATGCGGCAGACGACTGGAAATTATCCAAAAAAATATTAAAATGCAATAAAAGATATTATGTTCCTCAAACTGTATACGGTGGTTTTATAAATATATTTTTTTCTTTTTTTACATCAATTGTATACATTGCTCGTCGTATTTATTATGAATATATATATATATATATATATTTGGCATTAATTGCATACATTGACTGTTGTATTTAATTTGAATGTACTCCGTAGCGAAGAGCGGGTTTTCAGCTAGTTATTCATATATGGAGTATGATATATCTTGATATTTATCTCCATTTCAGATACAGGGTTACAATTTATAAAGTCTATCACGTAAAGCCTTTGACCTGTAGACACTAGTACCAAACACTGCCTTTCATAGTACCAAATGTAGTTGTGCTTGATAATGAGTAAAGATTTCTAATAACGAGGATAGAATGGTTACGCAAGTAGTGTTGCACACGGTATCCGTAAATTTAGCTTTTCGTATATAAACAACATACATCTGTGCGACCTCCCAAATCGCATACTTACTAAACATTTGATTATTCCTGTAAGGAATAACTGTACATCAATGATAAAATACCAAATAACTGTTATCAAATGTCAGATTACTTATTAAATATTGATACAATACTAAAAGGTTCTATCTTTTCTTATTTTGAACATCAACTAACAGTTTCAAGAAGAAAAAAATAGATAGTCGTCGTCTATTTTTTTAAATAAACTAAGATTATTTGCCTAATATATATTAGTGGGCACATTAAAGGATGTCTTAAAATTTCAACATTACATGTGATGTATTAGAAACAAAGCCATAAATTTCATAGTTGGATTTTAAACTCTTAACAGTCATCACAATTATACAAAAAACTTGAAAATAGTTTCAAAATGAGAGAAATTACAAATTGTTGTATGTCCCTCATTCTGATTAGAAAGTCCACCTCATTGCAGAATTAAGGTGGTCAGTATTTCTCAAACACAAGAAACACTTGCTTGACAGCACCGCCAATAATTTTGCGTATGGAGGATGAAGAATCTCATTTTTACATATTCGGCCTTTAATAGGCTCCTTTGTTTTCAATTCAGCAATTTGTCCGGCAATAGTTCAGAAGTAGTTCGGCAATTCAAAGACATATATAACTCATTCCTCACCTCTTTAATAGAATCAAGTTACAATAAGTTTCCCAATTTATCCAGACAAGTAAAACCATGCATGTTGAAGGTTTGGAATTAAGAGTGCCGGACTACGCAGCACTGATCCCACATTAAATAAGATGTTGTCTTATAAAAACAAAATTTATTAAAACTTAACAAAATGACGTATGAAGCAACTCGTTAACACAACGCAGCAAGAATAAAGCCTCCTGGCTTACACATTCGTGCATACACACCGGACGGCGATCATGATTGAGTACCGGTGCACAGTAGGTTACAATCAGTCGTAATCATCTCGCCTGCACGCTCGCACTCGCTTTTATGGGGAAGGTCGGCAGAAGGTGAACAGGCGAGTTGCAGATTTGCATATTCTCCTTCCGCTTCTTCACGGCGAGTTGTTCTTCTTCGGCAGCGTTTCCTACGTCAGCGTTTCGGCTTCGTGGTAGCGTTTTCTACGCCACAAAGGTATTTATCCACGCGATTGGCTAAATGAGGTTGGAAGTATTTGTCAAAAAGAAAAAAAAACATTGGGTTGACAGCACTTTTGAAAATCTTTGCTTATTGAGGACAAATAATTTCATTTTCGTATATTCGGCCGTTTTTAATGCCTTCGCACTTCTATAGAAGTACACCAGTTAGTTCAGCAATAGAGTTAGTTCAGAAATTCGGAAACAGTCCTATGAGAATCCTCACATTTTAAATATAATTGAGTGTCATTAAATGCCCCGTTAAATCCGAGCGAGGAAAACAGTCAGTTTCGATAATAATTATCCACCTGATTGGTTGAAAGTTTTTGGAATAACTGTCATAAAGTAGACATTCTTGAGTTGACAGTACATCTGAACTATCCCTGGATTGATATCATCTGTTGTTGTATTACAGATTGAGGCTGTATTATTCGTGTTTATCGACTATTCGTGAACATCTATGTATTAAATTATCCAGGGAAAATCCAGAGTTCGGTGTTATACCAGCGGAGACTTTATACAGGCTTAAAAATCAAAATTTATGACAGATTAAAAACATCTTTCAAAACAATACATCCTGCAAAAACTTCTGATTCGTTAATATTTCGTATTAAAATGACCAATTTACTATTTAATGTTCGTGTTCCAGTAACCCGTGCTAATCCGGTTCCCGGATTAATTAGTATGCCTAATTAGGTGTTCAGAGCAATAGTTATTACATACAGCTCATATAAGTTAATCATGGAAATACACAGCTTTTAGTATGTTCGGGCACGTATAGACACTTTAATGTTTGCCATAAATATATAGGTTTATGGATATGTAGTTATTTTGACAAATTGGTAAACTTTCGTTAAATATAGTGTTTTGTCTTTTTTAAATTTCCTTACAGCTCTAAGATACGATTAAAATTTGAGGCTACTGGGTAGTAAAATTGATTTAATTTTTCTCAGCTCAGTATGGAGACCTATGTTCCTATTTCTACCTATTTAGACCTATTTCTACCTATGGAGAAATATTTTATAATGATTATCCACTTGGATTTAGAGATTTGATTTTTTTTTCTAATTGTTCATTGTAATTGGGGAAAAAATATCTGCTGGTGAATCTTTTTCGTTCTTTAAAAGAAAAGCAAATAATGTGTTTAATCCTTAAATGGTAACATCTGCCTGACTCACCCTACCAGTAACATCCGTCCATGAGTCCAAGTTGGATTTCGTAGTTCATTACTTATGTAATTTTCCAATTTTTATTACCATGTTTTTATTAACTCCCTTTCTTGTTTGTTTGTGTGTGTGTTTGTCCAGTACAAATCTTGCAATCGATTTTTAACTAACTTCCCGACTAGCTAGACATTTGAAACTTTTAGAATAGCTCAGAACACGATGACGATGCATTATTTTAATACTTTTAGCCATCTTTAAGCAATGTTGAAATCATTTTCAGTTAATTTTGTTTTGTAGACTGGTGCAGCCATCTATCGTACGGGATGGGAACGAAAAGTTAAACGCAAGTTAACTTTCAACTAACTTCATTTTCTTTCAAGGTGATGGGATAATTCATCAAAATTTTTTTTTTTTAAAGTATTTATTAATACATAGAATTGTCAAAATTATATGATTCTACAGAATATTTAAAAACATGGTATATAAAAAGTTATTTTTATCATGTAATTATGTAATTTGAACTCTGTATTTGACATAGTATTTATTTACAACAAATACTTACGCTTGGTTTTAATTTAATATAACTTTATTCCTTTTTTCGGCATATACATGCGAAAAGGGAATCTACCCCAAAATGGTATGAGTGTTTCATCTACACAGGTCCTATGGAGAACACTTCTAGGCAGTTTGAAATAAATATATTAAATAGACAACAAATAAATACATTATATATATTAACAAACACAACCAAAGTGATGGAATTATTGAAGCATAGCTCAAACATGAAGGTTTCAAATCGATAATTACGCACCCTAGCGGGAAAAGTATCAACTCTACCCGCCCGAGAGACGGATACTGCAATTTAAGGGTTAAATGTGAATTATTCGGACGAAAACTGGTGTATGCTATGTTTTAAACGACTACAGTTTTGACGAAATTTCTAAAATAGGGTATGGAAATTTCTGAAATGAACTAAATGGCAGAGTAAAAAGTTTCATTCTCTGCTATGTAGTACAAATAAAAAACAAATATTAAAATTCAAATAAACAATCACTGGGAAAATTTAATCCCTAGATTAACAATGACCTGAAAGAATGCAATAGTGCTACGACTGAGTAACCATATGACGACTATTACACCTCTAAAATGGTAAAAAAAAAATCGATTTTTTTTTTCTATTCATTTAAATCAGGATTTATTCCGATGAATTTCATACCACTCTCTTTGCGGTACGACAATTACATGATGAAATATTAAAATAATTGCGGACATCGAATCAGTGTTTTTTATACAACCACTTAATACAGCTTTAAATGTATTTATGCCAATATATGATTTTTTGACTTTGAGCTCATAATATCTCCCAACTATTAGGGATAATTGCTTGAAATTTTTTACACATATTAATGTTAACCATCCTCATAAATTGACATAAAATATTAGAATTTCCTTTTGTAATAAAAATTTTACAAAAGGTTTTATGTGAACATTTTGTATATAAAAAAAGAAATGAAACTAATTATTACCTATAAATATTAAAAATGAAGATAATTAAAAAAATTGGGTCAATATATTGTTAAACTTGAATGCTTTTTTAAATTAAAGTATGTGTCAAGTTAATAAAATAAAATTAACATCAGTTATCATGCACGCATGTACAAATAATAATTATAAAAATAAGAAAACAAGATGTTGGCGAATAATATTTTCATAATTAATTAAAACAATTTAGATAAATCTTATATTTTTGTAGCAACAAATTGTATTTCATCTAAAAGTCCAGAAGTGTTCATTAAATGTGTTTCATTAGTTCATTTATGAGAAAAATTATGAAATCTCAGTCAATTTTAAAACATTTTTCGCTAGTCAAAGAAAATAAACTAATCATTATGTATAAATAGTAAAAATGAAGATAATTTTAAAAAATTTGGTCAATATGCTACTAAACTTAAATGTTATTTTTTAAATCAAAGTCTGTTTCAAGTTAATAAATAAAAATTAACATCAATTATAACGCACGCAGAGACAAATGGTAATTATGAAAATAAGAAAACAACTTGATGTCGAATAAAATTTTCTTAATTAATTAAAAAAATTTACATATATCCGATATTTTTGTAGCAACAAATTGTATCTGAAAGTCCAGAAATTTTCATTAAATTTGTTTCATTGGTTAATTTATGAACAAAGTATGAAATCTTAGTCAATGTTATAAAATTTTTCACAAGTTGCCCCCTTAGCAATGAAAACTTGTATCCGTTTTTGCAAAGCGCAATTTAACATTTCTATACATACCTAAGGACAGATAATACTTGGAGCAGCTTGAAATAGATATTCTAGAAAAAATGCATTTGACAGAATTTCATATTTGTGCGTGAGAATCATACGCTTATACAAAAGTAAATGATTTATAACTTTTCTTCTTGATATATTATAGCTATTTTATTGCTCTACTAGAATATTAATAAATGAACGTGATAAACATTCCTCAACGAAAAATACAGTTACGGCATACATGTTCTTTTTCACTCTGAAAACTCACTCTGCATTTCTATTATTATATAGCGTGCTTTTATAATAAAACATTTTTATTGCGGAGCAATTCAAGTGAATTATTGCAAGAGGATTCACTGAAATATTCAACCCAAAAGGAATAAAATTTAGCCTGAAAAACTAGATATATACATTTGATTCTCATTTTGATTATTCTGTTTTTAGCAACGGGCCATTTTTTTTAACATATCTTTTACATTATCCAATCTACTTGCCGCTAAAGAGTGTGAAACATTGAGGATTAAATATTTAGATTATTAAATTTCAGTTTAAAAATTTATAGTCAGACCTTCTCTTTTTTCTGAATTAAGTGTTCTCGCAGTTTAAAGATTTTTTCCAGACTTTTTTACGGTGTCAGTATGAATAATGAAATCTGAAGACTATAAAAACTTAAAAAGTTCTGTTATGATTGGATCAGTATAATATCACCCCATTTACACGTAAAATTCTCTTGATATCTGATTTTAAAATTTGTGTATCTCGAATTTTAAACCTCAAACTTTAAGAAAACCCCAAATTGGGTGAAACTCGTATGTTTTACTTACTTCACGTTTGATTTGCCATTTTTAACCATTTTTGTATATTGTTCTTTGTATGAAATTAATTGCCATTTAATTAAAATCTCCATGACGGGTGTTTGCGCCTAGCGTTATATAACGCCAAGCAATCAAGAATCGTGTGTCACTGAGCAGGCAGCGCAACTATAATAAGCCCCGGTGGCCATATTCATTAACATGTATTATGTAAATCTCATATTGAAGAAGCTGTCATGGGCCGGGACGCTGATTGGTGGTGATATACGCTTAAAAGAGTGGAGTTCGAAGTAGCGAGTGTCCCCTACTATTCGAAATTATCTCAAAAATCAAGCTATTAACTTTCACAACTCAATTGACAGTGAACTTTTAATTAATCTTGTAGACTATGATCATTCGGACCCCACTAACAGATAAAGGACTGGTGACATCCTGAGTCTTTCGTCTTAAAATTCTTTGTTTATCATCGTGATTTAAATAAAATATAAAAAATATATAAAAAAACAATACTTGGCTTTGCCAAAGAAAAAAAAATAATAAAAAATTTTTATAAAATAAAATAATAATCTATTTTACTATCCTTAACTTCCTTCTAGCACTTATTATTTGTCTGAAAGGAGTGTGCGATAAGACTTTTTTTTTGTATTTTTTTATATCAGTCATGTTATAGAGAAAATATAGCTCACTTCTACCCAGACTTGGGTGTATATATTTTGAAGTGGCACTCTAAATGAATTTGATACAAACACAGTTTATACATGAAACAATGTTTATTGAATTCGTTGCACATATAGAATTTGCTTTTACAGCATTAAACATACGTACTACTTGTACGGAATATATTTTAACATTCAATAGAAATACATATTGCAATTACTCACAAACCAGCAGAGAGTCAAACGAACAGTACTGCCACGTAAACTTTGGGCCCCCTAAGCACTAGCGCAGGATAACACTCGAGCTGCACACCCTCGTAGCTCCCCCTCGCTTATCTATCAACCTTAACAACCTTTTTCAACCCTAAAAACTTTTTTTATTAATGACGCTGCATGGTATTTATACTAAGCGCGTATGCCGAAATTAGCATATCTCAAGCAGCTTCTTTAATTCATTCACTCAAAAGTTCGATTCTTGTGAATCGAATCATGTGTATACCTTACAATGTACCTTGCCATTGGAAAAAAAAAATGAAAAAAAAATACCGTTGTGGCGGTTGTTTATAGAGCTCTGAATATCTGGTAATAAGGATTATTTCTCGTTGTTGTCAAACTAGACACCAAGCATAATAGTCATTTATACATTTCAAATTCTTATTCTTGAGTTATGCTTTCCACTATAATTCAAGATTTAACATTTATTTTTCTCATGTTCTAAACATTAAAATAGTCAATTGTTTAAAGCTCCATTGCACTGATATATTAGGGAAGCATTAATGTAGCCGCTCTACCAATAAAAGTCATATTTTTGGGAAATTAAGTTAAATTTGATTGCAGGATATTTATAAGTTTCTAATATGAAATTTCCTGAACTAAAACTATACATCATATGATCTAAACGAATAAATTTTTATCAAATCTTGCAAATCAAAAAGCCTTAAAACTCTTTTATACATTAGAAAAGCATGTATTGCAGATTTTTTAATTTCAAGCAATTGATGAAAGTTAAATTTTAGATCATCTGGGAGATCAAATAATTATAGTACAAGACTGGAGGGAAAAACATCAAATATTGAAACTTAAAAAAAATATTCATGCATTAAATATTTCTTATTTAATTTTGTGTTAATTTAAAAAATCTGGTGGCTGTCCAAAAAGTGTTATGAAAAAGGATTACTTTTGCATTATTTAACAACGTAAATGTGATGGATTTTGTTTTAAAGCAATAAAGTTAAAAAGGTGTAGCTAATGGTTATGCAATTTATTTTATTAGGTAGTGTCTTAGGGCTTTCGGTTTCATTTTATTCTTCATACGCAGCAGATTTTTCCTAAAAAAATCCGGAAAACCATTTAGAGTGATTAGCTTGCGTGAAAGTGATTAACATAATTTTGATAAACTGCATCCTGTTGAACCAAACACCACAATAGTTCCACATATATATTTATAAAAAAGTATTTGTTAATGATCAGCATTTTAGTTACTCGATGTTAATATTTTTAACTAATATTTTTAGTTAACTAGTATTCATTTTTCATTTCCTAATTTCTGGACTATCAACTCATTTTCTCGATATATTGGTAAATATATTAAATTTTATACTGATTAATCTTCTAACTAAAATATTTTACAGCCAGTAAATATATATATTTAATGAAACAATTTCACCTTCTAAGCCCGGCCACACACCGAATGTGACTAAACGGTGCTCAAAGCTTCTGTTGCTAGGCGTTGCGCAACCAAAATGTTTTATCGTGGAAAATGGTGATACATTTTGACTTGCAACGCTAGGTTGATTTGATATCTCATCAGTAGTAAGTAAGAACACGGGAGTTGAAGAGGTCTGCAGTATTTTGTTCTTTGTTGAGGGAAATGTTCAGTGTTGGGAAAGTAGTTTGGTCATAATTGTGGGTGATATAGCAAGTGTAGAAGTATCTATTCTTTTATGGTAATTTATACAATTTTTGGAGGAAAAACCAGAAAGAAGCTGTTGGATTCATCTAATCAATAAAAAAAAAGACATTGGCAGTTTTATTAAAGAACTTAGAAATGACCCAGATAAGTTTTACAATTATTGTAGGTTAAGCATACCTTCCTTTGATTATCTTTTGGCAGGGTCGGATTTTCCTATAGGCTAACTAGGCCTATGGGCTAACGATCAAGAGGGGCCTACATTCAAATTGTTAGCAAAATTGCATCGAAAATGAGACCTTCGGAAAAATAGATTTTGATGAATTTATAGAAGAATTCTGTGTGAAAAAGTTTAGAAAGAAATTCTTCTAATCTACTATTTCGTAATTAATGTATACATGGATTGAATCAGTTCTTAAATAATATAACTATTAACATAAAATTTAATATGATATACAATTTGATATTTTCTTTTTTGTGATCTGGATTTTGTTTGAATAAAGTTCCATTTTTGGTTTAGTTTAAGACTTAAAATTCATAATAATTCATACTTAAACTTTAAATGCGAATTATTATTAAATAAATTTATCTGAATTAAGTTTGGTTTAATCTTCAATGTATTGAATATATATATATATATATATATATATATATATATATATATATATATATATATATATATATATATATATATATATATATATATATATATATATATATATATATATATAGGTTAGTACCAATAACAACATGTTTCATTTAATATATTGATATATATCACAGTAATGATGTATTTTATTATCTCTCATGTAATTTACAAATTTAAAAATGAGAGGTGAAAGGGCCTCATATGTGGAATAGCCTAGGGCCTCATTTCATCTAAATCCGGCCCTGTCTCTTGGGACTTGTTGAAGACAAGATTTCGAAAAAGAACATCTACTACCGGAAGAGTATACCTCCAGAAGAAAGGCTTTTAATAACATTACGGAATAATGGATAATAAAAGCTTATTGTTTTGGAAGCGTATTAATGTAAAGAGCAGTAAACAAAAGAAAAAAAGAATATATAGTTATGTATCTACTTTTAAACCCAAGAAAAACATATCTTATAAAATATTTTAAAAAATCAATAATAAAAAAAGCAACGTAAGCGCATTTTTTTTTCTCCTTCTACAAATTTTGCCGCCCCTCAAATTTGCCGTTCAGGGCAGATGCCCTGCTTGAGCCTCCCTAAATCTGGCTCTGAGTGTCGCAACCCTATTTTTCTTTCTTGCTAATATCTTTAAAATTGGGGGACTACTTGAAGGCAAGGTTTATTTGATTAAATGTGATATATTGGTGTGGTACATAATTGGAATATTCAATTCCTCAGCTATATCTTGCCAAATGTTATTTATTACATCTTGGTTGTGGTGGTCCTTCGCTCTAAAATCATAAATTACTGTCCTTGCGTGGACAAGAACTATTAACGTGTCAGCATCAACCTCCATCTCTTTTTATTATAATAATGCAAAAATCCTCAACACGGAGGATTAATGAAAAAAATGCGCGTGTTCCCGCACATGCGCAGATGAAATGTTTCACCAGCTGTGTGTCAAGAAACATCGGTCAGAGAAACATACACTTTTGTTGCAGCATCGTTTCCGAAATGACGCGGGGTGTTTCAAAACAATGTTGCATCTGGTGTGTAACACTCTCTTTTGATTACATTGCAGACGATGCGCCGGATATAGAAGGCTAGCAACAGATACGTTGCGCATTGTTTTGTTGCATTCGGTGTGTGTCCGGGATAAGGGGATAGGCTGGACTAATGCTGAAATCGAATCTTAACATTTTTGGCAATCTGATGTTACGGGCAACAGAATAAAAACTGAACAAAACTCGTCGAACAGAATAAAACTCGTCTAGTGTCTCACAGCGGTAATATAGCGACAAGAGGAAAAGCAATCAAGCGACAAGAGGAAAATATCTTCAGATATGGTCAATTAATATCATTAAAAACTCTTACCTCAATTAAAAAAAAATTAGAAGCTTATTTAAAATGCCGTCATATATAGTTAAATTTTATATCAGCAGACAAAGAACAGATATAAGTAGCATAAGAGAGTAATAGAAAAAATATTAGAAAAATTTATTTTTGTTCAGGCCTTAAATTTTTTTAGAAATGAAATTGTTATTGATTGATTAGACACGTTTAAATATAGTTAATTCTCTTTAATTAATAATGAACAGCGGTTTTAGACTGCTTTACTTTATGTTAATGAGACTCAACTATTAATTTTTTTTAATTATTTCTCCCTTTTATAATAAACCTTTATAAGAACATAGAAAACATTTTATATATAGCAGCAGATATATCCTATTACATTTTACTTATAAGCCTAATAAATGTAATCGGTATTCATTAATTCGACTTTGAACCGTTTGCAGTCTTTTTTAGAATAATCTATATAGATATAAAACAGTTCCGTAACTTACTGACTAACTGACAGATAACGCACAGACCAAACCGCTGAACCTATAGGGTAGAAATTTTCCATGGCGAATCTTCTTATAATGTAGGGGTGCACTAAGAAAGATTTTTGAAAAATTCTTCTGAAATTTTTTTAAATAAAATCTTTAAGCTTTTTTGTGACATTCTTTTAAGTTTGCATTTAAAATAATAATCTGGGGATTATGAAATTTATATCACGAGAAAGATCAGGAAATTTCATTAAAAATGAAATCTTTTTCAAATTTTTACCTCCATTTTCTGATTTTTAGTGAATTTTTAAAGATTAATTTTTAGAATTTAATTTATTAAATGCTGATAACGTTTCTTTTCTTTTTGTGATACTTAAAACTAATTTTGCGTCACGGGTATAACAACGAAATAAATTGACAAAAAATATATATTTTTTCTTTCTAATGCGTAGACAACCGGACATTATCCCAAAAAAATATTACAATACAGAAAACGAAATGTTCCTCAAACTGTACTATATTAACTGTACTATATTCTTTAGTATTTTCTATTAGATTTAATTTGAATATTTTCTACTACATTTTTTGTCTATAAAAATATCGATTTATATATATATATATATATATATATATATATATATATATATATATATATATATATATATATATATATATATATATATATATATATATATATATATATATATATATATATATATATTTCTTTTTGCGTTAATCGCATACATTGACCGTTGTATTTAATTTGAATGTACTCCGTAGCGAAGCACGGGTATTCAGCTAGTACTCTATTTAATTTAAAAGCAGTTACCAATTTTTCCCAGCGCTCTAATTTATAGCAATGAACCCGTAAAAATAATACTCTAATACATGAATTCAGTTTACTCAATTAAATTGTTTTAGCATATCTGACTAACTCAATAAGTATTCATAAATGAAATAATAAAACTGATTACAGTAATTTTTGCACTAATACTTTTAAAACAAAAATAATATAACCGTGAAATTTATAAGCAGTAACAAATTTCCCGTAACGTTGTAATTATTTATAGTAAAGGAACTCATTGAAATAAAACCAAAATACATAAGTTCAGTTTCCTGTGATTAAATAAACTACGCATATTTTGACATTTTATTGATAAGCGTAATAAATACAATCGGTATTCATAAATATCCGTTTAAATCGATTGCATTCATTTTCTATCAAAAAACAATATTTTCTTCAAATATAAAAGCAGTCACCAATTCTCCCTACCGCTGTAATTTAATCAATGGAACTCATAAAAATAATACACTAATACATGAGTTCAGTTTACCATAATTAAATAATTTCAGAATATCTGACTAATCCAATAAGTATTCATAAATGAAAGATTAAAACTGATTGCAATAATTTTTGAACTAATACGTTTAAAACAAAAATAATATATCCCCCAAGTCTAAAAGCAGTAACCAATTTTCCGCAGCGCTGTAATTATTTATAGCAATGGAACTCGCAGAAATAATACCCTAACACATCAGTTCCGTTTCCTGTGATTAAATAAGTTACGCATATCTGAATTTTTAAAGCATATGAGTCAAAACCCTCAAAGTTCACTTTGCTCATAAAAGAAAACTTAATAATCATATCTCTCGAAGGAAATTACATTAATAAAGTGATTTCTCTGAGGAACTGTTCTTGCCTGCCAGGCATTTCTCTTTGTTGACTTTCCCGAAACTGGAATCATTCAGACGATATTCCGTTTGTAATAACTACTTTAATGTCAGTTTCTGTGGATCATATATGTATATACTCATAGTTAACTAACTAATTTTAATATACATATTGATACCTTTAACTTAATAAACAATTGAATGTACGAACAAATATCAGGCCGCATGCATATGAAACCATGCGTGTTTGTTTAAGTGTAGCGTTATGATATACTGATTTCATTATTTTTGTAAATAGCTCGAACAATAGTTGAAAATGTAAATTTGCGTAAGAAAATTAATTTTGCACAAAATTAACGTTTTAATTTTAAATAAAATCATAAAATGTCTTATTTGCGATAGTGATAATTAAATTTAATTTTAAAAGGTTACGCCTGATGTTGTTTAAGAAGAAGAATTAATTACTTGTATTAATGAATTGTAAATAAAATACAAATATAATTATGTAATTAAAATTAGTTATTTAATCAATTTTTTTATCAATTAATTCTTAAGTTCGCGTCTTCGGGATTTTTGAGTATTTAGGATAAATTTATCTTTTATATTAAAACAGTGAATCGCGAAATTCATGCATGTATTTTCTGTACAGTTGGATTAAGTTGAATTAAACAACGCAATCAAAGATAACTATTGCTGGTTGAAATAGCGTTTGACCTGTGAACTAATTCAAACCATTTTTTCTCCACTTTAGGACTCATATAGGAAAAAAATAAATAAAATTTATCTAATATCTTCTATACGGCATATTACAACAAGCGGAAAGGTTTCGTTTAAAACATTCCCAGCTAAATTAATGTTTATTTTAAACTTTGCGTTATCATTTGAATTAGTAAATATCATTATCCCAAAACAAAGTGCTTTTTTTTTGTCTACGTATAAGAAAGGACGTTTGAAAGGAATGTAAACGATTGAGGTGATCTTGTCATGGATTAAGTTGAATTAAACAACGCAATCAAAGATAACTATTGCTAATTAAAATAGCATTTGATCTATGAACTAACCAAAACCATTTTTCTCCACTTGAAGCCTCAAATAGGAAAACAAAATTCGTTAAATTTGGCTAATTTCTACTACATGGCGTACTAGAATTATCGAAAAAGTTTGGTTTAAAAAATCCTAACTGAATTAATGATTATTTTAAACTTTGCGATATCATTTGTATCAGGAAATATCATTATCCTAAAAAGAGTGCAACTGTTTTGTTGTCTACGTATAGGTTTAAAAGGAGCTTAAACGATTGAGATGATCTGGTCATGTATTGGAACTTCTGTCGCTAATATACCCCAGAATACATTTAAGTACATTTTACAACAAAATACATGTTTTCGTTCCGTTAGAATACTTTCCATTAGACGCAATCTTTCAGCAGTTTCAAAATCCATTTAATCCGCCAGACCACAAACACTAATCAATTTGGAAGGCGAAATACACAGTGAAAAGCAATAAGCTGGAATTGATTAAGGGAGTTAATAGAACATCAATTCAAAATGTCATTAATATCTACACAACAATTTGCGAACTGATTTCGCCTTTCAGCCTGCCTAATCAATGTGGAATCTAATAGACATCCTGTTACTATGCTACCGTTCCTCCAGCGCCGTCTTACAGACATGCATATGCCCACACATCAAGGGAATATATTCAAGTCATTAAAGTCAGTTGAAGAGCGCAGCGGGAACCATTGCCGAAATCACGACGATAATTGTGAAGCGCTTTCCAGTAAGTTATATCAACCGAACATTAATTAGAACAGGTAACGAGGAACTAAATATGCGCTTCTAGACTATCAGGGGGAGAATTGACACTTAACTATTAGATTAAACTATTTATGATACGCAAATTAAGAAATGGAAATTCCTCCTTTTCATTGAGAGAAACCTTAACGGATATTTTTTCCAACAACTTTTGTTTATGTTTGCATTTCAGTCTCCGTTTAATGACACAGTTTTCATTGTACAAACCCTCCAAAGTCTGCAAAATGGATACGAAGCAAAATACAGGGTGGTCATAAAAAAACTTTGCCGATATATGGACCTCTAGCGGCCGTTCTGTTCAACCGATCGATATGAGATTTTAGATATAGTTTTCCAAAG
>OU015502.1:105996260-106246260 GCA_907164885.2 Dolomedes plantarius
GTATCTGAAAATGCCGACTGGATGAAAAATCAACGCGAATGTGAAAAGAAAAAAGAAAATGCCCAAAGTGCTTTTATTTTCCTTGAAAGAAATTTCATGAATTCTGTATGGTCTGCAATTTCGGAAGGCATAAAAGTATCTTGTTGGGAAAAATTTTATTTGATGGAAACATTGAAATACAAAAAAGCAAAAGTAAATTACATTTACTCGAATCTTCAGTCAAATAACATGCTTTATACATTTTTCGATCATTTGAAGGCTAAAGTAATCTGCAGTGAAATATCTTCATACTATGAAGAAAATAGGAAACAGGGGGAAAAAGGAAAATATATTCCATAAGAAATTCTTTGACAAATTTCTTTGTCCTACTTTCTAAACGCACATTCTATTGCTTCCGGAAATAGCAAATAGTCTGTGTTTCTCGGAAAGTAAATATTTTATTATCAATTAAATAAACGTGTAGGGCTTACTGCAATATATCAATTGGAACTTCAAATATAGTATTATATAACGAAATTAAAACTACAATGAGATAAGTTTATTGTTACGTAATCATTAATTATTTTCAGAATGTTAAAGTCAGAAATATATTACACTATTTACGCATGTGGGTAGTACATAACATATACATTATAATTCCATACATAGTGTATTATTGTATGTAATATGTCTTATAACATCTAATCATGATTGTAATCTATATATATAAAACAGTTCCGTAACTGACTCATTCATTCACAGACTGACTGACTGACTGACATACAACGCACAGACCAAACCGCTGGACCTAAAGGGCTGAAATTTTGCATGGCGATTCATCTAATAGTGTAGGGGTGCATTAAGAAAGATTTTTCAAAAATTCTTCTTAGATTTTTTTAAATTAAATTTTTAAGCTGTTTTTTAAACTTTTTTTACGTTTGCATTTAAAATAATACATTGAGGGTTATAAAATTTATATCACGAGAAATACCATAAAAATTCCTTCAAAATGAAATTCTTTTCGAATTTTTACCTCTATTTCCTGATTTTTGGTGAATTTTTAAAGACTAAGTTTTAGAATTTAATTTATTTAATGCTGATCACGTGATTTCTTTTTCTGGTACTTTCAATAAATTTATCGTCACGTGCGTAACAACTAAATAGACAAAAAAAATATGTTTTTTCTCTTTCTAATGCAGCAGATGATTGGATATTATAAAAAAAAAAATGCATATCCCTTACGATTTTTTTATAAATATATATATATAGATAGATATATATCTTACATTAATTGTATACATTGATCATCGCATTTATTATAAATATATATATTTATTTTTTGGCATAAATTGCATACGTTGACCGTTATATTTAATTTGAATGTACTCCGTAGCGAAGCGCGGGTTTTCAGCTAGTCTATACATATAAAAGCTAAATTTCACTTACTCACACGCACGCACTCTGAGTGATAACTCTATCTTTGGTACCATAAGCCCTATAAAGCTGAAATTTCGGATGGCGGTTCCTTTTAGGCCCTGCATGCAAAGATTTAAAAAAAATAAGGACTTAAATTTCCAAAATACAAAAAAAACCATATTTAATGTCGGATCACGATCGTTAAATTATTCTGTGAACTCACGTGAGGAATGAAAACACTTTACTACTAAAGTTAATTTCAATGAAATTAACCAAATTACTTAATAGATGTTACTAATGCATTTTATAGCTACCTATGGGTATTATAACAAGTATATAATATATGTGTGTGCTATGATATCTTTATTATGGTGACTGTATGTAAGCGTTTCTGTATATTCATATATTCAAAAGAATCACATTTTTTCGACATTATAAAATAATGGACCACGTTTTTATGGAAGTAACAAAGAAAATAAAGAAAAATTTAAAAACATTAATAATATATATTTCTAAATTTATATTATTATTAGAGATATTATTATATTATTATTAGAGAAATTTCGCATAAAAAATATCGAAATTTCGCAAAAAAAAATGCAATTTATAAAATTTTGCATTTATTCGCAAAAAAATATAAATTTAAATATTATGCATTTATTGGAAAGAAAATTACAATTTTGCTTACTTGGACAAATTTTCGATACAGGATTTTCTCAGGATTATCTGAGATTTTTGATACAGGTAAGTATCAAAAATCTTAGTTAAAAGCTAACATTGTAGTAGTCTGCACATTGTGTTCCATAAGTATTTGAATTCTGTCATTACTTACTATGTTGTACATAGTAAAATATCACAGCATCTACTCTGTAAACGGTACTATAGAGGTTTTGTATAGGTGCCTTTGCCAAGTTAAGGTAGAAGCATTTCGTTGAAATTAATATGTGTATAAAATCAACAGGAGTCTCTTGGTTGACTATTGTAAATGACTGAAATACGCTTGACTTTGGCGCTCAAGAGACGTTCTTAAATCTACTAAATTGTTCCACAAAACTTGATGGTTGATTTTTACAGTTATATCTTTAGGTTCGACTTTGGTATGGATAAACTGTCCGGGTGAAATTCGGAGCAAATCCAAAGGAGAGTGAGAGTTCTCAGTTAATTCCCCCGGATGGTCTTAGTTAAGCAATTATGTTAATAACTTGTTACTATTATTACCTAATTTCGCATAAAAAACTGTTTATCCCCGAGTTTTCGTCGAAATGTAGAAAAAAATTAATTATAGCATTTATTCGCTCATATCGGCAAATTTTGCATTTATTCGCTTCTATTTCGTAAATATGAAAATTATGTATCCCTAATTATTATCTGTTTCTATAGATCTACTACAACTGTTTGAAAACTTATTTACCAATCCCATTGTGCAAGCATTTTTATCTTCATTTCTGACTCCAAATAGTTATTTTATTTAGTTTCTGATCTATGTTCATAATGTCTGTTTCGTATGTATTATAAATAGTCCACATTCCAAATCCTATAATGTGATCGTATTTCTATTCTAGAAATCCAATTAATTCACGGGGAAAATAGGAACATTGATTATTTGTTGTTGTTTTAAGCCTCCTAAAATAATTCTGTAAGAGATATAACCGTAAACTGTGACTATTAAAGACAGTCAATCGAATATAAATTTGGATTTCAAATACATAAAAAATGCTTTATTCACAAAGAACACACCAAGAGAAGTCTTATATAGTAAGCAAAGTAATAAAACTTAGTCTAAGGAGAGTTACCATTAAACAACGCCGACAGCTTGAAAGGTGGAAATAGCAACACGAAAAGTTGAAAAGAATAGATAGCATATAGACCATAAACCGGAAAACTAGAAAGCGATCCGATAATACGAGGGAAAAAAATAAACAAGGGATTGAAAAAGGATACTGTCCAATAGCATTCCCAGTAGTACAGGCATGATGAACCAAATTATTAGTTTTTTTTCAGCGCCACAAATAATGAATAAGTTTTCAAAATGGTCCACTTCAGAAATCGTATTAGGTCTGTAAAGGATATGCTCCAACGAAAAACATAATTTATGGCATAAATATCAAGAACTGTAGGCTATGGAAAGTTAATTTATCTCGTAGTTCTAGTGCCTTTTTAGCGGGAACTTGAGAACTCTTTTTATTAGGCTAATGTAGCCAAGTTTTCACTTACAGGTATGGATATAAATCCCCCAGAGGTGCGAATTCTGTGCGCAAATTATATAGAACACAAATGTTAATACAGTTCTTACTTTTTATAGAGAAAGTTAGGATTTATTTGATTTCGGAAATTTTAGAAATAAATATAGGTTAATTTTTCAGTTTTCTGTACAACTAGGATCAGCTATGTGATTCAATTAGCATTTTTGTCTATCTGAAAGATAATTTTTGACCGTTTATTTTTACATTTACGTACATAATAAAATGCATTTAGGACTGGTACATAACACTTCTGGCTGCTTTAATATAGCACCAATTATTCGATATACTAACATTGAGTACCTGTATGAGATAAGAGAGATGGGAGAGGGTACGTTCCCGTAGATATCATCACTTGGGATGTTCCGACAAAATTAAGGTGGCACCTAGCTAAGAGGGACTATGATCCATGTGGTTCTGGATCTGGTGTTGAAAACTTCCGGCCAGAGGGTATAAGCACCAACAACAACAACATTCAACATAGATGTCTATAAGAAAACCTGAGCAGGAACAATTATACCTGAACCGGGAATCGAACCCAGGATCACAAAATATCTTGGGCATGGCATTAAAGCTTTATATATGTGTAATTAAAAAAAAATACCTATTATTGGACTTTATGATCTAAAATATAAGCTTTTTTATATATAGTGATAAATTCTAACAAGAGTATTGCATTTTTTAAGTGTTTTTTACAACCACGTCATTTTTTTACATAGTCCTTAATAATGTAAAATTAAATATGGAATATTTACAACTTTTCTCCTAACGTATAAAGAAAATTGTGTTATAGCATCGGTATTCTATCTTCAAAACATATACATCAAAATGTAAAAAATAAAAAATATATATTTTAAGAAAATTAAGTAATGGTGTACATCCTAACAAAATGAAAAAACTAACAGCAACTCTAAAAAACAAAAACAGAAAATTTCTCTAAAGTATCTTTATTCTTCCTGAAAGAAATTTCATGAATTTTATATGGATTTTACTATCTCAAAGAATAAAAATTTCTTCTGCGAGAGAAACTATGTGTAGGTTACAGTGAACAGAAAAAAAAAATAAAATAAGGCCTTAGAATGCATTGCTTCTATCTTTTGTAGACGTTTGTTGATAAAATACATCTGCCTTGTGAAGAAACATCCTCCATGATTAAAAAAGAAAAAAGTACTATAAAACAAAAGAAAAAATATATTGTTCAAGTTTTTTGTACAATTTATTAGATAATAATTCTTCTGAAAATATCTAATCTTTTAGAAAGGTTTATATGCTTTATGCTTAGGATCAGATTATTCATTACCTTTCAAATTATCAATAAATTTATAAAGTTACAATGAATTTGCTCGTGGAAAGATCTAGTTTAGATAGTATTTACGTATAAACATTTTTTCAAATACTGAACTCATGTATGCAGTAAAAATACTTGGCTTAACAATTTGAATATAATGTTAACTTGCAAGATAAAAATATATACGTATATTTTTAATCTTGTAATCCTACATCTAATTTCTTTAATTTATCAATATGGCCTGTATTTCCTCTTTTACTCTTCTAAATTTA
Organism: Dolomedes plantarius; assembly: GCA_907164885.2. NCBI lineage: Eukaryota > Metazoa > Arthropoda > Arachnida > Araneae > Dolomedidae > Dolomedes > Dolomedes plantarius. The sequence goes on from OU015502.1 coordinate 106,001,456, forward strand.
GTTCCTTTTCTATTCGTTTAGCTTTGCATTTTTGTGTTTCTTTTTATTTTACTTATAGACTAATGTCACATGTTTCTTATCACCAAACATGGAGCTCTTTCGGCAAACCACAATATTTCTGGTTCTATAGCTTCCACATTCGTTTGATCTTTAATTCAGGACGCTAACCAGAATTAGAGGCTTTCATAAATACATTTAAAAACAAATAAAGTTGATCCTAATTGGGAAAATGAATGTGTGAATGATGAAATCCAATTAAACACCATACCTAAGATGATGTTGTAATATCTGCTTAATTTAATGACATATATGTATTTTAAAACTGGGAAGAATTCTTTAACACTCTATAGGATGTATGAAATGGATCCTCTATTGTACGAAACAACGTATAAGTGTGTTTATTTTTATTATTTTTCATGTTCCTTTGCCTTAGGTAAACAATAAATAAATTGAACATATATATTTGTAAAAAGAAAAAAAAAAGGTCTCACTGTTTTTGGTTGGTAATTTCTAATTTTCTGCAATTCCAGACCCAAACGAAGGCCATGATTTACTGTTTTACTAATTATATAGCAGCATATGAAAGAATTGAATAAAATTATTTATGTATTTGTATCATTTTCCAGTAATTTCGATTGCAAGTTAAAATAGGGATTGCTCAAATTTCTTTTAACATGTAACAGCTCTTATTCAACAAGGTCTAACTTTTTAGAAAATTACCGACTTTTCCCTTTGTTTACTCATGGTTATCCACTCCCTGGAAGGAGTAATTTGTAACAGCCATAATATATTGTCACTCTATATTGTTTTGTATCATTGATATAATAAACATATTATCGATTTTTTTATAAAATTTGTTTATAACAACGAGTAATATTGTAAACCATCTTTTTAACAGTGGGTTATGTAGTAATGAAGCTGGAATTATTTGCACTTCCTGAAATAGCTTTGATAACAAGGAAAGAGTTATGCTGCAAATGTATTGCATTTACATTGTAAATATAGCCTAAACGAAAAATAAACGTAACTGGAGAAAGGAATATACTGCCTTACTAATATATAGGCTTTAATTTAGTATACTTATAATACTTTTCGCTTCTAACGGAGAATGAATTTTATTATTGATGAAAGGAAAGTATTTATTCATTATTTTACCACTTCTAATCACCTTCGTTCATCTCCTGTAAAGACCACCGAAAAAGCTATTATTTAGACAGCCGATTGGTTAACGTGTTGGAAGGCTATCGAAAGGAGCTGAGTTCGAAACCCGATAAAGCACCACTAAATGCCTTCATCTCTATTCCTTGTATAGGCATATTAAATCTGCATGCTGGAAAGTGCTTCCCTGTGGTAGGTCGGTGAAGAAGGCACGGCCCACCAGATGTCGCCTATGGCAGGTTGATTGGTCAATATCGCGGTGGCACCAGTGTTGACTCACCTGTACGGTGCTTTCTAAAAAAATAGTCGACAAATTATTACTCTTAATAGTACGAATAACTCCGGAACATGCCTTCGCATTTGAAAGAAATAAACCATAACATTTAATGACGATAATCATGTTAATATTAGTCACTGAACCATAAATTGAACTAAAATAAACGTAAGGGGTAGAATTCAAACATGTTCAGACTTTATACATGTTTAACACCTTGTCCCTGCAAAAGAAAACAATACTACTTTCTTGTTAGTAAAAAACTATTTCTTTAGTATGTGCTAACCTACAAACATGTAGGCGAGAACGTATTCCCGTGTGTAAATAATGATAAAAAAAGGACTGGAAAATAAAAGTACTCATTTTATTTTATAGTACAATCATCAGATTGGTCATACATTTACTATCACTTTGTTGACTAAGCGCATCTGTGTTGACGGAGTCTTTCCAATTTTACGTTTATGTAGGTACAAAATGAAATTGAAGAAGTGAGAGGCAGAAGCGAAGTTGAAGCTAACGCTATAAAGAATGTGTTTGCTCCTTATTTATTTTTCAATTCGAAAATGCTGTTTGTAAATAGCTGATTTATTTTAAACAAATATTCAAAAGAGTGGTGAATTTCACTTAAAAATAGATGAAATTTTAGAGAATACCTCGTAAACGATTGAAAATTCACATCCAGTCTTCTTGAACACATAGCTTCTGCACCTGCACCTTCATAAACCACTTAAAGGTTTAAATATATTCACAATGTTACGTATTCTCAGTTCTAATTCGGCGATTGAATGGACTTTGAATAAGATAGAATAAAAACAAAGATTTATTTACAGGAAGAGAAAAACTACTGCTTACAGATCGTCAAAAACTGAGTACAGGACGTCTAACCCACTCTCCAGATCACAGAAGTACGGAAAAACCGAACACAAAAGACGCGGCACGAAGTCACAATTATCGCGGCATAAGTTTCAGCAATTCTCCCAAGAAACTCTCTCAGCTAACAACTCGCGCTTCTGACATGCTTCAAGCGCAACTCAAAACTGAAATCTAAATTTTGAGTCGAGGCTGTATTTATAGCTTCTCGAGAATCTGGGGATTTCCACAATGTTCTCAAAAATATCAGGCTTGAAAAAGTCGCCAAATTTGGCGCAAAAAATTAGTTGCCAAAAACATCGCCTATAAGCCAATATCGCACCAATAGAAATTCTATGTTAAATGCATGGTATATTCCTGAATATTTAATAAATACTTAACATTTCAAAAAGTCGAAATTCTTATATACTGTGGTAAAAAATATCTGTGGTATTCTTAAACAATGAAATAAAGAATTTTCATTCATAAAAGCAGTTTAATTCCTCTTCAAAAAAATAAATAAATAAATAAATAAATATATATATATATATATATATATATATATATATATATATATATATATATTCTTCATAATTACTATAGAAGGCTAGTTTTGCGTAGTATAACCCCCATTTCTCTCTACATTCAATCTCAAGAATGCTGTATTAGTATGACGTATGAAGTTTATGTATCTAACCTTATTAGAAATCATTTACCCGTACTTGCCGGTTGTTGAACGAGTGAAGGATATGTTGGTCTGATTTCAACTTTTTACTTTCTTTTTTGCTTAACTTTCCAAAGTTTGCCAATGCGGGGCACTCGTTAGGGGAGACATAGGCACATAATTTGCGATAATTGTTGGTTGCTTCCAAGGGGGGGGGGGGACCGTCCCTTAGTGTCACCCTAGTTTTGATCGAGCACCCCCCCCCCCCAACAGTGACATCAGGGTTTTCTCGCACACTCCCATCCTCTGCCAATTCATAGAAGGACTTTCCAGTCTACGGATTTGACGTCCATTTTCGACCTAGACACAAAGGTGTTTTATGGCTTTCGTTGAGATTCGAATCTAGCATCCCTAGTTCCAAGCTCAACGCTCTACAACTAGGCTACCCCAGAACATTTTATCCAAATGTTATCGCCATAGATTTATACATAGTTTTCGCCAAATGGATATAATTTAACCAATTCTATTCATAGAAACATTTCATCGATATACGATTCAAATTGAAAATTCCTTTATTAATTTTTTTATACACTGAAGTGCCACTAATTAGGGATACCTACCTAGTAACGAGTTGGGCCTCCTCTGGCCTTGATAACGGCTGCCACACGACGAGGCATAGATTCAACAAGTTTCTGGAAGCGTTCCACGGGAATGGCTTGCAAAATATTGGCTAAACCTGTCCATAATTCAGTAAGGTTCTTTGGTGCTGTGTGATGGCCTTTCACGCCTTGTTCCAAAACATCCCAAAGATGCTCAATAGGATTTAAGTTTGGGCTTCTAGGTGGCCAATTCATGACAGGAGAAATCAGAGGAATGTTCATCCAACCAGCCAATAGCCAACCGGGACTTGTGAGAGGTACAGTTGTCTTGCTGGAAAACTCCATTACCGTGCGGATAACGGAACAGCATAAACGGATGGAGGTGATCACCCAGCAACTCTACGTACCGAATTGCATTGAGGGAGGTTGGTACACGCACCAAAGATCCCAAACTGTGCCACGAAAAAACACCCCAGACCATGATTGAACCACCATGGCCTTGTACAGTTCCAGCCAGGCATGCAGGATCCATGGCTTCATGAGCCGGATGCCATGTTCTCAGCCTCCCGTCGGTGTTAAGTAGTCGGAATCGAGACTCATCACTCCATGCTACTCGTTTCCAGTCCTCTACACTCCAGTCTCTGTGCTCTCTTGCCCAGGCAAGACGTGCAGCCCGATGGCGAGTATAGAGCAATGGTACTCTAGTAGGTCGACGGCTCCCGAACCCATACGGTGAAGCGAGCGTTGCACAGTCCGTTTACTGACTGTACGACTGGCACCGTCATTAAACTGGGTGGTAATTTGAGCTAATGTTTGGCTTCGCTGGCTACGTACAGTACGCCTGAGCCGTCTCTCACCACGCACTGTCAAGGCTAATTTTCCTTTGCAGTTTGCCCGATCGCTAGTTTTTTTTTTCCACCATCCATATACTCTTGACACTGTCGACCTTGAAAATCCTAGCTGTCTGACGATTTCGGAAATTGAATGGCCCATGCGTCGCGCACCTACGATTTGTCCGCGATTGAAGGCGTCTAAATCAGGCAGTTTACCCATACTGGCAATTACAACAACTAATTCAGAACAACCATAGTACGAGCTATATATACAGTTACTACAGCGCCCTCACTTGCGCATACATGATGCTCAGCGCTACACAATTTGCATAGGCTTTGCTATCCCTAATTCAGTGGCACTTCAGTGTATAATAATAGTAAATAATTGTAAACCAGGTATATTTCTAGAACCATAACAAATAATATAAATATGTATTTAATGAAAGTTAAATTCAATCCTATGAAAGTATAGAAATTTTTCTCATGTTATGAAATTTAATAAAATTTTAGTAGCAACATTAAATTTTAAATGTTCATAATCTTCTACCCAAACGATGACATTCTGTATGAGACACCCGTAATATTATAGCCAAATTCTGGTTTCAAAAATTGTGTAAGATGTATCAGTTACTGAAATTACGAATTTATAATGTTACTCTACATGTTAGCGGGCTCAAATCCAATTTTTCCATTGTATAATAGCCCTTAGTGTGGTAAAATATTTAAAAAATATTTTCCAATAAGCAGAATAATATATTTCAAGTATTCCTTTCCTAAAACGGGATTTTTAATAAAGTCAAATGCAGACAAAGTAATAATCTTTATAATGCCGACATAAAATTTCAGTCGGTCACAGGATTCTTATTATGCACAAATTCGAATCTTTGAGACAGTAGACATGCGCTTTTCAACAATATTTTCATTTTTAAAAATAGGCAGCGGTCTTGATTAAATTTAAATTTGAAAAAAAAAAATACGTTTTCCTGTATTTATGGACATCTAATGTATAAGATTTGAATGGATTATTCCTAATCCCTCAAGCGGCCTTTGAAATTGAATTGTGTTCGCAGATTCGAACTAGGAAAGTAGATGTACTGATAAAAATTTTCGAAATTATTAACTCATTGTGTTTAGCGATGTCCCGGAAGATTTCTTAATACCTGTGTTTGCCTGTATGTTGAAATTTGGAGGGGAAAAATTGTTCTTTTTAAATTTAGTACGCACATTTAAGCTCTACTCAGGTGGGATTATTACAGGCAGTCTACAGTTTTAATTTCGAAAAAGTAAATTTGAAAATATAACGATCATATTTGTAGAATTCTAGCTTATGTTCTAAAATTTAATATGAAAAATTTCGTGTCGCAGGATCTGAAAGATTTTTGAGACTATTCTTTATAGATATGTCACGCGCATACTACATTTTTAATGCATGTATTAAAATTTGCCATTTGCCATTTTGCACAACTCGGGAAATTCATTTAATTAATAAGGGAATACATACATTCAAATCATCAAGTTCGAAAAACAGTTTTCATCCGTGCATACTTGTCTAAGGATTTTTTATTTTTCATTTCCATTGTAAGAAATCTCTGGATCAGCGTTTCTCAACCTTTTTTCCGCCCTCGGAGTGGTGAAATTTATGAAAACATTTCGTGAACCGATGGGTTTTTTTAACATAAAATCTTTACTAGATTCCATAAGCATGAAGAATGATGAGCGTGTTACAATGGTCGTGTGTTATGGGGGCGCCCATTGTATAATCCTTATTGACTACTTTGAAGAAGACAAAATAACCCCTTTAGAGTATATGTTTTCTGGATCATTAATAACTATAAAACCTTTAATAACTAAAAAATCATTATTAGTGATTAAAGGTTGGGTTTTTTTCATCATGTCAACGCATAAATAGTTTTTTGAAAAAAAAATAGGTTTCATTATTTTTGCATGGACTTATCAAACGGGTGTCGTACAGTATGGCTTATTTCTAAAATGAACTTCTTGAATTTTTTTTTGTGCAAAATACCGCTTAGGAAGAAAAAAAAACGAAGCAATTTGTCTAAATAATAAAAATATTTTAAAAAATCTGTAGAATACTTAATATATACACTCTTAGACAAAAAAAAAATGTCGCACCAAGAAGGAGTTATCCGAATGGGACAAATATCGGTAGATGTGATCTACAGAAAAACAAATGATTACAATTTGAGAAAAATTTAATGATTTATTCAAGAGTTTCACAGAGAGAAACAGTCAATAACGCGTTGGTCCACCTCTGAAACCTTATGTAAGCAGTTATTCGTCTTGGCATTGATTGATAGAGGTGGAAGATGTCCTCCTGCGGTATATCGTGCCAAATTCTGTTAAACTGGCACGTAAGATCGTCAAAATCCTGAGCGAGCAGGAGGACCCTGATCATAAAGCTCCAAACGTGCACAATGGGGGAGAGAACCGGTGACCTACCTGTCCAAGGTAGCTTTGAGCAAACACGAAGACAATCAGTAGAACACACTCGACGTGTGCGGACGGGCATTATTTTGCTGAAATGCAAGCCCAGGATGTAGTGATACGAAGGTAAACACAACGGGGCGTAGAATATCATCGAGATACCGCTCTGCTGTAAGGGTGTCGCGGATGATAACCAAAGGGGTCCTATTATGAAATGAAATGGCACCCTCACCATCACTCCTGGTTGTCGGCCCGTATGGCGAAAGATAGACAGGTTGGTATCCCACCTCTGTCCGGGGCGTCTCTAGACACGTATTCACTGGTCATCGGGACTAAACTTGAAGCGGAACTCATCACTGAAGACAATTCTACTCCAGTCAGTGACATTCCAGGTCGATTGTGCCCGACATCACTGAAAACGGACTTATCGGTATACAGGGGCCAATGTTTGTCGGTGCAAGGTGGGCCTTGAGCTCATTCCTGAGCTCAAGGCCCTGGGCTATCTTTCCCTGAGCTGCCCATGAATGGTCCTTGCGGTCACTAAAGCACCAGTTGCACTCAATATCTATGATAATGATGAATATGGGGCTATGAGCGCCGCTCTGACGATTGATGGATCTTCATGATCTGTGGTTTCTCTTGCCGACCGCTTCCTTCTTGAAGCTGTGTTGTCTTGACGTCGGTTGACCGTTTCGCCGATTCGATAAACCGGCTTCTTTGAGCCCAACTACACGTCCTCTCTCAAATGCTGACGTCTGCGCATATTGTTCGCGCACGTGTATGCGAGGCATAGTTAGTATCTATCTGAGTACACGGATTGAAATTCGCAAAGAATTTATGACCCAGAATCGAAATTTCTCCTCTTTAATATCCTGCCAGTTACGCAGTTAAGATGCGTTGCAGCGTCACATGTTCATTCCTTGGCTGCCAAACTGTAAAGTTAGCTTTCATCAGAGCGTATATATCAAAAACATGTAACGTTATTGGTAATCATATCTCCTATGTTTAGTATGTTTTTAAGGGAAAATTTAGTTTTGAAAAGAGAACAAACATAAGAAAATTTGTTGTTGTGATTTGTGCAAAATATACTGTAACAAAACGAATATTATTTTTTTTAACTATTACGTGAAGTATTAATACTTTGGGAATTTTCTTATCTTAATCGTAATCGTACGCAGTGAAAGATCTTAGAAGATATCGAGTAATATTGCATCTATTTATGATTTTTAGGATTTTTAAAATATAACAAAATGCTAAAGGTACATTGAAATTCCAAAAATCAGGTATATAAAATTTGGAACTTCAGTTTTTGCTTTTATTGAACGTATATTATTAACACTTTCCGATTCCAACCAGTTCCTATCACTTTTTGTACCGATATTTTTAAGCTTTGCTGTGGCCTCAACTACTGCTGCGAAAAAAAGAATTCATAGACGCGTTTATTCAGAAGCACTACGAACCTAAACGATCCGTCGGAAGAAATCGGTTAGTGCTCTGACACTTGATTTAAGCGCAGAGGCGTCAGGTTAGACGGGTTAGCGCGCCAGTTAGGACGGGAGGTATAGGACATGACTTTGACATGGAAAGCTGCGAGGGAACTAGAAGCCTCTCTATCCTCTATTTAGGAATTCGAAAAATGATAACACTATGTTCCGCAGTGATTTATCGGACTAGAAGAACTGTGGAAAAAATTACCTTACAGGGTTAAATTTGAAACAGCAGAATAAAAATAATGAAGATTTTTAAATGAACATTTACTTTTTAACACTAAAAAGTAAAGAAGAATATTAAAATACATAATACAAAATAATTGAGAGTATTTTTTTTTTAAAATCCATTTAAAAAATGAAGAAAATTAGTAGAACTGAAAACAAAGAATTTAAATCTAAAAAAAAATGAAAAATTGTGAAAACTAACAAAAAATAAAATTAAGATAAATTTTTTAGATTTTTTTTAATCTAAGTTGAAAAAATTAAAAGAAGAAAACTTTGAATTAAAATAAATAATATTAATTTTACGTGAATCATATGAACCAGCCACTAGACAGCAAGGCCACACACACACAAAAAAAAGGGAATGTGGGAAGATTTAAAGACTATATTTACTCAGATGGAGATTAAAAAGGCAATAAAAACATGGAAGACCTCTAGGAGGAAAATTAATATTAACGTTGGTACTTCCAATTCCAAAAATTTAAAAACAGTGAAAACATCTGGAAACACTGCACTCTAGCCATAGGTTAATCAGCAGCTCTGTCTAATAACATAGAAGCCTGTAGAACAAATTCAGCACATAAATTATCATAGTATCGATTACTTTAGCAATTTGTTATTTTTCCTTTAGAAGTTCATAAAGATTAAAAGCTTCTTAGTGTTATATTTGTGTGTTAATGCCACATCTTTTTCGTGGTATATGTACTAATTTGGCTCAATGGGAAATTTAGCTTTCCGTAATTTTTCAATTTCATACAATATTAAATTGTTCGCTTACACAGACAAGTAATAAATGGGTTGGTAGTTCTTATATGGAACTTTAAGGGGTCAGTACACAAAATTCTTCAAATTTTTGTAAAATATTTATTATATTACAAAATTTTATCCTCTTTTCCGCTTAAAATGATGTTTAAATCATGTTTCTACCTTAATTAGAACAGGATATATTATTTTTTTGTTTTGCAACATTCTAATAGCAGCCAATCTTTGCTTAAAACTTTAACTGCGTTTTTCTGCATGATAAGTATTTTCACCATTTCTTGTCAATAAATTGTTGTAAGTCGAGAATCGTTAAAGATAAAGGGTTCGAACTTGGAACATGTGTTTTTCAATTATTTTACTTTTATTATTTTACCGACGGATAATAAAAGTAAATATATATTTTTTAAAATTTGCTAAATATTTAAAAAAATGCTGAATCAAAATTTAAACTTATATATTTCTGTTTAATTAAATGAAAAAAAAAATAAAATTCTTCAAATAATATTTCGAGTTATAACGATTTTAAATTACACCACTTTTTTAAAATTTAAATTTGAATTTTGTTTTTAATTTATGAAAAGTTTTACGATGTGATTTGTTTACAAATTATAGGTTAGCCATCACAACAAATTAAAATTTTTAACTCAATAAATAAAAAAAAAATAAATGTGTCCCTGACCCTCTTAAGTAATTACCATTAAAGATTTATTTTTGTCTATAGATTCATTTAAAATGTTTTAAACTTATATCTATATGTTTCAGTTTCAGAATTATTTCCATTCGTTGTAGTTAATCAACGTAGGGATAAAGATTTTTAGGATTGTTTACTTTCTTATCTATCTGTATGGTTTTAGTTTGCTTGGTGAGAACTTAAGTTTATTATAAATAACAGTCAAAATGACAGATCATATTTTAATGCTAAAATTCAGTCAAAAATGAAATACAACTTTGTGGCATCCATATTCTCGGTTATCAGAACGAAAGCTAAACTCTGAATATCTATCATACAAACTACACTATCTTTATGAATGTCAACCATGTTGAGCAAACTATTAGATATTTTTAAAATCTTTAAGTAAAATACCTTAGAAATACCTCAGAAATACCATAGAGATACCTTAAAGAAATAACTTAAAGAAATATATAAAAAGAAATAATTGATTTAACATTACTATTTAATAAATGTTTTTACACAATATTCATTGAAAAATTATAAAAAGGGTTGCTTGTAAAGAAACAACTAAACTATTTGGATATACATTTCTGCGGCATTATTTCAGATTTTCGGCAAAATAAAAAAGTAACTTTTGTTGAGAAATAGAAAATTGTTCAATTAAGTTTTCAATAAAAGTATTCTTTAGTTAATACTGATGCTCAACTTCAAGCATAAAGCTGGTCTTTAAAGAAAATTTTCAATTAGGGATTAAGATAGTCAATTAGGGATCAAGTATTATCTATTTTATACAAATCAGCATTTGCCAATACGAATAACTTAGTATTATTTTATAATTCCCCTGTCAGCTTTTGCCACATTAAAGAACCAATTTTAAGTGTGACATATCAACTTAAAACGTAAAAATAAATTTTCCAGACTTATGAACATCTGCCATAACGGCACAAAATTTGCCTTTGTAAAATGTTTATCTCTTTTAAAGGGGCGACTGACCTGTAACTTAAAGTTGTAATGTAACGGTCAGCATTACGTTAAAGTTGTGTCCATGTTTCTTCTAGAATGCTCATTTGGAATGTATGGCCTACATCTTGGTCCACCACAGTCAGTTCAGTGTCACATGCACTGACTCATAATGTAACAATGAAAAGGATACGGTGAAAAACCGTCACTCCAGTGTAGCACGATTGCTCGACTGTTCAGAGGCTCGGCTCTTCTCTCATGCTATATAATGCATTTAACGGAGTTACTCGTCTAATATTTAAAGTGTAACTATGAAAATTACAAGAACACAATTATAAAATAATGTGCAATTATGAAAGAGAAAACTTTTAGTGGATAATATTTATAATTTTAAAAAATTGTATACAAATAACTACCATATTTTTCCGATAAAAAATCAGCTTAGCATTATTGTGTGTCTTATGGTCCGAAGGTAACATTAAAACCAAAATCAATGTGTTGTTATATAAATTTATATATATATATAGATATATATTTATAAATAACAAATTACAAAATATTCTTTTGTAAAAATACCTTCTATAAAAGTAAGAAACATCTTATGGTACAAAAAATATGGTAAATTAATAAAATAACTGTTAAGATAAGCTAAAATAAGCAAAAGGAGAAAAAAACCGTTTTAAACCACAGTATACTTTCTTTTATACTTACCTCTGTAAGTCCCGTGTGATACTTTGTGGTACACGGAAATTGTATGTGTATTTTTTAATTAAAAAAAACTACAGTATTCTAAATTAGCAAAATACGTTAATTACATTTTATCACTAAAACATACTTTTCAGAGAAGCAGTTACTTTAAAAGAGAAATGTAAATGATAACACTTGTGAAGTAAAGAATGGCTCTGAGAAAACCAAAAATACGCATAATTTATATTTTACGGGAGTATATCATCACTCGTTAATACATTTTTTTGAAAATACTGAAAATAAAGTACTTTTATAATAAAAAAACATAATTTTTACTGAATCTGAAATGCTAGTACATGTGTGCTTATTATAAAACGCACTGCATTATGCAGTTCAATTTTGCTTGCCTTAGAGCAATAAATAGTTATCGATAATTTTCCTGAACAAATCATTTTCCATCGATTAAAATCTTAAATACTTGAATAGAATGAAAAACATCAAAAGATATACGGAAAGAAAGAAATTACTGAAAATCAATTGCTTTGAAGACAATTTGACCATTAAATAATGTTCAAAGTATATGTGTACAGATTCGCTTCGGGGAAATTAATTCTACATTCACCGACTTCGCTGAAAACTGTCATCGGTGAAGGGAATTAGAATGGAAAATAAGTTTTAAATGAGTTGTTTAAAGGACTTGGGAGTTCGGTGATTCAAAGTATTTAAAACTGTTTGAGGTACGAGAAAATTTCACTCATTGAGGTGGCGCATTTGTTAACTTCCTGAACGAGAGTTTATCTGTAGGAGTAATTAAATTTATTAACAGTTTCGGCTACTTCGTTGTCTAAAAATATTATTGTTGAAAAAATTTAAGCAATAATAAAATAATACTTTTTTTTACACAATGAATAAAATTACTGCCAAAACTAATCGTAAGGGTAACGAATAATATTATTATTTTTACCATAATTATATAAAACATTAGAAATCGAACATAATATCTGAAGTAAAACAAATCTAAATTTATATATATATATATATATATATATATATATATATATATATATATATATATATATATATATATATATATATATATATATATATATATATATATATATATATATATATATATATACACATATATATACACATATATATACATATTACATATATATATATATATTATACTCGTTTTACTCGTCAAAACGTAAATGGGTTCGGCTACCAGTGACATTTGAATCCCAATGCAACGGCTATTGTTTGAGTTGCAGGTTAAACCAACTGTACTGTTCAATGGGCATCGCTGTATTGGTTTTTACTGAAAAAAATGACTTCCAAGTCATTCAGCAATTGTAGCACTCTTAGCAGAAAACTCATCCACCACGACAAGGTGCTGCCAGATGAGAAAAATTGGTTTTTAATGTTCGCGAGATTTGCTCAAGAAATGATCAGTATGTTGTCCACCATTTTCTGTCACAATTTGAAACCGAGAGACAGAAAGTTCCATAACAGATTGGAGTGTATCAGCGGGGACGTTGTACAGTAAACCAACTGTACTGTTCAATGGTCATGACTGTATCGGATTTTATTTTCTGAAAAAATGACTTCCAAGTCATTCAGCAGTTGTTTCACTCTTAGTGAAAGCCCTTCCAATACGACAAGGTGCTGCTACATCAGATGGTAAAAATCGGTTTCTAATTGTCGCCAGGATTGCTCAAGAAATGTTAGATATGCTGTCCACTGTTTACTGCCACAAGTTGAAACCGGACCAATGGTGGACGCTATGAGAGTGTTTTTCTCAACCACGTCATTCCAGCACTTTAACACCGGGCATGTGAGGGTAGCATAAATTTTAAGCAAGATGGCTCTCCTCCACACAATGCAAATCCAGGGAAGCATGCATTTCGAAACATGCATTTCGAAAGTGAACGAATTATCAGTCGTCCTGGCCTCCAAGATCACCTGATATTAATCCCTGTGATTTCTAACAGAGGGATTATCTGAAAAATATTGTATTTAGTGGTCCAATTGCCAACTTAGCTGAATTGAAAACATTTGTTTCGTAACACATTAACATCGTCCCCGCTGATACACTCCAATCTGTTGTGGAACTTGCTGTCTCTCAGTTTCAGATTGTGGCAGAAAACGGTGGACAACATACTGATCATTTCTTGAGCAAATCTCGTGACAAATAAAAACCAATTTTCCCCATCTGGCAGCAACTTGTCGTAGTGGATGAGTTTTCCGCTAAGAGTGCTACAACTGCTGAATGGCTTGGAAGTCATTATTTTCAGTAAAAAACCAATACAGCGATTCCCATTAAACAGTACAGTTGGTTTAACCTGCAACTCAAACAATAGCCGTCGCATTGGGATTCAAATGTCATTGGGAGCTGCACTCATTTACGTTACGACGAGTAAAGTGCCATCTATTGTTAAAATTTAGAACTATTTATTTTTTTCTTATGCCATACCATTTCTCCCTTCCCGTATATTCAAGTCAACTGTCACCCCGTACTAAAATACATATATATACATATATCCATACATATAAATATACAGAGGCTGTTCGCACATTTTTTAGACGATTTTGGTAAGCGGTAATAAAAAAGCGTTTGCTGCAAAAGAAATAATTGCAATTGTACTATGTTTTTAAAAGTCAAAATTATCATCTGCGGCTTCAAAGTTTTGTTTTTATTCAAAAGGGCGTTTTTAACAAAGCAGTGGTTCGAAGGCTACATTTATGCTCTTTCCGAAGAGAAATATGCATACTCCGTTATCCAAAAACGATGTCAGAGTCATGGTTTTGTGATATCTAAAGCGTCGATAGGTAATATCGTCAACAAAAAAGGAAAAAAGCGTCAAATTGGAGCTTCAAGTGGGACAAAAATTCCAAACAAGTATCCAAGGAAAAAACGGACATCTTCGACTATTGCAAAGGTACGCTGTTTAATGTTAAAAGAAAATCCCCCTAGTCAAAGGACAGTTGCAAAATCATTAAAATGCTCGGTGTCCACTGTAAACAAAATGATAAACGTTGATTTAAATCTGAAGAAAGCGAAAAAACGCAACGTGCATCGTCTTCTTCCAAATCATATCGCTGAAAACAGGACACGCTGCAGAATTCTATATGAGAAACACTTATCCAAAGAAAAATAGAAAACAATTGTCACAGTAGATGAATCATGGGTGTATTTAAATGACTGCAACAAAAAAAGAGCCATTTATTATCGAAAAGGGGAGAAAAAATTTAAGTACATGGTTCAAAGAATCGAAAGAAAGTTTTTCTAAGCGATTCATAATTATTGCTGGTTTTTCTTATAATGGCAAGTTAAAAATAAAGAGAGTGGAAAAAAAGTCAAGATTAACTCCAAATACTATCAGAAACATATTTTATCGCTAATTTGTCTGAATGAAATACCATCGCTTTCCCCACAGTGCCATCAATCTGTGAGACTCCATCAGGACAAAGCTAGAAGTCACACATAAAAATCCACTGTAAAGTTCCTAAAAGAAATGGAACAAAAAGCTGGTATCAAGGCCATACCCTTCACTGATATCGCTACTAAGTCTCCCGATGTATCACCTATGGATTTTTGTGCTTTCGAACTTTTAAAATCTGCATTATCCCAACGTCGTCCCAAAACCCTTACAGGACTCTGGAAAGCTGTTCAGGAGGAATGGGATAGAATACCTCTTCTGACACTTCAAAAGGCATTATTATCCTGGAAATTGCGGTGTCGAAAGATAGTTCTAAATACGGGATGTCAAATAGAACATTTAAAACACAAGATTTTTATGTAATTTTGTTTTGTGAATACAATATACATCGTCTAAAAAATGTGTGAACAGCCTCTGTACATACATACATATATATATATGTACATATATATATATATATATATATATATATATATATATATATATATATATATATATATATATATATATATATATATATATATATATATATATATATATATATATATACATATACACACCAAGTCTCTTTAGATTTTTTTTTTCAATCTTCAAAATCGTACATTTTAAATGATTGCCTTTTGGAAGTTACATGTCATAGGCAAAACAAATTAACAGATAGTGATTAATTGTTTTTGTGGATTCGTGTAGTTAATTATAAAATAGCTTTAATGCTTCTCACACTCTCGTATTCGGTAGGGAATGGCGATAAAATCTTGAACATTTGTAATTTCGATGAAATACTTAATAATAATCCCACGATGCAATGCTTACATCTCGTCAGATGTTAATTACGAATCCAGAAATACGATATGAAATGACGCTTTTCAATGGCTAACGAATAAATCATTTCTTTGTGTATTCATTGAAATGACGATATGATTGCGCGCCGCTGCCTGAAAAGCAGGCCTGAGTAATTTGTTACGATGATTTATTCGGTGTAGTTTTATCATTTCCGCTGGCATTAAAATTTTATCAATAAAAGGGAACTAGATCGAACATGCATTGTATCGAGCAACGTGAAATGTGTGTTTTGGAAATTCTGAATGAACTTGAAGAATATGTGTAAATTCATCATTTTAATAAATTTCATTAATAAGTACAACTAGAGCGTGAAGGAATATTTGTGACACACTCACACACACATATATATGTGTGTGTGTGTACCCACATATATATATATATATATATATATATATATATATATATATATATATATATATATATATATATATATATATATATATATATATATATATATATGACGCCCGGTGGCGCAGTCGTTAAAACCAACTAGCTGCCACACCAGAGGTCCAGTGTTCGATCCTGTGACTGGTCAAGATCGATTCAGTCTTCTATCCCTTGAGTGGGTCGATAAAATGAGGATCCAGCATGCTTGGGTACTAAACTCTGGGGGTACCACGTCAGGTTGACCACCGCTAGCATTGGTCCACAGCGGACCGTTGCGCCATGAATTTAGTTATATATATATATATATATATATATATATATATATATATATCGTTGTTTTGTCATCTTTATTCATAAAGAACGTTTGTCAGTGAAGTTAAATAGAACAAGGCCCGAGATAGTGTAGTGATAACGAAGCGGCTTTCTTCCCAGTTCAAATTCTGACAAGTACCATTAAATACCTTCGTGTCTAGGCCGGATATCGGCATGTTAAATCCGTTGATAAGAGAGTCCCTTTATAACGTGTGTGAGGGTGGAAGACGGTACCATCTTTCGGATACCTCCCCTGATGGGGGACTTGGACTATATTGGGGTGAAATACAGCTAAGACAGTCCCTTTGGTGCTATTGTAATCCACAGACGCTTCATTAAGCCAACAAACTTACCTTTGGAACAACAATAACAAAATAGTGGGGCACACGTTTTGTAAAAGACAACATTGAAAATGCGTCCGTAAAATTTGAATAGAAATACCGTAAAATCTTGACTATAATATACACGCTTGAATCTGCAAGAGAAATTTTCGAAAAATATTAAAAATTCGACTATAATACGCTTCCATAACTTTTCAATATTTTATTTAAAAATTCCTCAAATAGTTATTAACATAAATAAAATTTGTAATAAACATAAACGAAAACGTCAAATTCGGTAGAAAAAAAACTTAAATTTTTAATTCAAAACAAGCAGTAGTGTGCAATTATCAGTCTTAATCACTTTCACTAGAATATAGCTCATCTATTGTTTATCGTTTAGTTAATGTTTAAATCTATGTTTGTTTTGTACACGTGTATAATACGCACCCTCAATTTTGCGGACTAAAATGGGAAAATAAGTGCGTAATATGCACAATATTTTACGGTAAATACTTTTAAAATGTATATACTTTGAATATATCAATAGATAATTTTTCATAAATGTTCATTATATCGCGAAACAAGGCATCTAAGGGATAGCATCACGTAAATAGTAAACACCAAATAAAAAATATATAATGCAGATACATATTTCATTTTGCATTCCCCAGATATATGTCTATACTGCCGCATAAATAGGTATGGACAATGTAAAAGAGATAAAAAAAAATTCTAAATAATAAAAAAAAAAACTGATAGAGCTGTCTTATGCTGGTGAAACTTCGTTGGGAAGTATATTGTACGAGCCTTAGAAAACTTTTGTCACCATCGTCTGAAAATCCAGCATCTATGAACAATCTAAAACGTTCAGTAAATGTAAGTATCAAGTGTATTTGAATAAAATGCGTCTTGCTATTACCTCGCTGAAAAAAATAGCCACAAACACAAAAATATTTTCATGTATGAAGGAGGTGAAAGCTTCGCCGAAACCTCTCACAAAGTTTTGGACAACTGCAGGGCTTTAGTAGGGAAAATCAAAGAGTTGAGGATAGTTATGTGTGTGTTGTGCAAAGGGTGCTAAGTCCAAAATTGACTAAAATGAGTTATCAAACCATGTTTTAAAAATCAAGGACTACTGCAGGGTGCAGAAAGCTAAGTCCAGTTCCACTCTTAAATAATTTTATTCATCTTGGGAAATTTCGGATATGTGAAACAAAACACAAACATGTTATTGTTAAATGGGTTATGTCCTGATCAAGGAATTAACAATCTTTACTCAACAAAAATAAAATTGGAACAGTTTACTTTGAAAAAAAAATAATGGATTGAACTTAAAAAAGGACTCTACAAAAGCCGTTTATTTTCAATTCCGTTTTTCTCAAAACTACGATTTTGAACTTGACACTCTTTGATTATTTTGATCATTATATTATTTTGAAGAGTCATTATTTATGCACGAGACACATAGAGGACGTTTATTCAAAACAAACAAACAAAAAAATAAATCGAATCTGAGATATTCATAATAAATTTAGTTAGAATGACGTTTATGAAGATTGAAATGCGAAAGTTACTTCAGTCTGCTTGTCTTCAGGCGGTGACTAGGTCAAATAATTTTGAACGCAAAATATCTTTAAATTTTTGACGATTAGGTTATTTTTTGAGAGAAAGAAAAAAAAATAACTTGATTGCTTAACGTTTCTCTTTCTCACGCAAAGGGTAATCTTTCAAATTTCCACTGTCACTTTAAAGTGTGATGCTGCGAATTTTCTGAAAGTTGTTAGTTTAGACAAATGATATTTTAGCTCCAAAGAAAGTAAGGCGTGAGGTGATGTGTAGTTTTTTTTAAATAGAAAGAGAACATCCGAGCAAAGGAAAAGAAAAAAAATTAAAATGATCAGATATGTCTGTGGTTTAGTATACCAATTAACAAAACTAGCGTGAAAATTACATAATTAATCACAACGTTCTTCTTTCGAAAAAAAAACAGAAATAAATAAATATCATAAATATAGAATACGCAGACACACACACATACTCGCATATATATATATATATATATATATATATATATATATATATATATATATATATATATATATATATATATATATATATATATACACACATATATGTAATGACCTTGGTCGTTAACTATATTTAAGTAGGTAGGGATATGCCAAATTTAACGGATCTAATATGAAATAATAATTATTCAGCGAGATATTAGCTAGATGGGGAAAGAAATAGTCAACAGATGGTCATACTTGTCTGTGAAATGATTTTATACGGTGCATAGTCCTTGAGAGTCATCACACAAATGACAAAATATCGAATGTTCGGAAATAGCGTGACCGTGAGTCATCACATCACGAGGTGTTTCGAGCCAACGGAATTACGGCTCATTTTTGATAACATAGGCAGATTCGGGATTATTTTGCGGAGAGGTAGGACGCGCGTCTCGTGAGCTTAGATGAGGGAAATGGCTATAAGCTGGTTTGACTTGGTATTTAAATACTGTCAATTAATACCGTTCTTAGATGTGATTTAAATAGTCTTTCTTTGCCATATACCTACTGTTAATGACAGCCACTAATTATTAATTAGAAAATAAAAGGTTACGTGTTGGATGCACTCTGTTAAATTCAGGTATATTTGTATATATATATATATATATATATATATATATATATATATATATATATATATATATATATATATATATATATATATAAATTGTGATTAAGGATACATTTGAAATCATATCATTTATTCAGATCCTCTAAAATATTTCGATTGCGTAAGATTTAAATCGCATGACAAATAAAACTAAAGCTTCGCGGTGTTCCTAATTTCCGTTTACAAGTCATAAACGTTAATCATTTTTAAAATAAATGCGCAATTTAATAAATATATCTATTTCTTCTGGATTTATGTCGTCGCCAAAGCAGTCATTTATTCTCTCCGAAAGCGACTAAAGTCACGCAAACGAATGATAAATCGATTTTTAATCTACTGAATAACCCCCTTTTTTGTTACTTTAAAAGCAAATGTATTCCTTTTATGATGTAAAAGGTAGATTTGCATTTATATGTTAATCGGACGTACATCCACTGTACAGTGAATATTTCCAGTTTATTTATGAGATGAATTTTCGTAAGTGGGGTCTGCGGTCCCGAAGTCAAAGGGATCCATTTATAATATTGTAAAATTTCGGAATCATTACTTACAAAATGCTCTCGACACTTACAAATCTGACAGTGACATCACCATGGTTATTCCAATGCATCATGTATAACTAGTTTAAATCTGTGGTATGTAGAATGGAGATTTGTGTATACTCTTATTCAAATTACTTTCCTCCCTGTTTATAGGTTAGGCAGGGTTATTAATTTTAAAGCTATATTCCATTTCCAGAGAAAAATTACTATCGTATAATATCGCCATTTACAATAATTCATACAGGAATATTTTGCTGATTTTTGGTCGGTAGGATCATAAATTCAACATAGTAATTTAAAAGGATTGGAATTGTATATGTGATTTATTCTAGTATTAATCGTGGATTACATAGTTACAATGTATTTTAAAGTTTAATTCATACGACAATTTTGGGAAGCTTCGGTGACATTTGAGCCTTTCATGAAATACAAATCTACATTCAATATACAACACAAGGTAGGTCAGTCTCATGTAATGCATATAGTACATATTTCCCGTGTAGCATTTTTTTTTTAACGATCGTGTTAAGCTTCGATAAACTCCACGAATGTTGGAAAAACCAATGCATCTCTTAAACACAGTGATTATATATATATATAAAAGCATATCTATTGAAATAATTTAACATATCATGATTCTGTTTATATATTTTTCCTTTCGTTTTTACCTTTTCTCTCTTTGCTAAATTTATTTTCTTCAGAACACACAGGGCTTTACGCATGCAATTTTATTCCTTTCTCATTTATCCAATCTCAACATTGATTTCTGAACACCTAATTTATTGCAGGATTTTTTTTATATCTATTCATGTACTTAACAAGGCATGCAACTGATTTCTAAAAATAGGCTACCCACGTTACTCCTAAAAATACTTCCAGACGGTTTCATTTTACGGTTTCAATCTTATATGCCAGTATTTACACTGACTGTGATAGGAATTCATGAAATCTGATAGCTCAATATTTCTTAAAAGCTCTTTTAAACTATGCATTGTGCATTTCCAGACGGAAGACGATGCTTCTATGAAGCTGTAATTAACTCCTAACTAAAAGCAAAAGGTGAGTTAACTCCTAACTAAAAGCAATTAAAGCAAACATTTCTGGTCTTTGTTGTATCCATCAGCTGGGGGTGAAGAAGATACAAAACTATATTAATAACACAAGTAGTTTTCACCCATTGTGCCATATTAAAAATTAAATAAAATGAAAACATAACCAAAAATTGTAAAAATTTTAAAACATAGACAAAGAGAAAAATATGATGAGGGGATGGAACCAGTTCAATATGCTAAGGGCATTGAGCCAAAGATACCTATGGATTTGCTTTATAAGTAGCATATAACTTATAGCATATAACTAACTCCTAAAAAATCAAGGTGAGTTAACTCCTAAAGAATCAAGGGAGACTTATGCCTGGAAATCAATACAAGATTCCAGAAAAAGCAATTAAAGCAAACATTTCCGGTATTTGTTGTATCCATCAGCTGGGGGTGAAGAAGAGACAAAACTATATTAATAACACAAGTAGTTTTCACCCATTGTGCCATATTAAAAATTAAATAAAATGAAAACATAACCAAAAATTGTAAAAATTTTAAAACATAGACAAAGAGAAAAATATGATGAGGGGATGGAACCAGTTCAATATGCTAAGGGCATTGAGCCAAAGATAAGCATATCCTAAATATGATAAAATCTATATTGTATGTTAATATACGTACGATACTACAGTATTTCCTTTAGTTTCAGTCTTGCTTTCATGGTTATAAACCACTGCTTCAGGCAGAAAGAAAAGAGGATATAATTTAAAATATAACAAAGTTTCTGTCAGATATTCTTCAAATTAGACCTGAATTTATTCCCAACACTTTATACTACACAGTAAAATAGAAATATCTTAAATAGTCTAGCTTCATCAGCTTTTTTTTACCATGTTTTTATTAACTTGATTTCTTGTTTGTTTGTGTGAGTGTTTGTCCCTTACAAATCTTGCAATCGATTTATAACTAACTTCCCAACTAGCTAGACATTTCAAACTTTTAGAATAGTTCAGAACACGATGGCAATGCATTATTTTAATACTTTTAGCCATATTTAAGCAGAATTGAATCCATTTTCAGTTAATTTTGTTTTGTAGACTGGTGCAGCCATCTATCGTCCGGGACGGGAATGAAAAGTTAAACGCAAGTTAACTTCGAATTAACTTCATTTTCTTTGAAGTTCATGGGATAATTCATCAAAAAAAATTCAAAAAGTATATATTAATATATAGAATTGTCAAGTTCATATTATTCAACAGAAAATTTAAAAACATGGTGAATAAAATTTATTTTTATCTTAATTATTTTTTATTTCATTTGAGAAAGCAAGTTCTTGCTACTTGCATTGCTGTTCATAAGCAACGTTTGTCAAAAGCTCATAAGTCATTAGCATTGCGCTTGTCCTCATGGGCATGCTCTTATACATTGCCCATTATTTCTCCGCTTATGCAACTGCACAGATTGTCCCGAAATTCATAATTAAGTGATGAGAAACACAATGATATATAACGGCCCAACCAGAGTCCAGCCGACTCGTTTCTAAACAACCTTGGATATTAGCTATCATCCGGCCGATTAAACATACACAGTTTAATGTGCCACTTCATAATACAACTCCATATATTGCCGGCTATTGTTTACTTAGTGACACGCCAGGCAAAATTAATCAATGCGGAGATTTTGAGCAATTACTGGAAAATACATGTTTGATAACCTTCTCTAAATTTTAAGTAATGTTAGCATTTATTTCCTTCATGTAATGGGATCGAAGTCTGCCGTAAATTGTACTTGAGTTATAATGAGAATAGTTAAAAAGGCTATCAGTTTATATTATATTATATATATATATATATATATATATATATATATATATATATAATATAGATAGATAGATACGGTCCGATTAACCGATGGTCCAATTAACCGGAATCGACTGTATATATTCTTTTTTTTAACTCTAACATTAATGTTTTTTAAATTCAGCAAAATCTTAAATTTAACAATATAAAAGGCATTTAGATTTCAATATACATTCTGTTATAGAAGACGTTAACAATACGTAATTAGTTAAGAAACATTAAACAAAGAATAAATATAAAATCATATTTATCTTAGTAGAAGTACATATGCAAATAATACTTGTTTCTTCATTTTGCAGTTATTTGCAGGATTTTTGAAATTAAAGACTGATGTTTTTTTGTTCTTTTTAATTTTCCCGTTTAGAGTTTCCTAATTGCAGTTTCAGTTTTATGCATATTTTAATATAAAAATGATTGTTACCTATTAATACAATTCCTCGCACAATTATTATAGAAGATATTGAACTGAATCGGACTGTTATATTACAATGCATACTAGTGTAGGAACTACATATACTGAAATTGATTTTAAATGTATTTAAAAAAAGTTGCATTCAAATGAATTTTAACTTTTATAATTTTTAATGAATTGTAATATTTAAATGGAAAAATCATGAAAATTTTCACGGAACACCTCAGATATTCACGGAACAGTAATGTTATAGCGGAACACCTGTTAACAACTACTCGTCTAAACTAAAGCCTCTTATAAGTCATCAAAGCAACATATAATCATAAAATATCCAATTTATTCTGAATTTATACAAAACATTTTTCCAAAGCATGCATTTCTATTGGAAGCGGTGCTTATAGATAATGTAAAGTATTAAAAGAAATTTTTTAGCTATAGAATACTTTTTTTCTTAAATAAACGTCTACTTGCAGCACTCCTACCTCTGAGGGCTCCAGAACTGCATTAAGAGTATCAAATTTACTTTGAACTTCTCAAATGATACGCTATCCTCTAATATCTAACTTACAATACCGAGTAAATATCTTTTGTGAAACACGAGATAAGTATCTAACATTTTTATCGATATACATTTTTCCATTTAGAAAATTAAATAAAAAGTGCAGTGTACAGTCGTTAAATATCCTGTCTTTTTCTCTCTTTCTATCTCTCTCTCTCTATATATATATATATATCTTTGGAATTTCATTTCATATAAAAAGTCTATATCCTCAGCATATCTGAAAGAGATTAAATTGTAATTTTACTTACGATGAAAATCGATATGAGAGCAACAGAATATGATACCATGTGAATGAAGACCAAACTCAAAATAACTTTTTTTTTTCAAGAAAGAAGTGAATTTTTAAGTGTCATTGGTGTTTTTCGTAATTCTTTAGTATTTCAAACAAAGTGCTTCGGTGAATTGTATTTGAAGACATACATGTGTTGCATTTCATAAAGGGTGCTGCGGAACAGACTCCCACATGTGAAATGGTAATAAAAAGCGAAAGAAAGAAAATTTAGAAAAAATATTTATATTTTCAAACAGTACTTATAATCTAGATGTTTTCCACTAAATTAATAAAATAGCATCACTCAAGTGGCGCCCATTATTTACGGTGCACTGTCTAAAGTTGCCAATGTCTAAAGTTTTTCATCTCTGTCGGTCATCTCTAAGGGAAAGGCGGCAGCTCCATCACTTAATAGCGGAATCATTGACTCGTTGCACATTTTAATGTAGGATTACGTTCCCCATAACGGTCCCCATATGTCCTGCGTCGAGAGTTATAATTTTGGTAGCGCGTAAAACCCAGTCTGTATTGCTTGGGCAAGACGTAAATAGTTAAACAGAAAAGAACCAAAAAGCGTCAAAATTTTGACATATATATATATATATATATATATATATATATATATATATATATATATATATATGAATACGTACATATATACATAACACACATATTAGTGTGGGTCGAAAAAGCTAAATATTTTTTCCATGAACGCTTTAGTGCGGAAAAGTGTAATAAGAAAAACGGCATTAAAAAATTAAAATCGGTTAACATCTTCCATTCGCACATCGTACTTGAAATTTATGAAAAATTGCAAAAATCAGGATTTTTTGCAATTTTTTCTGTTAGTTAAAACTTTTAAAATAAACATGCTTTAGTTTTTAGGCTTGTTTTATGGGTTAAATAACCTAAATAAATTAAATTCTGATCAATAATCTATTTTTGTTCAGTTTGCGCAACGTCTTAGAAACAACAGAAATTTACAATATTTTGCAATTTTCACTGTGCTACTCTTCGTTCGTTTTGCTAGAACAAAATGCACTAGAACTCATTTGAAATAGATTGAACTAGTTTAAACTCAATTGAAGTTAATTCACACCTACTGAGGAAAGTTGGGGTCTTTTCTTTCACGGACAAAAATATGATACTTTGTTCAATGAAAAATAGAATGCCTAGCAATGTCACAGGAATGGGAAAGAAGAACACTGTTCTCTTATTCAGGAACCTGGATTAACATATATTGAACATGTATCTCCTTCCTCGAGTCTATCAAATGATATAACTAGAAGCATTATTTCTCGTTTGTCTGAACTATCAATATCACTGGAAAAACTACAAGTAGTAGGGTGTAATAGCAATGTAACCAACACTGGATGGAAGAACGGTGTCATCCACCGACTAGAAAATCATGTAGGACGCCCGCTACAGTGGAGCATATGCCTCCTGCATTTTAATGAGCTTCGTTTACGCCACATTTTCCAATATATTGACGGTCAAACTGCAGGACCTAATTCTTTTAGTGGGCCCATCGGGCAGCAGATCACTTGCCGTGAAAAACTCATTATGTTTCATTATGAACGAATAGATTGTTCGATTCCTGATATAGACAGGAATTTGTTGAGCAAAGATCAACAGTATTTGTTTGTCATTTCAAATGCATTCACCTTGGGACAATGTCCAGAAGACTTGGCAAATATATACCCTTTCCTTTGTCTCATACCAAATGGCTAACTGCGACCAACCGAGTCATTAGGTTGTATATAAGTTCATCAGATACATCCGGAAACTTAAAAGGAATAGTTGGCTTCATCTTGAAATCATATATGGCTATTTGGTTTTGTCAGCGTACATGTAAAACATGTACGTCAGCAATTCTTATAATTATTCTATTATATATATTTGAATAGCAGAGTAAAAGCTGTTCAGTAAAAACTATGTTTGTTAAAAAAGGTATACGTTAAAACCATTGAAGATGCCTAAAATAATGTATAGACGACAAGCCTTTTAACAATAACATAAAAGTATTTATTCATTTGAAGAACTAGTTAAAATTTGTTAAAAACAACAATGTCAATATATTCATTCTTCACTGGCACACCGGGTTTTTACATTGAATCAATTTCTTAAATAAGCAGTCTATTTCCTATACTGTGATGGACTATCAAAAGGGATTTAAATGTTGAAGTAATATAAAATACCTTACTTTTAGCAGGCTTAATACAATATCTTGTTACCTTATCAGAAAAAAGACCGACTTCTTAATAAATGCATTGATGAACAGAGCAGCTTGACACTACCTAATAATACCGATACTCATCTCATATCTTCTATATCATCACCTCTATACACCACATCTAATATCATTCCTGAAAGTATCCACGGCTTATATACACGTGTCAAAAGCTGATATTCAAATATCAGGCTGTAACCTCTACGAAATACGGCCTCTACTAGAGACTTTTATGTTTAATTATATGATGTACGGCAGTCTGCCAAACATGACGTAATCACAAGAAATTTGTGTCAGTGATTCGGCTTAGTTATGAATTGAATCGCTTTAACTTGAACAGGCTTAAAATGAAAATGAAAAATATGACCTCAAACTTCGGAAAAGCAAGTAATTAATGGACTTTTAAAGTAATTCTTAGTTCACATTGCTAACAGGTTTGCCATAAAAAAGAACAAAACTTTTACTGACGGACCAAAACATGTCTCTCAAGCAATCTAAACATCACGGTTTTTATCCGACGAATTACTTCAAGTTGTCGATTCAGTAATCAACGAAATGCATTCTTTGCGCACCCAGAGAATGTTCTGTTGGCAATACTTGTTGATGAAACATATCCCGAATATATTGAAGAGAACATATTCGGGAGAATATGTTGAAGAGAACATATTCGGGAGAATATGTTGAAGAGAACATATTCGGGAGCTTGGTTACAGAAGGATCTTAAAAGCAAGACAAATAGTTCCAAATAATAAGACTGATAGACATTTCGTACCACCAAAGATAAACTTTCAAGCTTCCGATTACACTGAAATTATGAATTGGAATTCTTGTGTGGTGTATCCTCCTCCAATGATGCGGAACCTAAGTGAAGAAGATATTAAATCATTCATCAATACTGATACTATGCCAATCACAGAAATACTAAAGTTTCCCGGTCACATCCAGGCTGTGGAGAGGTGCGTCAAAATTGTGACAAAGGCCTCGAACACTGAAGTCTAGATCTGTTATGCATAATTTCTCCAAAAAATCAGACGTTAAATGTGTATAGATATAAAAAAGAAAAAGTAAAAAACAGAGTAAGCCAAATAATCCTACTCTGTGGAAAATCTTTGTAAATAGATGTGAATATAATGTAAACATCACACCCAACAATTAGATGGTTGGTTGGGAAGGGTGTGGGTGTAAATCGACGTGAAACCATCTCCGCGTGGTGAGTTCTGCGTCGTTTTGTTCTAGCAAACTGAGCGAAGTGTTGCGCAGTGAAAATTGCGAAAAATTGCTAAATTTCTGTTTTTTTTCAAAGACGTTGCGCGAACGGAAAAAATTAGATTTATGATCAGAATTTAATTTATTTAGGTCATTTAAACCATAAAACAAGTATAAAAAATTAAAGCGTGTTTATACTAATGTTTTAACAAACAGAAAAAAAATGCAAAAATATCGTGATTTTTGCAATTTTTCATAAACTTCAAGTACGATGCGCGAATGGAAGATGTTAACCGATTTTAATTTTGTTATGCTGTTTTTCTTCTTATTACAATAGGCAACTTTTCCGCACTAAAGCGTTCCGGAAAAATTTTTTTTTTTTTCGACCCACCCTTATATACATGCATATATACATACAAAAGAGGTAAGCAATGATAAATAATCCTACGTTAATAAACCGCTGTTGTTTCGTTAGAACAGACTAGCTGAATATTTTGTAGGTTTTCTAATGTTCCGAAGACAGCCACTTGGTTCCAGTAGCCATGCAGGCCCAATTGCTCTTAATTTTGAAACCATCGCAGGATTGTTTTTCGTTCCGGACGGCATCAGTTGCATATAGCCCAAAGCTCGTCGAAAATGTCTTCTGTCTCGCGTTTACAGAATCGTTGGTTTTAAAGAATGTGTCGGAACCGAGATGTTCACTCGACCAACACACGGTGTCCACTGACAACTAGGAAATCCGCTCAAATTATTGCTAACTCCTGCAGAGCCTCCTTCCCCCCCACTCCCTTACTAGGGACCTGCAGTCTATTTTGTTGCACTCTGTACATCATTTTACTGCTCATAATTAATTCCTTGCTTTTTGAATCCAATGACAAATAATCTTGGAATATTCATATCAATTCCTGGCTTTTTGAGGAAAATGACTGAGAATGTTTGAATTTTCGTATTAAATTATTTTCTTGATTTGTTAATCTATGTTCAGTTACTTCATGGAATTTTTTGTTTCCCATATGGCCCATTAATGTTCTTTCAAACCTCACTGGTCGTATGAACTAAGGAATAAATTAGCATCGTTTAACTTTGAGCTTATATTATACCAGTGGAACTATACCGACGATGAAAACAGTTGAGAATTGTTTTCAGAACATTGGAAACTTAAATGATTTATTGATAAAATTCCAATTATCTTTAAATATATAATATAAATGTTCATCTACATTCTGAATATATCGTCTAGGCTTTTCCATGTTTAAAAATAGCGCTTAGTTACTCATTTTATTTAAAAACAAATAAATGTAGAGAATTGAAAACTATTGCACTCAGATTCTTCAATTCCGTGTCTTATCGATGCCAGGAATTCATGCAATATTTAATTATTGGAGTCTGACTTACATAACTACAGTACAAATTTAAAAAGCAAAAATGTAAGTTTAATTTCCAAACTTTTAAGATAATGTCTTATAACGGAGTCGTAAAATTTGATGACTTTTGTTAGAGTATATGATATGTAGACAAGCACGGTCTTTTATGAAAAGAATTTACGTAACATGCTTATAAATTAATCGAAATTTATGATTTATTTTTGAAATAGCAATCAGTTGTTGTACACATACAAATTTTAAAAATATAATATATGTTATATAATATAATTAAAATCTAATATACAAATAGTCTTACGTTTTATGCGGAGTAATAACTTTGATGGACTTAAAACACATAATCTTTAATTCAGTCTGTGATAGCATTTCGTACTATGAGTTAAAATTAATTAACTTTTATCAAAATTGCGAAATTGAATGTCACATAAACCAACATGGGTTTACATGTTGCGAATAAGTGTAATTTCGTATCAAGTTTTTGAAACAGTAATCATTCGCATTACGTAAATTAATCAAAATATGCATTTAGAAGCAAATACGGAATAAATAACTGGTCATTAGGTTTATACAAAGTAGTCCCTTTAATCAATTTAAAGATATTACAACCATCATGCTTGTTTTTAAGCCGTAATTATGGAAGCAATTAGTAACGTTATGTGAGTTTTACTCACTTGAGATTTATTAACTATAATGAAGCTTACAGAAATATATGTCATATAAAGAAATTGTAGCCTTAACTAAGATTTAACTTTCTTAATATTTCCCTTACAATGCGTATAAATCTAATGAACGCTATCTTACAGTATAAATGAAACAGTACTCATCTGCATCATCTACAAAAGAAGTAAAAAATAGATTTTAATATGCACATATATATACACTGCTGCCCACCCAAATTGCAACACCAAGAAAGAAAAGAGATATCACAACAAAATTTATTTTGTAGATAACATGTTGACCAAGTATCAAATGATTAAATATATAGACTTCTGTGAGGTGTGGTTCCTGCCAAAATCAGTAGCCAGAGTAGCCGCCATTGTTGGAGATCACCGCTGCCACACGCCTCAGCATTGATTCAAAGAGACTTTGGATGAGTTCTTGGGGTACAGCAGACCAAGCAGCTTCCACACGTTGACAAAGTTGATCTGCTGTCGCAGCTGGGGATGGAATCTGGGTCAATGGTAGAGCAACCATGGACCACGTGTTTTCTATCGGCGAAAGATCCGGAGAGCGAGGCGGCCAGGGAAGCAATTCAATCTGGCAATTGACGAAGAAACGTTGGACAATGCGTGACACATGGGGTCGCGCATTATCCTGTTGAAATATGGCTGTGGGCAAGCCCTGAAGGTAAGGAAGGACAACTGGCTCCAACACCTCGGAAATGTAACGCTGGCTGTTTAAAGTACCGGCAATGCGTACTAGAGGTGTGCGAGAGTGATATCCAATACCGCCCCATACCATAATACCCGGTCAGGACCAGTGTGGCGGTGCAAAACGCAGCTGTTCAGCATCCTCTCTTCACAGTGTCTCCAGACTCGAATGCCACCATCGTGGTGTTGCAGACAGAAGCGTGACTCGTCGGTAAAGATAATTTCATTCCATTCTGCCGTCCACATGCTTCTGTCATCGCACCATTGGCGGCGGAGACGTCTGTGGTTCTGCGTCAAGGGTAGACAAAGCAATGGACGTCTTGCGGACAGACCACTCTGCTGTAAACGGCGTCGAATGGTACGCGCAGACACTGGATGATGTGTTACAGACTGAATGGGCTGTGCTATGGTTCGTGATATGACTGAGCGATCCGTCACTGTCATGCGCACAATTTGCCTGTAATCACGTGAAGTGGTGCGCTGAGGTGGATGCGATCGAACACGCCGGTCCGTCGTACCCTCCCGCATCCAACGATCACATATCCGCATTACAGTTGTTTGGTTTCGTCCAACACGACTACCGATTTCCCTGAAAGATAATCCACAATCTCGGTAGGCCACTATCCTTCCTCTGTCGAACTCGGATACTTGATCAAAAGATGATCGCTGTTTTCGACGAGGCATAATTGATCGTTTTTTTTTAAAAAAACCAGAAGAAAAACACAATTGTTGAACTTGAAATCGTCGAAATCTCCAAGCCTTAAATAGCGCTTTGAAGTGGCGCCACATGCGTGCGTGATGTGCGTCTGCGCTGAAATTCTAATCATTTGCATATCTCACCTCCGCTAATGCATGTTGTAAATTTCATGTTATTTGCATGTTTCCTTCAGGGTGTTGCATTTACAGTGGCCAGTAGTGTATATAAAATATCTAATAAGAGAAATCGAATAGGACATGTTTGAACTGATAGATCTAAGTAGAAGTTGTAAGTGAAAAAGATAGTGAATGATAACTAGTGGTCCAACTCCACTTTAAAGAAAAAATGCAGTTAGCCTCACTTTCATGTTCATACAAGTCGTTTATGTCTTATATTTAAACTGGTACACCTCCAGCTTATATCTTCTTCCAACAGAGGGCCTTACAAATCAGACAAAGTAGTCATTTCTCGTCACTAATTATACTTTAAGGGGGCTCACAACAGTTAAAACTTCAAAAAAATCGATTTCTGGTTTTTGCTATATTCTGATTTTTGGGACATTTCTGAACAATATGCAAAAAACCGCATAAAAAATTTGCATTATTTCTTGAGTTATGAGAGTTTATGTAAAACTCACTCTGTTGCCATAGCCATGTTATTCTAACTTTAACTTCAGTTTTCTCAAATATGTGAATTTTTGGATTGCGCGCACTATTACTCCCAAACTATGTGTGCTAGACACACAAAATTTTTATCAGATAAGTATTATAAGCTTCTTTACACAATAAAACCAAAAAAGTAAAACAGAAAAAAAATTGATTTTTTACACTTGAAAATGTTTTAAAAAATTGCTAAATTTTAAATTTTTTAAACTTTTATGTAAATTTTTCAATTTAAACTATATTTTTTGTACATTTTTTGGTTTTACATTAAACTTGAGTGTATTATTAATTTAATTTGATCAAAAAATAGTTTCTGTATACATATTTCTTAATTTTATGATGCGCGAAACATCCAATGATTTTTTCCCTTTTTTGTAATGTGTACATCTAAAAAAAAATATAAAAATTATTTATGGCTTTAGAAGTTTTATTTTTGTATAAAATATAACTGAAAACTTGTAATTTTGATATAAGACAAAAAAATTATATATATATATATTAATATTATTGGAGTTTCAGTAGCTCGATTTTGATCATATTTAGGGTCATTTCCCAGTAGTCAAAGGTTGTGAGCCCCCTTTTAAGGCTCTGTATCTAAAAATTAACAAGAATGGAGTTGGACCACTATTAAAATAAGGCCTTCAAATAAAAAATCATCCAATGGGAACTAATAGTGTTCCTTATAATTAAAATTTTTCTTTAAATACTCTCTTTAAAATACAGTCTCACGTTACCATTTAAAAGCCGGTATGAATTTCTGAAATCACCAGAACTATCTGCGAATCATTTATCAGGATATTAAACATTCAAAGTTATTTCTTTTTCAATGTTCTTATGCGATAATTTTACTGACAGAACCCCATAAATATATTATGCATGAATGTAAGAGTAGAGAATCTCAGTTACCTGAATCAGAGCTCCATATAGGCTCGCCTCATATAAGCTAATGGGTGATGTATGATACTGTCAGCATGGAACACTTAAGTTAAGTGAAACACTTGTCAGCCGGGTGAATTGAATGGACCATCGATCAAAATAAGTGGGGTTCTGAAGAATGGATTTTGCTAATTCATGAGTAAGAGGAATTTCGTTGAGTTTCGGGAATCAAGTATACGTTCTTGTTACAAGAGTAATAAATTATTTTGAGGTATTGATTTGAAAGGTGTGATAAGATAATATTGCCCTGAGAATTATATTGAATGTATGTGTGGCATGTTATTGATTGATTATATTAGAAGTCGGCTTCAGTACGTAAGCTTGAAATTAATGTACGACTGCCGACTATTGCTCATCGTTAGTATGGATCCGCAGAGATCGATGAATACTGTCAACTCACAAGCATTTTAATTACTATCTGTTAAGTATGTCTTGATTTTCAATCTGCTTTGTTTCTAATACGTGATTTTTCTTTTGTGTAATCTAACACAATGTGTGCCCCCCCCCAAAAAAAAACATTAAATTTTTTGTCTGTTTTTATAATTGAGTCACATAGCCTAAATATTATTACCTTTACTAATTTTCCGATATACCACATTGAATATATATATATATATATATATATATATATATATATATATATATATATATATATATATATATATATATATATATATATATATATATATATATATATATATATATATATATATATATATATATATATATATATATATATATATGACATGTTACTAATTGATTATATCAGAGGGGGGATTTAATAGGTGCGCTAAAAGTTAACGCACGATTGGTGAATATTTCTTTGCATTATCAAGTATGCGCAGAAATCGATAAATACTGTCATCTTAAAAAGCATTTTATTTACTATGTGTTAAGTATGTCTTGATTTTGAGGCTATGTTGATACTAATACGAGATTTTTCTTTTGTATAATCTAACACCTAACGATGTGTGTTTCAAAAAACTTTAAACTTGTTTCTCGTTTTATAACCGAGTCACGTTTTAAATATAATTGATGAATATTTTCATTTTACAAGCATTTTAATTACTTTGTGTTATTTATCACTTAATTTTGAGGCTGTGTCGTTCTTAATACGTGATTTATCTTTTGTATAATCTAACACGATGTGTGTTTCAAAAAACAGTAAATTTTTTTCTTGCTTTATATACGAGTCCCATGTTTTAAATTTAATTCGCTTTACTAATTTCCAGTCGCATCTTTACGTTCTAAACTTTTCGTATAACTTTTTTCGTTTTTAACCTTTTAAATTTTTTCAGCTATTTTTTACTACAATTTTGGCGCATTTTGTCCAAAATTGGGCCTTGCGGCATAAAGCTTAAAAAACCCAAACCAAACTAATTTTCAGTAAATTTATATAAGAACGACATTTTCAGTTAAACCATATTGAACGTATGTATGAAATGTTATTGATTGATTATATTAGAAGTCGACTTCAATATGTAAAAATAAAATCAAGAATTTAAAATATTTAATTTTTTTAAAGTGGTTAAATACTTTCAATTTTGAACTATTTCATAGCAATATATAATAAACTAGCTGAAAACCCGCACTTCGCTACGGGGTACATTCAAATTAAATACTACTGTCAATGTATGCAATTAATGCAAAAAATATGTATAAATATATTTATAATGAATACAATGATCAATTTATGCAATTGATGTAAAAAAAACGAAAAATATATTTATAAAAAATCGTAAGGGATATTTTTATAGACAAAATAATGTAGGAGAAACTATTGAAATTAAATCTAATAGAACATTGTAAAGAATATAGTACAGTTAATATAGTACAGTTTGGGGAACATTTCTATTACTGTATGTTAATATTTTTTGGATAATGTCCAATCATCTGGCGCATTAGACAAAAAAATATATTTTTTTGGCTACTTTTTTGTTATGCACGTGACGATAAATTTATTTAAAGTACCAGAAAAATAAATCACGTTATCAGCATTTAATAAATTAAATTCTAAAAATTAATCTTTAAAAATTCACCAAAAATCAGAAAATGAAGGTATAGATTCGAAAAAGATTTCATTTTAAAGGAGTTTTTATGACCTTTCTCGTGATATAAATTTTATAACCTTGAAAGTATTATTTTAAAGGAAAACTTTAAAGAGTGTTATAAAAACAGTTTAAAATTTTGTTTAAATAAAATCTAAGAAGAATTTTTCAAAAATCTTTCTTAATGCACCTTTACACTATATGAAGAATCGCCATGCAAAATTTAAGCCCTTTAGGTCCAGAGGTTTGGTCTGTGCATTGTATGTCAGTCTGTCAGTCAATCAGTCAGTTACGGAACTGTTTTATATATAGATTAGTATATATTTAGAAATATTTTTATGCAGGTATGTTGAGCTGACAACCTGGTATGGTTTATCCGTAGAAATATATGCATGATTTGTGCAGTTCTTATTTTTCAACACCAATATTTCCGAAGAGCCAATATTTCTGTTATTTGCAAATGGGGGAAGAGACGGAAAGTAACTAACATTTTTCCGGTATTATTTTAAAAATTTCTACATGTTTTCTATATTAATGCCGTCAAATAGATGGCGTTCAGTCTTAGTAGGTGTACAACACATTTTCTACCCATCTTTACTATCAAATACAAATTTGTAAATGTGTGTGCATATTTCGCGTAAAGTTAGAAAATGCCATAAAATTTCAGATGTATGAGGACATAAATACAGACATAGCACTTAATAGTATCCGAAACCAACAAAATGGCGGCAGCCGTCTTTCAAGTGTTAAAACCAATGACGATGTATAAGTAGTCAACTGTGAAACCCCTTTTTACTTGATAAGTCTCCAAAATTTATAATCTGAAGACACTTTGAAGTTTGCTTTGAACGGGGATCATTTCGCAATTGTTATACAATGAATACCTAAAATTCAGTAACACGATATTTGAAAGATTTCAACTCTAAAATTAACCTTTACCAGATAATTTCCACTGGATAAGGAATGAATCAACATAAGTTTGTGAAACAAGAAAAATTTTGCTGTTTGCTTTCAGTGATTAATCAATTGAGTGATGTAATATAAATTCTTTAAACTTCAGTGACGCGAGCCTTGTAAATGTCAGTATTTTTAATTCTGATCATAAAAAGATCATAAAAATTCCTTTAAAATGAAATATTTTTCGAATCATTACCTCCATTTTCTGATTTTTGGTGAATTTTTAATGAGTAATTTTTGGAATTTAATTTATTAAATGCTGACTATGTGATTTCTTTTTCCTGGTTCTTTAAATAAATTTATCGTCACGTGCATAGCAACTAAATAGAGAAAAAAAATATTTTTCTTTTCTTGCTAATGCGACAGACGATTGGACATTATCCAAAAAAAAATTAAATACAGTAAAAGAAGTGTTCCCCAAACTGTACTATATAAGTTGTACTATAATATTTTTTAGTATGTTCTATTAGATTTAATTTGAATATTTTCTTCTACATTATTTTTTCTATAAAAATAGCCCTTACGATTTTTTTATAAATATAGATTTTCATTTTTTTTTTTTACATCAATTGCATACATTGATCGTTGTATTTATTATAAATATATTTATACATATTTTTGGCATTAACTGTATACATTGAGCGTTGTATTTAATTTGAATGTACTCCATAGCGAAGTACGGGTTTTTAGCTAGTCGTGATATTATTAGGGACGGTTCCAATAATCCTAAATGTGGAAGCTCATCAAACTTCATCACCCATGTATTTTTTTAGCTGCGTCTGAGTACGCAGAGATCTTTTCCATAAGGTAATAAAGTTACAACAAAATTCTGGAGTCAAGGCTTCAAGATCTGTTGGATCTGCAGCAAGAGGTGTTAATGGTCGGAAATTCAAGCAGGCTCCTATTTGAGTTACGAGAGTGTACAATTCTTCAAAATTTAGAATCTTTGTTTTCGTAGCCTTCACCAAGTGTTTCTTCATGAATTTGATATTAGATTCCCATAATCCAACAAAATATGGCGATGCAGATTGTATAAAGTTTCACTCTATTCCTTCTTCTGCACTGAATTTTTGTACAGAGTCCGATTTGCATATTTTAAACCAGGAATCTAAAATGTTTTTAGCGGCTTTGAAATTTGTCACTCCAGAAGCATTGTCACTCCAGATGGTAGTTGGTCTTGATCGTTTTGCGATAAATCGCCTAAGACCTGCAAGAAAGGCTTCAGTGTTTAAATCGGATACGATTTCAAAATTAACAGCTTTCATGCTGAAACAAATAAATATGTCGATATATGATTACAAAGTCACTTTATATCGTCTCAAATTAGGTTTTGTAAGTATTGGACCAGCGAAATCCAGTCCTATCTTTTCGAATGGTCGAGATGGTATAACTCTATCTCTTGGTAGGTGCTTCATGGTTTGATTTCTTGTTCGGAAACATGTCATGCATTTACTAATAACTCGTTTGATTCTATCCTGTCCAGAAGGTATCCAATACGTTTGTCTAATAAGGTACAGGGTTGTTTGAGTACCCGAATGAAGATATTTTTTGTGGTAGTAATCTATCAATAATTCAGTAAAGTGGTGCGCTTGGGATAAAAGTAATTGGTGTTCCCGGAATTCTGAAAGTTTCGAATTGCTTAATCATTCACCAAATCGCAAAAGTCCTTTTTTGTCTAGGAATACGTTTAATGAGAAAATTTTACTATTGTTTGGGATTTGGCGATTTGATTGTAAAGATTTACTTTCAGGATTAAATTTGGAACGTTGAACATATTTAACCAATACCTTGGTTGCATTTTGAAATTCGGAAGTACTCAAAAAGACTTTGTTTCTTAACTAAGGTTCAAGTCTACAATTTTTAGAAAATCTTAATCATCAAGCGGTGACTCTAAATAATTTGCTGAATGAAGAGTATTTTTTAATGAAAATATTTGTTGTTACACTATCTACTACTCTTGCATTCATTAAAGCTCCTTTTCGAATTTCAAGTTTTTCAGTGTGTAATCCCTTTTTTGATCCTTAAAATCTGAGCCATATCTCCTTATCGTGAACCAACCATTCAGGTCCGTTCCATCATAATTTATTGTGTTTTAACTCGGCGATAGATAATCCTCTAGATATCAAATCTGACGGGTTGATCTTTCCAGGACAGTGGGACCATTCACTAGGATTGGTATATTGTTGAATCTATTGTACCCTGTTTTTTTCAAATGGTTTAAACCTGTCGGACGTATTCTTTATCCAAAAGTAAGATATAGATGAATCTGTTCAAAAATAACGCTGAAATGAATATTCTAAGCCCTTTGCAATTTTAACACATAACCTAGGAGAAAGAAGATCACCCATTAATTCTAGACGGGGTAGCGGAATTGCTTTTAGTGGAGCAACTCTGCTCTTCGACGCCACATAACTAGTAAAAATACTTCCATCACTGCGTGTTATACGTAGATAGACGACGGCGCCAAAAGCTTTCTTCAAAGCGTCTGAAAAACAGTGTTCTCGTATATCGTTTATTTCCTTAGGAAGGGCATTAGCGAAATAATACCGAGGAATACTGATATCCTTCAGCTTTTCAATTTCATTACACCATTCATCCCAAATAACGGTTATATTGTGAGGGAGATAATCATCCCAATCCAGTCCCAAACACCAAATCTCTTGAATTAGACACTTAATTCTAACTATAGAAGGTCCCAGGAATCCCACGGGATCAAAAATGCGACCTACTGCTTGTAGAAGGTATCGTTTAGTGTTTATTCGCTTTGAAAGGAATTTCTCTAAGTTTTTTATTTCAAAATAAAACAAGTCATCGTAGACATTCCAAGAAACTCCTAGAACCCTTTAAGGTAACATAGCTTGAGTGTTAGGCTCAACGGATTCATTTACATCTATCCCTACTTTCTTCCACAGTTCACGTAACTCTAACGAATTGGTCTGCCATTTACGTTAAAATTTTGTAAATTTCAGGAAAGGTTTCTACATACCTCTTTAGGTGATGCTTAATGGTTGCAGCCTGGAGGAATGGTGATGAACTCACCCCAAACAAGACTCTGCACAGTCTAAACCCCTTGAGCTCTGAAATTGCGTTTAGTGGGGTTATCGTCCCAAAGGAATCGAGCCACGTCGCGATTTTCTTCATCTATCTCTATTTGCAGGAATGCCTGCTTAATGTCCGCAGTCAGCGCAACAGGGTGTTGTCTAAATTGAACTAAAAGAAGGAAAAGATCGGGTAACAAATTGTTTCCAGTATGCAAACAGTCAGTTAAGGATACCTGTCCTATGAAATTTGAAGAAGCGTCAAACACCACTCTTCACCGTCTTCTGATTTATCTAAACATCTTCTATTAAAATCTAAAGCAAGATCCTCAGGTATCAATTTTAAAAGTGTGGGTCGTAATAAATGACCGTACATACCAGAAGTAACATTTAGCGATTCTAGACTTCTGATCTGTACCTCACAAGTATCATACAGTTTTCTCAGTCTGGTTACATTGTTAGAGTACTTCACAGGATTAAGGTTTAATAATCTAGACATATGTGCGGATATTAAAAGATTTGACTTCTGTTCTGTTTTTCAATAGCGCTTTCGCTTTTTCACAATTCTCATCTGAGAGTGAGAAGCCGCAAACAACATTGGCCGCTGCACCTCCAAGTAATGATTTTAATTATGAGAATTTATCTATTTTCGTCAAAGCATTATTTTGATCAATGGAATTCTGGAACCAGGTGCATGGATCTCCGTAATATTTGTCGATATCTATATTAGGTAATTTAATCGACTTCGAGTAATTAATATTTCTATTTCCAGAATTCGAGTTATCCAGAGAGTTATCGTGATCTAACATATCCTGAGAGGTTTGTGTAGACATATCCTGTTGGGTGAAATTTGACTGAGAAATTCTGGTTTCGTTATGAGCTTTTAACAGAGCGGAAATTTTTGAATTACACAACATGATTTTCTGAGAATATTCAAATGCTGATTCTACTTCTAAATCGAAATATTTTTCATGATCAATAATATTTTGAACTTTATTATCAAAATCTTTTAGCTCTTTGTAGAGCTCGTCTAAATAATTTGAATGTTCTTGGAATGAATTAATATCATATGTGTCAAATTCACTTTCTAGTTTATTAATGAACTGTGTAAGAACAGAACGTCTAACAGCTCTAATATTTTTAAGCTTAGATAGCTTATCCATTTTTATAACTCTAAATGAATTATCACTAAATATTTATTCAATAGTCAATGTTGTATAAGTTCAACTAATAGTTTATATTAATGAATCAGAAATCCTTACCTTGATCCAAGGAGTTGAGTCATGGTGAAATTTATTCCAAATCAATCAAATAAAACTGTTCTCAACTGCCATTTGTAATCCGAATCTTTTCCCGTCCGATGCACCAATGTATTCGGCGTTCAGTGGTAGGTATCTAAAAGTCACTTAATCTAAATCGCTGTCTAAATCTATTTAAATGTGTGGCTCAGTTTATCTATAATCTAAATCAAGAATTCGTTCAAAAGAAATTCTATGCTGAGAAAATTTAAGAATGAAATTTAATAAAAAGTTAAAGCACATGTTATCTATTCGAAATCTAAATCTAATCTGCTCTACAAAAAAAATAGCAAGAAAAGGTTACATAAATAGCGCATATATATATATATATATATATATATATACTGAAGTGCCACCGAATTAGGGATACCTACCTAGTAACGAGTTGGGCCTCCTCCGGCCTTGATAACGGCTGACACACGACGAGGCATAGATTCAACAAGTTTCTGGAAACGTTCCACGGGAATGGCTTGTCAAATATTGGCTAAAGCTGTCCATAATTCAGTAAGGTTCTGCCTTGTAAGGTTCACGCCTTGTTCCAAAACGTCCCAAAGATGCTCAATAGGATTTAAGTCTGGGCTTCTAGGTGGCCAATTCATGACAGAGAAGTCAGAGAAATACTCATCCAACCAGCCAGTAGCCAACCGGGACTTGTGAGAGGTACAGTTGTCTTGCTGGAAAACTCCATTACCGTGCGGATAACAGAACCGCATAAACGGATGGAGGTGATCACCCAGCAACTCTACGTACCGAATTGCATTGAGGAAGGTTGGTAAACGCACCAAAGATCCCAAACTGTGCCACGAAAAAACACCCCAGACCATGATTGAGCCACCATGCCCTTGTACAGTTCCAGCCAGGCATGCAGGATCCGTGGCTTCATGAGCCTGATGCCATATTCTCAGCCTCCCGTCGGCGTTAAGTAGTCGGAATCGAGACTCATGACTCCATGTAACTCGTTTCCAGTCCTCTACACTCCAGTCTCTGTGCTCTCTTGCCCAAGCAAGACGTGCAGCCCGATGACGAGTACAGAGCAATGGTACTCTCGTAGGTCGAAGGCTCCCGAAACCCATACGGTAAAGCGAGCGTTGCACAGTCCGTTTACTGACTGTACGACTGGCACCGTCATTAAACTGGGTGGTAATTTGAGCTAATGTTTGGCTTCGCTGGCTACGTACAATACGCCTGAGCCGTCTCTCACCACGCACTGTCAAGGCTAATTGTCCTTTGCAGTTTGAC
Source organism: Dolomedes plantarius (assembly GCA_907164885.2). NCBI lineage: Eukaryota > Metazoa > Arthropoda > Arachnida > Araneae > Dolomedidae > Dolomedes > Dolomedes plantarius. The sequence goes on from OU015502.1 coordinate 106,042,808, forward strand.
CGATCGCTAGTTTTTTTCCACCATCCGTGTATTCTTGGTATACTCTTGACACTGTTGACCTTGAAAATCCTACCTGTCTGACGATTTCGGAAATTGAATGGCCCATGCGTCGCGCACCTACGATTTGTCCGCGATCGAAGGCGTCTAAATCAGGCAGTTTACCCGTACTGACAATTCCAACAACTAATTCAGAATAACCACAGTATGTGCTATATATGCAGTTACCACAGCGCCCTCACTTGCACATACATGATGCGCAGCGCTACACAATTTGCATAGGCTTTGCTATCCCTAACTCAGTGGCACTTCAGTGTATATATACATATTTCATTATTTTTTTAAAGGTGATTATTTTTTATTTTAATCAGGACTTTTTTTGAGAATCAATAATGGTTTATTACTTTCTTCTCGCTGGGATCTCTGATGAGAAAATTAATCTTTTTTTTTTTTTTACTGATATTTCCTTATTCCTAATATTTTTTGTCAAATTACGGTAGAAAATGTATAATATGTATTTTCGGGGTGTCTCTCCATTTAAGTGAGTGATTGCAATCATAAATATTTCTAGAAAAAAAAAATTCCCTCTTATCACATAAGACCTTATCAGAATTTCTGTAACGAGTATTTTTTTCCCGTTTGCATTCATCCATGAAAAAGCTCGTGAATGTTATATAAATAATTCATTAAATGCTGAGACACGGAATCATAAATGGTAAAGTTTATGTTAATATACTGCAATTAATTACTCCCGGAGGAATAAAAATGAAAGCAAATGCGATCAAGTTTAGGTATCCGACTACATTTAAAACGTCGTTTTTGGTGAAAATTCTGATTTTCCCCATTTTCCCGTTTCTTAATATGTGTGAATTTTGCACGATTGCGATAAATGAAATTATAATGATTTAAAGAAGAGGATCAGCTCTCATTTTCAATAGAAGTGAAAACTTTTCCGAGAAACATACTTTTCATCAAAGATATATACGACCCTTCTGATAACTCGAAATAGAATCATGGTATGTGTATGAAATTTTTCAGGTGTGTTTTCCACATACTAGGAATGTAATGAATCACAGATTACCTCTAAGTATATTATTTGTTGGTTTATAGCTGTATTTATAAAAAATCTCATGTGAAATGATCGAAATTTTACATGTAGTTGCATATAATGACCTACATTGTTTTAGATTACAAAATATCGATTAGTTTTTAGCTCATTGTACTGATAACGGCATTATGTATATATGTAAAAAAAATAATCTTATATGCATAAACTTTATCATTTTTAAGATCAAGATCCGTTTATGTAAGGATTTGCTAAATTTAGTCACAAAGTCTTTAAATTTTAACATAATTTGATATTTAGGAACATTTTTTCCTAATTTTCCTAATTTAATGCCAGCTCCTATATATATATATATATATATATGTAAATATGACAGGCGTTTGCTTTGCCTCCTAATATGTCGTTTGCAGTCTTCTTGTTTTATAATCCATGGCATCGAGGTAAGGCATTCACTCGAAAATGACTCAGCATCGTATCAAATAAGTAGATTTTATTCAGTTCGTTTCCATGTAGACCACCTCTCTAGATCTGCGCATTTCATTATTCGCCATTTCTTTTTTAGAGACGCGGTGAAACACGAAACTGACAGCATCGACTATTATGCCGGACTCTGACAAAATTCGTGATCAGCTCCGCGCTTCTGTTGCACGGCGCATGTGCTGACCTCTACCTTCGTCATCTGGATCCTTATTATTTCTGATTGTGCATTTTTAACTTCACGCCCAAACCCTGTACACTTCTAAAAATAAATCCTCTCGCCTAGAATTATTCGCTTTCAGCTCAAAGTCGCTTTTAAAAGATGATTTTCCCCACAGCAAAATATGCGCGCTTTGTAAATGAAATGTTAGATTCTTATTATTTTCAACCCCCTTTCCCCGTACTTCTCAACTATATTTTGACAGTTTTGCTTTGACATATATATATATATATATATATATGTATATAACTAATTCTGTTTTTACATGAAACATACGTCCTAATGAATAGGTTTTAAAAAAGTGTCAAAAAAGACATTGCATATATGGAAGAAAAGAGGATTTAATTCCCAATATAATAAAAAAAGTAAAAACAATATTAAAAACCATATGAAAATATTCGTTTTAAGCTTATTATTTTGTTTTAACAAAATACACATGTAATAATATATATTGTAAATTAAAAATGAACATAAAATTTTGTCTTACACATAAACTTTTTTTATTCATATTCACTTTTTGACAATAAACGGTGCATACGTTTGCGTACGACTGGAATACTACTGCTATCACTAGAAATGTTGTGGACATCGTCTTCTTCCTCTAATGAAATTCTTTATGTGATCTCTTGAGGAAAATCAGCACGAGGCTCTTCTGGTGCTGATTGGTTTTACGAACGAATTCAGTTATTAACAGGTGTGTTCGTGCTTTGGTTAGGCCGTTACATAATTCTCTATAAGAGGCTTCAACGTTGAAACTTCCCAGCACGTTCCTCTTAAGGGTCAAGCTTGACAAAATAATTATCCAATTTTTTCCCAGTTCCAGACCTTCTTTTATTAAATCTGCATGTAGAACAGGATCATTTTCTTTATTATCACTGCGTTCTGTTGGATTGGGAGTCTTATGGATAACCTCTGATAATTATAATTCATCTTCGTTTAAGGATTTATCGACTAATAATTCATCAATGTCTTCAAACGATAGATCATCGAAGTCTTTTCCACCAATTGCCTGCGCAAATGTAACGATGTTGGGAAATTAAGTCGTATTAGGGATGATGGGATATTTGTTTTTGACACATTCTGGCCAAACCGCTTTCCAACACGCATTCAAAATTGCTGGTATAAATTCAGTTAACGCTAATCCAATTTGATTGATAATACAATCCGCAGTTGAAAATTCCTGCCACACATCAATGAATGTTATTGTTTCATCATTCAGTTTGTTCAAAACTTGTTGGAAGGTTCGTTTTACGAAGTATGTTTTAAACGTCGCAATTAAAGCTTGGTATAGCGGTTATATATATCTATATATATATGAAACACATTTTAATCCTTTTAAATACTCCTAACATGCTTTCTTCCAAATTCGTTTATCTTATTGCAACAGAATACATCCCCTTAACCTTGGATTGCGGCCTAAATTCAACCAATTTAAATCTATTGTTTCCCCTAAAGCTGTTGCACGCGCGTACTACACTGCTGGCCACCCAAATTGCAACACCAAGAAAGACAAGAGATATCACAACAAAATTTATTTTGTAGATAACATGTTAACCAAGTATCAAATGATTAAATTTATAGACTTCTGTGAAGTGTGGTTCCTGCCAAAATCAGTAGCCAGAGTAGTCGCCATTGTAGGAAATCACCTCTGCCACACGCCTCGGTATTGATTCAAAGAGACTTTGGATGAGTTCTTGGGGTACAGCAGACCGAGCAGCTTCCCCAAGTTGCCAAAGTTGATTTACTGTGGCAGCTGGGGATGGAATCTGGGTCAATCGTAGAGCAACCATGGACCACATGTTTTCTATCGGCGAAAGATCCGGAGAGCGAGGCGGCCAGGGAAACAATTCAATCTGGCGATTGACGAAGAACCGTTGGACATTGCGTGTCAAGTGTGGTCGCGCATTATCCCGTTGAAATATGGCTGTGGGCAAGCCCTGAAGGTAAGGAAGGACAACTGGCTCCAACACCTCGGAGATGTAGCGCTGTCTGTTTAAAGTACCGGCAATGCGTAATAGAGGTGTGCGAGAGTGATATCCAATACCGCCCCATACCATAAGACCCGGTGCAGGACCAGTGTGGCGATGCATAACGCAGCTGTTCAGCATCCTCGCTTCACGGTGTCTCCAGACTCGAATGCGACCATCGTGGTGTTGCAGACAGAAGCATGACTCGTTAGTAAAGACAATTTCATTCCATTCTGCCGTCCACATCCTTCTGTCATCGCACCATTGGCGGCGGAGACGTCTGTGGTTCTGCGTCAAGGGTAGACAAAGCAATGGACGTCTTACGGACAGACCACTCTGCTGTAAACGGCGTCGAATGGTACACGCAGACACTGGATGATGGGTTACAGACTGCATGTGCTGTGCTATGGTTCGTGATGTGACTGAGCGATCCGTCACTGCCATGCGCACAATTTGCCTGTCATCACGCGAAGTGGTGCGCTGAGGTGGATGCGATCGGATACGCTGGTCCGTCGTACCCTCCTGCATCCAACGATCATATATCCGCATTACAGTTGTTTGGTTTCGTCCAACACGACTACCGATTTCCCTGAAAGATAATCCACAATCTCGGTAGGCCACTATCCTTCCTCTGTCGAACTCGGATACTTGATCAAAAGATGATCGCTGTTTTCGACGAGGCATAATTGATCGTTTTTTTGAAAAAACCACAAGAAAAACACAATTGCCGAACTTGAAATCGTCGAAATCTCCAAGCCTTAAATAGCGCTTTGAAGTGGCGCCACAGGCGCGCGTGATGTGCGTCTGCGCTGAAATTCTAATCATTTGCATATCTCACCTCCGCTAATGCATGTTGTAAATTTCATGTTATTTGCATGTTTCCTTCAGGGTGTTGCATTTACAGTGGCCAGCTGTGTATTATATAAGCATTATATAACTGGCATCGCGAGACCATCACATCATATGACGCAACTTAATCACGTGTCCATTTCTGACAAATTAGAAGTTTGATAGACCCGTACTCGGGTGGGATATTTTCGTGCCTCGATAGTCTTTTTTGTCTGCTCTCAACCTAACATGACGTGATTTTGAGCTCTCCGTCAAATAACGCGCGGCGTTGCGTCGCCGGGATTCTTCCCGATAAACGACCCTCGAACGATACTTTTCACGCATGTTTATCCTAAACGAAGTATGCAGTGTATAGATAATGAAGTATATTTAATCATCGAAAATACGGTGAAAATAAAGAGACTGTTCCATCAGCTTAGATGTCTGTATTATTCGCCTGGATTGTCTTCCTACGCCTTTCCCAGTCACTCGCCATTGCCTTTTCCGGTACGACTACACAGTGAGATCAACTCGGCTACGACTTGACCCGGATCCAAAAAACTAGGAAGTACGAGCCTGTTGAGGTTCATCCGGTCAAGGATATTACATATATATATATATATATATATATATATATATATATATATATATATAATTGATTTTTTATAAATAGTTATTAGCAGCGGAATAATAATTATTAAATATATCTGTTCAAGTTGATTTAGTGAACATTATCGTTGCACTGAAGATGTTAGTTTCGACGTCATATTGTGCCTGTGTTATAGAAAAGATCCCCCATTTACGTGCATGTATGTATTTCTGAACTAAAAGATAAACATTTAAAATGTTCATTCTAGGTTTAGGACAATAAAAAAGCGTTGATGGAATGTAAATAAATGAGGGATTAAAATGTACGGAAACGATCATGCATCACTACTTGATGCCCGAGGACGTAATTTGTACGTCCCTTACAGTGTTGATCAAGAGCTCTGGGAGTAATTTCAGAAACTGATAGAAAGCTTTCGCTATCATCTACATTAGTAACTACTACGGAGTCATAAATCACCGAAATGCAAAGCCTACTGCAGTAAATCACGCGTCATAACGTGCATTGTCCATAATTTCTTAATATATAGCTCAGAATAAATTATTGCTGTGAGTGTCTATGCGAGTTCCGGAAATTAATTTTGGATTTATCATTATAAATGGAATGCAATAAATGTCAAGACAGCATAAAATTAATAGATGAAATAATTAATGTATTTATTGAGATTTATATGGATGGACACTTGCTTATTAGGGGTAGGAATTCTCAAAATATACGCAATACGTACGGTCTTACAAAAGGTAAAATCACCTTTGTTAATCAATTTATCTTAATTTTTTTCTTTGATTATTTTTAGTTTTGCATATTTTGTGTTTCATATTTTCTATTTTTTTAACCTTCTTTTAATTTACAAATGTATGACATCCCTCTACCTTTCTTTCTTACACACACACACACACACACACACATATATATATATATATATATATATACATATATATATATATATATATATATATATATATATATATATATATATATATATATATATATATATATATATATATATATATATATATATATATATATGTACTGCCCTCCAAAAGTGAAGATCCACCAAATTTTTATGTCTAATTTAAAAATGAATGTACATAGAAATAAGAAATTTGGATGAATTGTGCACTAAACAGTTCTTTATTAAATGCGCAAAGAAATTTACACAATTTACATAATTTACATGAGTTACTGCAAAAACGCTCTCTTGGCAGAAAACTCCTTTATCAGAGAAAACAGTACATCTTAGTTTTATGTGGTAAAATGTTATGGAAACATAAAAAAATGGTTTCTAATAAGGAATATGTCTTCCACTGGCTGTAATGCATTGTCGCCACCAACTTCCCATGTTGCGAATTAAGTTGTCGGACACGGAAATAGGAAGCGAAGACTAGACACGGAGTAAACCTTGTTCCTCTCATGTAACGACCTTGGATGTGTACTTGAAGTAGCAACGTGTTTTCAAAGGTAGTCTCAAACATGCTCTTTCGGATTTAGGTGTGGAGGTCGAGCTGGCCATTCCATTCAGTCCAAACCATGATTCTCAATATAATCCTCTACGTACACAGCTCGGTGGGGTTTTCCATTGCCATCCATTAGAATGAATTCGTTGTCAATTGCAGCGGCAAATGGACGGATATATTGATCAAGGATCTCGTCCCGATATCTTACAACAGTCAGAGTTCCTTTATAGAACACATGCAGGACAGTGTGACCACCGAGAGAGATTTCTGCCCAAACCATGATTCCACCACCTCTGTAACGGTGTCTTACAGCAATGTTGGAGTGGTTGTATCTGGTGCCTTGTTACTTCCAGATCAGCAAACGCCCGGAATCTCTCTCTAGTGTGAACCTGGACTCATCCGTGAAGAGTACAGAAGCCCATTGCTGTCTGGTCCAGGAAACGTGTTCTCTTTCCCAACATAAACGGTCACTTCTTTGTCGTCTGTTAAGTGAGACAAAATAAACTTGTTGTCTTGCACAGAATACACAATTGTGAAGGCGTCATCGCACCGTAGTAGCGGATATTCTTGTCCCTGAAGCGATAAAACGATCTGAAACAATCAGAGGCATAGTAATGCTTCCCCTTCTTCGGACCGAAAGAGCTAGAAAGTGGTCTCCCGCAAGTGTTGTAACTCTTGATCGGCCTGCAACATGTGTTCTAGAAACAGTATCTTTTGGTGTAAACTTTTTCCACAGTCGCTGGACCCCACTTTGAGACACATTGAGACGTCTAGCAGCCTCAGCTTGTGACAATCCTATTTCCATCCATCCGTTCATACACTACCTTAATGAATCGGATAAACGACTCATCCGAGATATTGGTAGACTATCATGGGCACCAGTATCGCCGATGTTGGATTCGATTTGTTGACTCTGATGGAAGAATCAACAAAGCTGGCAACAAAAATGGAAAATAAACAATCATGCACAATACTCACACACAAAGCCAGGAAAGTTTGATTTTTCTACGTTTTCTCTCACTATTATATAAATGACAATTATTTAAAATGAAAGTGGTGACTAAGGTTTTTATCGTAAATTTTATTAACATTTGATACTATTATTCATACACACTAAGAATTTTATTGCCACTGCATTTATTTTAATAGTCAGCTTTGAAAAACATGTTCTACCTTAGCTTTTGGAGGGCAATGTATATCAATGTCCGATGTAACTCACTGATCTTCTTTAAAATTTCGAGTAAAGGATTTCTTTAAACTGTTCATTATGTAATTTTAATCGATATTTTTTTAATGTTATTAATCTTTAAGATCTTGTTTATTACCTAAAGAAGAAAATATTTCACCAGATTTAATGATAACGAAGTAAACATGTTTAGCCAAAATTATACCTGCCGCATTTCTAATTTCAAAAGTTTTCTTTACTTTCTCGTATGTCGTGACTTTTATGTATGTAAATGTGAACGGCTGAAAATCAGAATAATAAATCTGGTTTTCTGAAAGACTCGCAACGCTCGCAAAGTAATGGCGATCGATACTTTTACAACCGAAATGTTTAAATGAGAAAAAAATGTACTTGTTTATGATGGAAGAGGTTTTTTTCTGTTAAGCTAAACATGCTTTTCATTGCATAGAAAACTTTTTAATACTTTTATACTCGCAATGATTACTTGCATTGATTATTTTTATACTCGCAATAGACTAATGAAATATTTTTCATTGAAATTAATGACATAGGTTATACCGTTAAAACTGTACATTAATGCACATCCGTATATATATATATATATATATATATATATATATATATATATATATATATATATATATATATATATATATATATATATATATATATATATATATATATATATATATATATATATATATATATATATATATATATATATATATATATATATATATATATATATATATATATGTGTATGTGTATGTGTATATATATATATATATAGGTTGTAAGTATATTTAAAACTTTACATAAATAATTGCATACATTTATTTCTCACTTAGATATCTTCATGGTATAACTAAAGCTTAAAAACTATAGATAAGTTGTTCGTTGATATTTTATTTAATAAATTATTGGCATGTGGATTTTTAATTTTTCACAGTAAACGTTGTTCAATTGGTATATTTGCATAAACAGCACACTGTTTAATGAACTTAATCATTACACTATTAATTAAATCATGGTCCTGTTTCTGTTTTTTCCAATATACGAGCTATACCTATACTTCCTAATTGTCTGGCAGCTCACTTAAACGATTTCTGTCAATCCGTAATCTCTTCTAAGTAGTTTAAATATTCTCGAGGCATATAGTCCGTGACTGAATTCGTTGTAATGTTACAAAAAGAATTAGTTCTCTTATCTATCGCGGATCTATAATTTTTCGACTTGATTGGTATGTGGCATCACGCACCAAGATATAAGGCGATTATGTCTGACATGCCACTAACCTTTATGTTGTTAATCTTCCGACTGTTTCCGACAATGGAGAGTCTTCAGATATAAGTTGTCTTTGTTGGCTACAGTGTGGGTTCTTAATATTCCTTATGTATTACAATTTTTTTTCTTTAAAAGATCCGTTAAAATCTGGATCCCTGAGAACACGCCTCATCAACGAATAATATTTTATACACTTTCACGAAACAGTGCATATTCCACACTTGCCTAATCGTGGTACATATTTCTAAAGGATATGAAAACATGATATATGGGTGAAGATACCTAAGGATATATATATATATATATATATATATATATATATATATATATATATATATATATATATAAAATGGAGAATAAGATCTAAGGTAAACTCTATAAGATTTATAAACAACCTGATGTAATAAATTTCATCATATTACAGAGACTTAATTGGACTGTCATCTGTCTAGATTGCATGAAGATCACCGCTGTAAGAAAATGTTAGGGCCTGTTCACATAGGAGTCCGTTGCGTTACGTTAAGGAAAAGATGACGTTGAGACGAAATTAAACCAATCATATGTTTCCAAACGATTAGCAAAGAAATTTTTAACGCCTATGATTGGTTTATTTTCGTCTCAACGTCATCTTTTCCTTAACGCAACGCAACGGCCTCCTATGTAAACAGGCCCTATCTGCCAAAGCCCATGCGAAATAGACCTCGGAGCAGACCTCCGCTAAGATGGATTGATTGTGTTGAAAAAGACCTAAACGTTATAAAGGTCAAAAACTGGTAAACAGTTGCCAAAACTAGAGGTACCTGGATAAGACTTCTGGAGAAACATCACCGTTTTCTTGATGGCTTCGACATCCTCAAATCGTGTTCCCTTCAGCAAATTGGCCCAGAATAAAGTCGTGGAGATGCAGCATCCTTCATACTCTCTGAACTTAACACAGGCAGACTTTTTCTTGTTTCCAAAACTGAAAGATTTGCTGAAGGGAACAAGATTTGCGGATGTCGAAGTCATCAAGAAAACGGTGAAGTCCACATTAAAGAGAATTCCGAAAGAGGATTTTAAAAGTTGTTCCCGAAACTTGTTCCCGAAAGTTGTTCCCGAAACAGACGAGCACAGAAGTGCATTACGGTAGGTGGGAATATATATATATATATATATATATATATATATATATATATATATATATATATATATATATATATATATATATATATATATATATATATATATATATATATATATATATACACAAACACCTGTATTTCTTATGTTGGCTAATATGACGGGGCTAATCCATGATTTGGTGGCATCCAATATAATGTTTCTTCCGGAATCTTGCCTCATTATTAATTCTTCTAGTATTATTTTATGTTTAAAGATTTTTTTCATGCTAAAAGTCTGCTTTGAGTATCATCCTTCTATCAATAATTTTGACACTGCGAAACTTGATTAACTACTATTAGACCTCTTACATAAATATATATATATATATATATATATATATATATATATATATATATATATATATATATATATATAAAGATAAATTTATAATGAAAATTACCTTTTCTCGATTTATAATATTTTTGCATGTAAGAACTGCGAACAAGCATTATTATGAAGGATTTTATAATTAAATTCTTTCAGTCCATTTTCATTAAATCTTTTTGTTGTTATAGCTTGATCTATTTCTCTGAGAGTTGTTAAATTTTTGTATAAATTTGTTTTCTTGTTTACGCTTGTTTGTCAGTGCATATATACATTTTATTAGCGTGCAATAAAACTTGAAATTAATATAAAACATACCGTTGCGGTGCATTTTACGGTACGCATTAATTGGAAACTTTGAAAAAAAAAGTTTCATATAGCTCAAATATACGTTTAGTTTGATAATAATTAATTTTATACAAGGTTTCCTTTGCCAGCAAAAGCAATAAAATAATCATATAAAATATTAAGTTATACTATATGTAATAGCATGGAACATTTGAAAACATTAAAAGTAGTTTTGATATTGCCAAAACATACTTATTTTGATAGGAAGTTGTTTTGGGCGATATTTGGGACACCTACCTATTTAATTTGATAGGAAGCAATTTTAATAAGGGTATTGCGTTTGAGAAAAAAAGGAAATTATTTATTCAGGAAAATATAAAACTTTATTATATGTAAAGTTTCGTACGGTTTGAACACTTTAAAAACATGTTTGATGTATATGTATGTTTAATGTATATTTCTTTGGCAAAAAAGAAAATTAGTTAATCACATAAAATATAATATTTCATAATATGTAAAGATTCGCATCATTCGAAAACATAAAAAAATAATTTTTATATATCTTCTATAGATATATTTATTTTGATAGGAAGTAATTCTATACAAGATTCCCTATGTGAAAAAATGATATGAATTAATCAGAAAAAAAATGTAATGAAAGGAATAAATTACATGAAAATATAAATGTAACATTTGAAAGCATTATTTCAAGCTTCATTTTAAAACATTAAAAATAAGTTTGAAATACCCTAAATATATTTAATTTGACAGGAAGTTATTTTATATAAGATATTCCCTTTGAGAAAAAAATTAGGAAATAAATAACTCACACCGAACGAAATAAAAATTGATTTTCGTTTCTTAAAGGAAACCAACGCTCTTACAATATATTTTAAACTGTTGTGCAAATTCTAGGTCAAGTGGGAAAGAAGACAAATTTCCGTTTGAAATGTTTATGCAAAGGGAAAACTTTTTCCAGAACTTGCATTTCAAAAGACTTTCGAAGGGTAAAAGGAAAAAAAAAATCAAAACAATAAAACGGATATTGAGTTGTTACCGAGACGACTCGAAGTTTATTTTCTGGAGAGTGTTTTTATTGATGCTTGTATCCACGAAAGAAAATAACGATAAATTCTTTAATTGTTCTTAGTACTTGAGTGAGTAAAAAGTATGAAATGTCACGTTCTATTCAATGATTCCTTTAATATATCCCCTGTGATTTATGTGAGGTAGCTTTTGTCATCATTGGAAATTGTAAAAAAAAAATGTTAATTAGTTTGAAAAAAAAACTTTATAAGCCACCATTGTTTCTGTAAAGAAATGTATACAGCCTTTTCGAACAACATATTTTTGTTTTAATAGGGTTTATTTTGTTGGATTCGAGGACAAGCAAAACTTTTGATATTAGATGTCAAAATTCAAAGAGGTTTTAATGAAACATTATGAAGTCGTAGCGCATTAAAATTTTAAAAATGTAATAGATATTGTTGAAATATCTAATTCGAATTTTATATGGCGATACCTGCTGTAAGATGTTATCTAAAGATACCAGATAGAGATATTATCTAGAGACTGGTATAAGAAACTGTGCCTGCTATAATACAGGATAAATTTTTAGGGATATCAAGGAGTATTAAAAACTGGAGTAAAATCTTCATCACTACTCAAATGAAACACTTAACAACGTAACCCATATAATTATTCGTAGATATCGTGATACCTACTTTCAGACATTAGTTATTGACACTATCTAAAGTCACTAACTAGAAGAATTTTACAAGACACTGTATGTTTTATAAAGCTTGGTACCTTTTTTATTTATTTAATTATTTATTTAAACAGACGAATTTGAACAAGACGCCATAATGAAAATAAATGAAGGAACAACAAAAGGGTTTACAAGACAGAAATGAATCTGGAGTATATTGTCTACCTCCTGTTAAGAGACCTGACACCGGTTTTAGGGTTGCTATCTCGTTCAGTCGATTCTCAGAATGAGATGATTAGTATCAATGATTAGTAAGATATCAATGATTAGTAAGAATTGAATTAGAACTCTTTCGCAACTCAAAACAAATAATTTTCTACTTGACCTATATATTCCTATCTAAGTGAAAAACGTCAACAGTGGTTTTGATGGATAAATATCAATGATAAAGTAAAATGTATTACGTTTGAAGGTTTAACAGGATATTTAAGTTTCATTACCTTCATAAAAATGGACTGCAAATGGTGTTTATTTTTCGCAACCAAAACTTTTAAGACATGTTATACTAAAATTTTTAAAATCACTATAACCATATTTTACAATCAGTGCAATTAGTGACAAATAATGTCAAAGAACTCCCACTAAAATGTCTTTTTTCCATTCCTGTATAAAATATGAATATAATAATTGTTAAAATATATTGCTATGAATGCATTTTACATTTTTAATAAAACCGTGTAAAAGGTTGACATGGGGAATAAAAACTGAGCTAATTGTTTACAATTATAAAAAAAAAAATCTGTATGGGTTATTATTAAAATATAAAAAAAAATATTTTATATATCTTCAATATTACCACAAAACTTCTTATCCATAATACAAATAAACTTAAACACTACATAAAACTGAAACACCATCCTTTTGTTTATACATTATCAAATACAAAATGCAGGGTGGTCATTAAAAAAAAACTTTCCCGACATATGGACCTCTAGCGGCTGTTCTGTTCAATCCATCGAGATGAGATTTCAGATATAGGGATTCAGAGGTATGAGCTTGGGATTCTGTGAACGGCAACAAAATGGCGCTCACGGTTACGGTTATAGGTACAGAAACTCGAAATTTTCGAATGGCAACGCCCACTTATTCCGTCGCAGAATGCTCAGCGCTTGCGAAAATCTTACAGAGGGTTCGAACGGTACGTGTATCACATTAAACGGGTGCGTTATGCACGCACAAAAAACAGCTCTTCGGACGGCCAACGAAAACACGATCAGGGTGCACGGAGGAAATTTGCATATGGCAGAGGCAAGACGCCAATCACTGATGACAACACAGATCGGAAAAAGAAAAACTTTTATTTGGATTACATATTTCCCACATATGTGCCCTCACAGGCCGTTCTCAGAGCTGTTTTTTGAGCGGTTTTTCATACCGTGTCCGTTCTTTGTGATACACGTACAGTTCCAACTCTCTTTAGGGTTTTCGAATGCGCTGAGCATTTTGCGACGGGAAAAAGTGGGCGTTGCCATTTGAAAATTTCGAGTTTCTGTATATATAACCGTAACCGTGAGCGCTACTTGGTTGCCGTTCAGAGAATCCCGGCCTCATACCTCTGAATAACAATATCTGAAATCCAATATCGATCGGTACAACGGAACGGCCGCTAGAGGTCCATATATCGACAAAGTTTTATTATGACCACCCTGTACTTTAAACACATGTGTTTATAATGTATATTAAACATTCCAGTGTATATTTTATAACCATTGATTCTTTATGTTGAAGATAACTTTCAGAGTCATAATTATATATACTATATCTCCTTTCTACGCAGTGGTAAATAATAATGTGTTTGTGTGAAAGCCTTTATTTGATATTAAGAAAGGAACAACTTTGAAAATTCCATTGAATGAAAATGCATTTATTTTTTTCTTTCGACGCCTTCCTTTAGGCATTTTCTTTGACTCCCTTCAAGTCATTCCAAGGTTAAACGCTTATGCTTCTGAACAATGATATTAAAATTGTTGAAATCTCGTTTTTTCAGTCACGCGCTTTTGTGATGCAAGAAAGCATTAGGAGATACGGTAAAATGCATTGCAATAAAGAAATTATGAACAAACACAGTTTAATGTGTTTGTTCAGCTAGATTTTGTGTGTTTTATGGCTGTTTCTAGTTATAGTGGTGATGAATTTGTAAGGTTAATGTCCTGATAAGTTAGCAAGTATTAGATGAGCCAAAAAATATACCGATAATTATTATGTAATATGATTGTTTCATTGAAAATTGTTCAAAAATACGCACAAAACGTGATCATAGAATTTATATGTAGGAATAGTAGAAATTTATATGTCGAATATGCAGGAATAACAATTAATTGTTGAAATATGCAAAGTTTGTACATCAGATTAATTTTACAAATTTATTTTTGCAGCTATTTGATTTTGCTTCAAATGTGTTGGATGATTTACACCTGAATTTGTATCTATTTTTTTTTACCTTTGAAACTTAAACTATCAATTCGCTGCACGTGAATAGTATGTAACAAAGCAATTTTACACCTCGTTTAATGCAAAGTGTTCCATTAAACACAATTCATCATTCTTCATCTTGTCACTCTGAATTCATAACCGAAAAACCTTATCATTATTTCACTTAAAAACTTACCTATAAGCACATGTATTGAATGTATTTTGAATTTGATACGATAAAAACAAAATAAAGGTGTTTATGTAGTTTTTAAATTGATTTGTAATATGGATATGAAGTTTTGGGGTAGTATTGAAGATATATAAGATAATTTTAAGATATTTTAATTATAACCCTTACAGATTTTTGCATAGCCTTAAAACCTTATCATTATTTCACATAAAATCTTACATATAAAAAAAAAAGTCTTTTTTGTACCTACATTTGAATACATTGCTATATTTTTCTTTTAACAAAATAAAAAATTCCTTAATATTAAGAGTAAAGTGATTCAAACAAGTATAAATAAATGTTTATAAATATTTAAAAGTTATTAATGGTAAATTTCTCTTAGAGCTAATATATTCAGCTTCATCCCAATTTATATTTCATATTTTTACGCGTAAAAGTTCTTAAACAGAAATGTCGGCATTAAAACCCTTTGCGTTATACTTTATTTACAGCTCTCAATACATAAAACCATCAATATTTAAAAATGAATATATAATGCATTTACATAATTAGAATGGAAATGGTGCTTTAAGAGGTTGTTGGTAAATGCATTTATTATTTAACATGAAAAGCATTTTATTTTCCGTAAATTCATAATTTTCTCTCAACTGCCTTTCCTAAAATAACGCCTGTCGTTCATTTCCTCATCGAGAAAGAGTTGACTGCATTTTTCGAAAAGCTTCCTCATGTATTTTTAAGTTTTTAAAAAGGAAAGCTAAGTGTTAATCCGACAACTTTTATGAGTGAGTTGAAAGAAACTTAGAATGCCCTCATTAAATTCGCGACTGAGTAAGGCGCTTGTGAAATATTGCGGGCGTAAGACGCCTGTGAAGTCAAAATCATCTTATGAAAAACAATTCACGCTTGTTTTCGTTTTGACGGCAATTTATGTATTACAGTTGAAGCTGCCACGAGAAATTGTAGCTATATACATTTTTAGAATTCAGTACTTTATTTTACTTTTTTGTTCTGAGTTATGAAAACAGTTTATTCTAACAGGAGGACGAATGTAGTTTATTAAATAGTTTATCGCGGTAGTAAATTAAATAGTTTTTCGAGGGACTGATTTTAACAGATTTCGGTTAATTTAATTAGAACAATGTAAATATTTGAAAAAGTGTTTTGATATAAATGAATTTTCCGACATATATATTCTTATATTTTCCATAAAATATTTAAAACTTTTCAAAACATAATCTATATTTTAAGCCTAATGTATAATATCGTTGTATAAGTTCAACAATTTGCGATTAATTTTGCTAAATTATTTCCACATTATTTTTAAAGTACGATTGCGTGCCTCTATAACGGTCCTCCAGGAGATAAAATTTCAGATGACCTGAGTCGCGAGTTATAATTTTGGCTGCGTGACAAACCCAGTCTGTATCGCTTGGGCAAGCAGTAAACAGTTAAACAATGTACAAACAGTAAAAAATGTGAAAAGTTTGAATCTAAAAACAAAAAGTAAACAAAACCTATAGTGTAAACCAACTAATTTGTTTAAAATGTCACTTATCTTTTGAATCTATTAATTTATATAGGAAACTGTTATCTAATTATTGTGTACAGTTTTGTTTTTACGAACTTTTCAGTAAATCCATTTCTTATTTAGAGTTGTAGAATGGATATCTCAAATTATGACTACTTTTTTCAGACTCCAAAAATGGAACACTTATGTTTATAATTTCATACAAGACAATTGTAAGGTTATTTTCAATTTTCTGTCATTGTTATATGTAATAAAATATATGTATTGAAAGAATATCAAGTTTGTACTATAATCCCTCACTTACTTTCCAAGTTATAAATGAAAATAAAAAGGGGTCTCATATTCGGCATACTTACCCTATATATATATATATATATATATATATATATATATATATATATATATATATATATATATATATATATATATATATATATATAAATATATATATATATATATATATAAATATATATATATATATATATATATATATATATATATATATATATATATATATATATATATATATATATATATATATATATATATATATATATATATATATATATATATATATATATATATATATATATATATATAAATATATATATATATATATATATATATATATATATATATATATATATATATATATATATATATAGAGAGAGAGAGAGAGAGAGAGAGAGAGAGAGAGATAGATAGATTGTTAGGTACATATATACATAACACATACATACATATATACATACAAAAGAGTTAAGCAACGATAATTAATCCTACGTTAATAACCCATGATAGTTTCGTCAGAAGAGACTACCTGAAATTTTGTTTTTCTTTTAATATCTATAAATGCAAAGTCGTAATTCACCCCAGGACATTTAAAACCATTTCAAAAACCATTAAACAGCCCTTAAATTTCTCGCTGCTTAATAATTATGCTAAGAAAGATCTTAATAGGCTAACATCATTTTTTTATAATGATACTTATCGTGACACTTGTCGTTAATCGCCTTTCGTTATTCACCACGAAGTTTTGCTGGCAACTTTATTGTGGGAGCCCCATAGGGGCGAGCCAGCATTTCTTCCTATGAGTCGACAACACAGTAACGACAAAGCTTTACTCAGAGTCTGAACCCAAGTCCACTGCGTGGAAGCTTATGACGCTAACCTATATTCTTATTATTTCAAACAAATTGTCGTTGTAACTCCCAAAAAACTATACCTCTATCTCAGTATTTTATTATTTTTTTCTCTCAACAGAATATAAATGTGACCTAATATTAAAAGTAAAAGTATTTTAAACATTTTTAAATAAGTGTTTCTGAATATTAATATTAAATAATAGTAAAATCCTTTTTGTTTTAAGAAAGAAGTTGTGGTTCGTCGCAATTTGCGTTTTCATATAATTATCTGAACATTTAAAAAAAAAAAGAAATGTTGACATTAAACCCCTTTATGCTATATTTTATTTACGTAAAACAATTAATATTTAAGAATCAGTATGTAGGGAATACACTTAAATAGAATCGAAATGTTTCTTTAAAATGTTGTTGATGTATGCAATTATTATTTAATGTGATAATGCATTGTATTTTACATACGTTTCTAAAGTTCTCAAAACTCCTTCTCCTAAACTACCTTCTGTCGTTTGTATCCTCATCCAGAAATAGCTGACTCAATTTTTGAAAACCTTCTTACATGTACTTAATTAAAAAAAAGAAAGTTAAGTGTTAATCCAACAACTTTAACGAGTGAGTTCAAAAAAAATTAAAATGTCCTCATTAAATTCGTGACGGAGTAAGACGCTTGTGAAACATTGCGGTCGTAAGACGCCTGCGAAGTTAAAGACATCTTATGAAAAACAACTCAAGTTTGTTTTCCTTTCGAGGACAGTATGCATTGTAGTTGAAATGGTCACGGTAAATTGTAGATATACTACGTATTTAGGTTAAGCATGTAATTTTAGTTTTTGTTTTCAGAGAGTTATGAAAACAGTTTATTTTAGCAAGGTGTCCAATATTGTTTATTCTAGTAGAAAAATGAATTTGTTTATTTCTGGTTCTGAACTGGTGAGATTTCGTTTTAATTAATTAAAACAATGAAAATATTTCATTGATTTTACATTACATCCATGTTTATATTTTCAATAAAATATTTAAAAATATTTAAAACATAATTATATTTTTGAAATAAACATAAAATTTGGTTGTATATGTTCAACAAATTTGAGTCTGAATGCTGAATTATTTTCATATTGTTTTTTATTCTATAAACACTATCTGCGAACATAATTCACCCTAAATAATTTAAAGGTATTTAAATCCTCTGAATAGTCCTGGAGAATCTCGCCCCTTAGGGATTCTTGTCCCATTCTACATGAACATTCATAAAACATTATATCATTTTAAATAATTATTTTCCTCATTATATTAATATATACTTACAATTATGGCTTCAGGGCGTTTTTAATTTCGTAGATTTTTTTTCATTTATTGTCAATTATCAGAAAATTAACTACAGCTGGTTGACAGAAGAGGCGCCTGATTAATTCGCATTTGCTTTAGAGGACCTTTATCGTTAATTATTGGCAGCGTTTCAGATCATGGGTAGATCACAGTTTATGAACAATTCCTACCCAGAGGAATTACGATGCACTTCATGCCTTAGAAGTCGCAGAAATTGAACATTACAGTTCAGCTCGGAAGTGATGCTCAGAGGGAATTCAGTTCTTGCTGAATGGATATCCCTATTGGGAAAATCTAAAACTAGTCGAAAGAAACTGTAGGTGAACTTGTTTTTAATTGTAGGCTATTTGTTTTTATTATCATATTACTGGGGATGAAGTTTTACTCATGAATACGTTACTTACTTAAACAAACACACACACACACACACACACACACAGACACACACACACACACACACATTTTAGTGACCATTTTTTATCATATTACTGGGGATGAACTTCTACTCATGAATATGTTAAACACACACACACATACACTTGAACGACCATATTTAGTTTCGAACTGATAAAAGCCTCTATAGAGCGAATATTATGTAAAAAACCTCTTTTCCACAGCCACCTCTCTAAACGGCTGCTATTTTTCGGAATAATTTCCGGTCACCATAAAGTAGTTAGTTTCACTTTATATATATATATATATATATATATATATATATATATATATATATATATATATATATATATATATATATATATATATATATATATATATATATATATATATATATATATATATATATATATATATATATATATATATATATATATATATATATATATATATATATATATATATATATATATATATATATATACACTGTTATACCTAGAGTTACCCGGATTCGTAGATACTGTCGTGATTTTCATCTTTGATACGATGATATTTTCGAAAAATAGAGATGTTTCAATAGAAACGGAGGAATTATTGATAAATTTGTATTGAAGATCTCCAGCACAAACGCATACCTAAAAGTCTTGCGCTGATACAAGCGAAAGCGTTAAGTATTTTTGAAAATTTAAAGCACAAATGCGGTGATAATGTCCTTTAATCAGCCTTAATCTTAGTATTTAAAATTTAATTCAGCAAATGATATTGAGTAATATTTGCAATCGAGAAATTTTACAAGCTAAAATTTTTCTAACATTAGGTTTTACATTTAATAACATTAGATAGGAAAATACGTACATTAACAAAATTCTTCCAAACCGTACATTTGTTAATTAAACATTGCAAGCAAAGATTATATTTAAAAATTATGCTAATGGAGAAATTAAATAATCATGCAAAAAAAATATGTGATCTAATTTTAATTGCTGTAACAAAATATTTAAGAGTAAACTCATTGTCGAGCTCTCTCCATTTCACTAAACGTCTGAAATTACTTGCACAAAAATATAACCAATTAAAAGAGAAAGGGATTTAAAATGTGTTTAAACTCTCTTTAAACAAATGTTATTCGTAAAATTGTTATTTAATTGCAAACTATGGATGTTGTTGTAAAGTTAAAGGATAATTTAATATTAGGATACTGTTATTTTCAAAATTTGGAACTTTATGTATTAACATGTTTCTGCACCTTAACATTAATAATTTCAAGCTTTTACTCATAAAAATTCATAAACTACAATGCTTACATTCTGAAAATTATTTAAGTTAATTATTGTGGGTATTTAAATTTATCATGAAATGTTATACAACAAAAATAGAAATAGAAAAATTATGATGAAATTGTAACATAAAAATTTAATGTCGAATGAACCTAATTTGAATTCATATTTATCAAAGTATTTTTATGCACCTTGGATTTGAATTTTATTAAAAATTTATTTATTAAAACTGCACTTAAATAATTTGTATATATATATATATATATATATATATATATATATATATATATATATATATATATATATATATATATATATATATATATATATATATTAAATAAAGTTTTATTTCTTTCTTGTTTCAGATATTTGTAACAATCGATCTATTGGTTGGATCAGAAATAGAGGTAAGAAGTGCGATTTTATCTATTACATACAGATATCGGGTAGATATAGTTTTTTTTCTTCGGTTTCTTCTGAAATTATCTTGGTTTCTCTGCTAGCAGTTGACACACCGATTTCGGATGGGATTTGTTATATGACGAACTATATGTTTATATGAGAATAGAGGTTAATTTTTAGAGGTCACCAATTTTCTTTCTCATTTATGTTCAAATATTGTGATTATGGGAATAGCTCTGCCCATTTAAGTGAAAAAATTAAAAATAAGAGTTACTATAAATAATTAACTATTAGATTGTTTCAGAATAAGCGTAGATGTTATTTTGCATAGCTAAGCCAGAAAGGGGTTCAAAACATTGAGGCTCGACGAATTTTCTATAAATATGGTCTAATTATAAACGCAAAAACTCAAATAATGTTAGAAAACTAAATTTTCTTTCTTTATACATATAAAGAACATATTTTTAAATGTATCATATTCAAAAATGGTAATTATAAATCTATAAATAATTTTAAAATTATCAATTTAGAAATTTATATGATTAACTGGTGAGTAAAAATCATAAATTGCTGAGCGAATCATAAAATTGATATATATGCTTACAGAAAATAATTAATGGTAAGTATAATATATTTTTTCTAATATATTTACCTGTAATGTATAACCAGATAAATTGTAACAAATATTATTTAAATTAAAAATTGAGCATAAATTTGGAAAAGTTCAAAAATTATCACAATTATTTGCATAATTTTCCCACATTAAAAAAGTATTTACTTTATTGCACTTTTTTATGGTTTTTAAATGTAGCGTGCCAGGAAATATACATAAGAGTGTAGTTTTATCAGTTTCCTATTGATAGTTTAAAAGTAATGCTGCCCAAAATCTCAAATTAGCAGTTAATCATATAAAATTCTAAACTTCTAATTTGAGAATTATTTATTGATTTGTAATTTCCATTTTTATGTATGACATATTTAAAGATATGTACTTTATATGTATAAAGAAAGAATATTTCTTTTGATAATATTATTTGATTTTTGTGGTTAGAATTAGACTATGTTTATAGTCATTTCGTCAAGCTTCAAGGTCCAGTACCCCTTAAGCAATTACTTTGCAAAGATGTGGTTAGCTTTCCCCGTCTAATTTTGTAGACTGCGGAATAAGACAACGTTTGAGTTCTAACATGTTTGTAGACTTCCATGTTCTTAAACTTTCATGTCTGTAGATGTCTACGACTTAACTATGAGACGTATGTGTAGAGTAAATTCAATAAACAACTATTAAAGGAAAAATCAGTACAAAAGATAATGAACGGTGTCTTACAGGAAACATCGAAGATGTCTGACATGAAAGACTTTAATATAGTCCCAAATAAAAGGAAAGGTGAGCGTTTTGCTGATATGAAGCATTATTAAAGCTTATAAATGTAAAATAAATATAATTTTAAGCATTATTAAAGCTTATAAATATAAAATAAATATAATATTAAGCATTATTAAAACTGATAAATATAAAATTTCAATGATTTTTTAATAAATTACAAATAAAATCTAGTAAACAAAGTATAATACAACATAACAAAGAGCTAAGACAGTCAAAATTAGTGTAGATGTTTTGAAATTTGTTAACATTTAATAAATTGCATCACAGTAGTTTCATTACGAAAAAAATTATTTAAAGTGAAATAAATTTGTTACTTACATTACTCGGTTTGACAATGAACACAGATTACTGATTTCTTAATTTTA
The DNA here is from genome assembly GCA_907164885.2 of Dolomedes plantarius. Classification (NCBI taxonomy): domain Eukaryota; kingdom Metazoa; phylum Arthropoda; class Arachnida; order Araneae; family Dolomedidae; genus Dolomedes; species Dolomedes plantarius. The sequence goes on from OU015502.1 coordinate 106,065,860, forward strand.
CCTCTATAGGTTCCTCAAACATACTTTTTACAGTTTTCACACGTGTGCAATGTTTTGTTGCGTTTGCATGCATTTATTTGTCATTGTTTACGTTTACGAGAAATGGTATCGCAAGTATAAATTCTCTTTGGTTAGAAATAGAAGTTTGGGGGTTTTTTGATGAAATGTATATCTTTCGAAGCTCATCAGACTTATTCAAAATAAAATCACTGTGGTTGATGGTTTTATTGCCTTATTGTAAATTATCCATTATATTTATATCGGACAAATCAAGGATATTAAAAAAAAAAAAAAACTTGAACTGGCCAACGTCTAGATGAGGACTTCACTGTGTATTTTCTGTCCATCTGGTCCAAAAAATCAACTCCATATTGTAAAAATATGGAGTTGAATTGGAGTTGTTGCTCCATGTTGAATTGTAAAAATTTACAACTTCGGGTTTTTTTCTTTTCATTAGATGTGATTTCCAATGTTGGGTGTAGCGTACTCAGGAGAAGGATGTTTTATTCTTTTTTTCTCCGATAAGACGTAAGCGTTATATTGTCATGCTCAGCAATCTTACTAGAATATAGCTCACTTCTCGTTTTTTTTTTGAAAGAATGAGGAACTTCTCTCTTTGAACGACTGATTGTGCTAACACAGCTTATTCCTACGCTTCTCGTTTCTGTAAGTAATTTCAGGGAAGTAAAGAAATTGTCCATTGTCAGGCTCCTTCCAGTGTTATAGTATGGTTCAAGCAAGCGAAACGGTCCAAGCGAAAAGATGCACCTATTGTATCTCCAGCTGGCCTTGTTTCATCCTTTCCTAAATAAGGATATACATTCAGTAAATATTTTGACTGCATATCAGTAGCAAGCCAAAATTTAATGCCGAATTTATCCGGCTTTTTAGGCATATACTGACGGAATCGGCACCGAGTCTTCATAGAAACAATTGCTCATCCACTGTAATATTTAGACCTGGTTTGAAAACATGATTCAGATTTCTATAAAGTAATTCCAAACATCTGAAAATAGGGCAAATGGATCAGTTTGCAGTCTTTAAGATCTGGTTGACTTCATATCGAAACGCAAGTTCTTCATATTGTCCAGGAATCGTTCTCTAGCCATTGTCTCAGCAAAGAATGTCGGTCCCCAGGAATTTGACCATAAACTCAAAACATAAAGGCCTTTTGCAGCCAAAGCCCCGCGAGCATACAATAGTGAAATAAAAGCATCTAATTCATCGAGTGACAAACACCAATTCGGATTTTGGGATTATTTCTTTTGCGCCGCTTCTTCGGTGCATTGTTGTATATGAAGCAATATTTTTTTCATTTATAAACAATCTCCATGCACTACTTGGATTGCCATCAATTATTTTCCTCTTTGTGTACGAAGTTGGTCCAGCTACTTCTCGTAAGACGTTCTGCTTCGGACGTCTCCCTGTGACACTTTTAGATTTATTTCTTATTTTCCAAACTGAGCCATAATTTGCTGTTTCTCCATCTATTTGGTTTTCAACACTTTGGATGCGTCTTCCTTATTCTCGAGATCTCTTTCTCCACCCTTGACCACATTCTCGAGCTGAACTACTACCACTGATTTCATCCTTGGAAACTGTACTAGTAGCAGGCAATGAAATATTTCCATGACCTAAATTTTTGCATTTATTTTCTGTTTCTTCAATACATTCAGCATAAGAGGAATCGGATTCACTTGGTGCAGAAGGTACAACCTAGTCTTCGTCGGAAAAATCAATTTCGGGGTGATCATGTTCATCAGGTCGAATTTCAGAACCAGAATCATCATACGAAATATTTTCTAAAACTTTCAATGCATCTTCCTGAGATAGGTATTTTCTACCAACAGTTGTACGCGACATGATACGCAAGTCACGTTGGTCAGAACACTAAAGTAAAAATGCGCACGTCAGAACGCTGAAATAATCGAAATCGAACTATGTACGTTGAAAGATAACATTTATAACACAAAGAAAATGCGCAGTCAGATGACGCGCGAAAATACCAAGCAGGTGTTTTTACACCCCTCCACCCTCTCATTACCCCTTCCATGAAATACACGACCACCCTCACCAGAAGTGCATCTGTTTATCTATCAGCATACCGGAAATAGCCAAGAAAGCATTGCAAATAACATAAAAAATAGAATTTTCTGTACACGGTCAAAATGACCGCTAGCCGTAATTCTAGGTATACACAGTAATATTTGCAAAAATAATTACTTAAAAGAAACAAAAATACAACTACGTAATATTCGTAAGGTTTTAGGAAAAGTCCAAAAATTTCAACATTATACATAAGAAAATAAAAAAAGTTATGCTATTGGAAATTGGATTTGCGGTCAAAATTACCACCGCCGTAATTCTAGTGTTAAAATAAATTATTAAAATTTACAAAAAAACAAGATATGTTAAAATTTATTTATTGTTTAAATATAGAATCACAAAAGAAACCTCACCATTGCTAATCAGTAAATTTAAGCATGGTAATAAATATAATTTTTTTATTCTTTTAAATTTGGTATATTTGAAATCGTTATCTACATTAAGTTCGTCACTGGGAAATTTTGAATGGATAAATGAATAATAATCAATTAGTTTATTTACAGATTTCATCCTGGTACAGCAGAAAAATGTTTGTCTACACTGTAACATTATTCGTAAATGCAAACAAAAATGCTATTTTGTCTTTGAAAATAAAAATGTGAAATTAAGGTTTGTTATTTTCTTTATACGTTTTATTTCTTTGGGAAATGGGTTAATTTCTTGCTTTACCCCTCATAAATATTAAGTATTTTACCCTAAATATATACTACTTGAACCTGCCAAATTCTGTAGACTTCATAACCCACTTCATCTTCTGTAGTACTTCATAACCCACGGTTCAGACGTTGCAGACCTGAGATTCACAGGATCTGGTTTTGTAAAGAAGAAACTGTGAAAGAGGTTATCGTAATTATATAAATTTAAGTACGGTGTCTTGAGTATGCTACCATATAAAACGGTATCTAGTTATAATTCCTTTAATTTATTCCAAATTTATTCCATTCATTTAATTTATTCAAAAATATTTTCATAATTTCTATATTGGAAAAATAAATTCAATCGATAACTGTCAAAAATTAAGAAAAAAAATATCTGGAGATTTATTCAAAGAAGAATAATCATTTTCCCAATATGTTAATAATGATATATGAAAATATATGGAATAATAGAGCATTAGGAAAAATTTAGTAGGTATATATGAAAAATTAAGTAGGTATATATGCAAAATTAAGTAGGTTATACATCATATCAATGAAGAAAGTTAAGAGAATCTTTCACATATTCATTGGTTTCAAATTATCTTGCCTATTGCATTTAAATAAATAAATCACCTGATTCAGTATGAGATTCAAAATATAGGGTATATCAGTTTTTCCTGCAAATCTTCAATTCGAAAGTTTATTTCCCTATGGGGAAAATTTTCGCTGGTAATTTTGTTATCACACATTAGCAAATATATATTTTTCTGTTTTTTTCAAGCAGATATTTAACACTAGAACCGCGGGACTTTCGGTATACCTAGAACCGCGGAGCGGTTATTTTAACCCTAGACTGTAAACCTATAAAATATGCACAAGCGCGTAATTTAGGTAACTAAAACTTTTTATTTTTTTTAAATAATTCAATCAATAATCAATATTTCTGAGAATTTACATTAAATAATTTATATAAATCAAGAGAAATTAACTTAATTTTTACAAAATCTTATTTAAAATTTTATATCCTTGAGTATAAAAACATCTCTTTAACAAAATGACATAAATTTCCTAATTTCAATGGAAAAACAGAGCATATCTTTTCAATAAAATTAGATATAATTTCAAAAAATTTAAAATTTAAAATTTTATCAGTTACTTATTAGTTTTGTGTATTATAAAATTCAATTTACTGTATGCATTGTGCACAAAACTGAGTAATAAGTTTTGTACATTTTCCACAAATGGGTGCTTTACATTTTGAACAGATATCTATAGTTTTATTTTCACATTTTGAACTGTGGCATCGGACTCGTTTCCGCTTAATTTGTGGTTGTCCGTCGTTTTGATTGGTTGCTTCACACTCTCTTTTTGCCACCTTTTTTGTCCGGAGAGAACAAACTTTTCTAGCAATTCTTCAGCCAAGTCTTGGATGAATTGCCGTCTACTAATAGATTTTCCAGTTGAAGTTTTATACAAAACCAAGACATTGATTGTAGCAAGGTCCAAAATATTACAAAAAACCTGCACCGACCACCTACGGGATGCAGACATGACTGTATATTTCCTTACCATTTGGTCAATCACGTCCACACCGTATTTAGTTGCGTTGTAGAAAGCGATTGTATCAGGTACTTTTTTGGGGGGGATTATCTACAATTTCTACGCTGGATGGAGACTACTTAGAAACAAAACGTTTTTATATTTTTTACCTTGATAACCAGTTAGCCTCTGCAAGCTTCAGTGTTGTGAATAAGTTGTCCGTAAGAACATTTCTACCTTTGTTCTCATAAGGACTTATTAGTCGTAGCACTACATGTTCAGAAAGAGAAACGTTGGAGGGACATTGGTTATCTCTTTCCAAGATACAGGAATCCATTTATCAGATATTTTGAGTCAAAATCTGCAGCCGACCAGAACTTGATTACAAACTGATCTGGCTTGTTTGGCATGTATTGGGTAAACCTACACCTAGATTTTGTAGAAAATAACTGTTCATCTACAGTTATATTAGGACCTGGTGTATAGTTAGTCTTGCAATTTTGAATGGAACGATTCCAGATTTCCGAAATAAGGGCAAATTTGTCTGTCTCTAGATGCTTTGATTTTGTTGATTTTATGTCGAAGCGTAAAAATCTCATTATTTCACGAAATTGGTCTCTTGACATTGTATTTTGGAAAAATGGTGGTTGCCCAGTCCTTTGGACACAAGCTATGCAGAACACAAGTCCTTTTGCACAATATATACCACGTGCATATAAAATTGATATAAACGCATCTATTTCTTCTAATGTTATATTCCATTCTCTTTCATGAATCTGCCGGTGAGCTTCATCTTCAGTACATTTATATGTGCTTCAATATCCATTCATCTATAAAAAGTCTCCAAGCACTTGAAGGACTGTTGTCGATAACATTGCGTTTAGCATGTGGTGTTGGGCCCCCAGCTTCTTTCAAAATATTACACTTTGATTTTCTTCCTCTATCGCTTGTTCCTAATTGAGCGACATTCCAAACTGTCCCATCTTTTCCAACTTCATTATTTCTAACTTTGAATGATATTGTCGATTTCTTTTTCAAATTTCTTTGCGTGTGTGTATCTTTTCTTGGAATATTTTTTAGATTTTTTATAAGATAGATTATCATCATTATTGCGATGAAAAGGACCAACGATTGTTAGAGCATTGCCAGAGTCATCTTCACTTTCATTTTCTTCATCCGAATCCAAATTTTCTTCATTAGCAGGCACATATTCATCCTCACCACTCAAAATCGAAACTTTCATCATTATCTTCACCTCCTGAATCCTTTTCAGATAATTGTTTTAAATATTCTAAAGCTTCCTGAACAAGATTACGGCGTCGTGTCATTTTTTCATACATATACTAATTACAGTATAAAGGCAAGTTCAAAAAGTCTTCTAAATATTCGCTATAATTTTTCACTGTATTCGAACGTAGTTCGAGCTTCACACCTAATATAACGACGTTGACTGAAAACCTTCACTAATACCCCTTCTGGTACAGTTCTTTTCAGGAATTCCAGGGTGGAGTAGAAGTACTTTAGAGTTACTTCCGAGAAAATGCATCTGTTTTTCGTCATTTGTGCATTAACATTTCTTACGGGTCAAATTGACCCGCTCCGCGGTTCTAGGTATAAGTGTTAATAATCGGAAAATTATTTATGTTACGAATTTTTAAATTTGGTAAATTGTTGTTCATCTTAAATTATTAAAAGTCATAGAAGGAATTTTTTTTTCAATCAATATTTTTCGCTTGGTGATAAATTGAACATCGATTTGGGTCAAATTGCCCCGCTCCGCGGTTCTAGTGTTAAATAAAGAGTGCATAGTTTTTGTATTTTAAAGTTTCAGTCCTCTAAAATTAAAAGGCCATTGGATTGTTTATCGATGCAAATTTAAAAATATTTTTGAAAAAATAGATAAAATAGAAATATTTAAAAAGTTTAGAAAAAAATACGTGCCATGCCTTTCAAATTTTTTTTTCTCATGCACAAAAGATATGTATTTTCTAAATTAGTATTAAACGACTGATGCATTTAAAATTCGAAAAAAATTACGATTGGGTGGAACTTGTTTGTGGTCATATGATCCGCAGTTTTCATAGAAACCTAATGTTAACTCATAGTATAAGAATAATTACATATTGACTTTATTAAATATTGACTGTAAAGAGAGACCTCTGCTAATGAACAGATTTATGGTCACGCGCATGAAGAATAGTGTATTATTACATAGCGTGTAACTTCCACAGCCTGCTGAATACTAATTCATGAATGTAAATACTTTTACTCTTGGGGGGAAGTATACGAAGGAGAATTGTTAGAAATAACTCTTCTTCACATCAGTAAGGTACTAGAATATCGGGTTTCAGGACTGAAGAGAGCAGTTAAGATTAATTACATATTGACTCTATTACATATTGACTGTAAAGAGAGACCTCTGCTAATGAACAGATCTATGGTCACGCGCATGAACAATAGTGTATTGCTACATAGCGTTTGAATTCTACATCCTGCTGAATACTAATTTATCAATATAAATACTTTTACTCTTGGGGGGAAGTATTGTAAGGAGAATTGTTGGAAATAACTCTTCTTCACATCAGTAAGGTACTAGAATATAGGGTTTCAGGACTAACGAGAGCAGTTAAGATTAATTAAATATTGACTCTATTGTATATTGACTTTAAAGAGAGACTTCTGCAAATGAACAGATTTATAGACACGCGCATGGAGAATAATGTGTTATTTCATAGCGTGTAGTTTTCACAGCCTGCTGAATACTAATTTATCACTAAAAATACTTTTCCACCTGGAGGAAATATACGAAGAAAAATTGTTGAAATAACTCTTCTTCACATCAGTTAAGGCCTGAAGAAAGTAGTTCATTCCTTCTTTCATTTCAAGCTCGTTGACCCACATATTTTAAATCGGGGCTAACAAATAATCAGCATTTAATATCTTTAAGTAATCTGTATCTAATAACTATTTATTACCAAATGTAATTTTTCTGACATATTTTTTTAAAAATTACATTTGACATTATCGTCTTAATATTACCTTTAGTTAAACACCGAATTCGCCGATATGTCTGCCTTTAGCTTAATTTATTTCTGAAAATTGTAACGCAAACACTCAATTTAAGAACCTCCAATAAAGAACTGTGAGATTAAAAAATTCTTTTGTTGCTTCAGTTGCGAAGTGGAAAGCGAGAGCATAAAACAAAATGTAAATCAGCCTGACAAGGTAATTAAACAAGTTTTCCTTCCATCAGTGAGTAAACCAGACATTTATTGGCAGAAAACCGATGCTCAAGAATTTTAGAATGTTCCGAAATGAAAATCTATTTAAAGTACTGCTAAATCACCGTTCGGAAATGAAGAGTGCAGAATCCGTTTCCTTCGGTGATGTATTCAGCTGCAAATTTCTTGGTCTTAAAATTTAATTAGTTGTCAGGAAAATACAAATGCATAATCACAAGAACGGAGAAGCTTCTATTTAGATATTTAAAAAGATATATAAAGCTTGATTTTTTATCGTAATGTATTATTACCGCAAATGACATAAGAAATAAAGAAATTAAGATATTTTATTTTCAAAAGTAGGAAATTATTCATTTCACAATTTTTTTTTCCATGTCGGCAAAAATTCAGCTATTGGAAATGGCATTAAGTCCAAAGTTAGGATTTCAAATGATTTTTTTAAACAAATGAATATAATATCGCATGATATAAAAGCAAGAACTTTGTTTACATGACTTAAAAGTATGTCATAACGCAAAAATATTACAAAAATTACATGATAAAATATCCCTGAAAACTTTTAGTAATGTATTGTATATGGAACTAATAAAGATTTTAACTTTGGATTACGTTCCTCAATAACGGTCCTCCCGTGAGGAAAAAAAAATGTCCGTCTTGCGTTGCGAGTTATAATTTTGGCAGAGCGCTAAACCCAGTAGCAGTAAACAATTAAACAGAAAAGTACCAAAATGCGTTACAAAAAAGGTAAGCGAAGATAAGTAATCCTACTTTAATAACCCGTAGTAGTTTCGTTAGAACAGATTACCTGAAATATTTTTTTAGTTTTATTTAGTGTAATAATTGCAAAAATGGCACCAGAAAATAAGATTTTTTTAAAGTATACAATCTACGTATAAAGCGTCCATCGTAATACATTAGAGTATTGAAAGGAATTACATCCTCATTGTTTACATGAAAGTTGTGAAGGGTGATGAATTGCAAAAATAAGTAAGATAATTCAAAAAATACAGTGCAAGTTAAAATTTACAGTTGGGTTTGATTTAATATATAAAGTTTTTCTTCAAAGCCTAGATAATTAGGTGTGATTGTACAGAAAAGAAAGATTCAAAGTATAACTACAGGTGTAACATACCTGTATAACATAAATAATTACAATATAAAAATAACTTTTTATACATCATGTTTTTAAATTTTCTGTTGAATCATATAAACTTGACAATTCTATGTATTAATAAATCCTTTTTTAATTTTTTTTTGAGGAATTATCCCATCAACTTGAAAGAAAATTAAGTTTATTGGAAGTTAACTTGCGTTTCATTTTTTGGTTTCCGTCCCGGTTGATAGATGGCTGCACCAGTCTAAAAAACAAAATTAACTGAAAATGAATTCAATCTGATACAAGATTGCTAAAAGTATCAAAAGAATGCATTGTCATCACACACAAGCAAACAAAAAAGCGAGTTAATAAAAATATGTAAATAAAGTAATCCATATAATTTCCTTGCACAAATTCGCATTTCTCGAATTGTTGGACATATAAAAGAGACATGTCCATCAATAGAATTGAAGGGGAGTGAGAAATTTTTATTTCAAATGCCCACATCCTACGAAAAAAAATTAATAGAGAGAAATGCGGAAAAGAATTTGCAGTTAGCATAAATATGTTACTGATCAGTGAGAAATGTGCTTCAATTATTGAAAATGGCTACCAGTCAACGGACCAATGAGTGTGAGAATGAAATGCATATCATATTATGAATGCGTTTAAGCAAGTCAGTACGACTTATTAAGGATGAAAGGTAGATTCTCAGTACATCAGTTCGTTATCAGGCCCATATTCACATTAGGATATTAACATCAAGCAAATACCTTTTTTTGCAACACTTTGATGCAGATTAGCATTATCAAATAATTAATATCACTCTTATTACAATTGGCAATATCCATCGTATTAGCTGGTTTAGATTGTTAATTACTTACTGAAGACACACACACACATATATATATATATATATATATATATATATATATATATATATATATATATATATATATATATATATATATATATATATATATATATATATATATATATATATATATGAGGAAATTCTAAAATAAATATGTCCTTTTTTTCATGAACTTTGTAAAATCTAGAAATAAAAATTAATGAATACATATTAAATTATGAATTTGAAATTACTACCGAAAAATTTATGATGTAAAAATTCTCTGCTATTATTTTCATGATATTAAGTTCCTTATTAACATTAATTCAATATTTTATGTGATTGAAAAATTCTCTTTGAAGAGTTTATCCTTTATAAATTTGAGAATCTTTATTGAACTTTTATTTTTACTGATGACGTTACTGCACTGTAATTCTTTTTCTGTACCTTTCATTGAAACTGATCTCCTGGATTTGTGGTTTTATTACCCCTATTTTAGTAACTACGTCCTAAAGTTCTTTACCGATTTAAAAATGTACGTTTCTTCTTTTAAAATAACTACTTTATTACCTTACATAACTGCATTGACTTCGAACCGTACGAAAAATGACCAATTTTTTATAAAGGGTGAATAATGCATTGCGTTAAGTGAAAAATTCTACTTTCTACGGTTACTTTTTTTATGCAAACACAACCAGGAAAATATATTTTTTCCATTAAAACTTTGCTTTCAGGATGTGTATTTCACCTTTATTCCCAAGTCCTCCAGAGAGGTCTCTTACTTATCTATAAAATGGACTAGGGAATTTCCAATTCACCTCTTACAGGAAACTGTTTTGTTGACACATAAGACTGGAAGATATGTTAGAATTTTATTCAAATCTAAAACTCCTTTTAAGAAGAATTCATTCAATTGATTTTCAAATAATGCAGAGTTAAGTTTTCATTCAATTTCTATAGTTCTTGAGCTGGGAGTGCAGTTTAATTTTTTTTCTTTAAAATTCGGGTAATTGTGTTATTTCTAAATAATAAAATAGATTCTAATAAATAAATAAGTATATGATTAACATCTTGAACTATTTTTTATTAATGTAACTTAAGTTAAGATTGCAGCAAAAAATTATAGCTGTGAGTTAAATTGCAAGAGGAATAGTTAATAGAAGAAACCTTTTTCCGTTGTCAATGATAAAAATCAGAAACTTCTGCGTGCAGTAAATTGTAATTGCTACCGAAACGATTGAAAATAATGGTTTAAGTTATAAGTCCCTTTTACTATGTAATGGTATTGATTGTCAGCATAAAATTTAATTTATGACTCAATGATTATAATTAAGTTAATATACAAAGTTCATTGTTAAAATAGGTAGAACAAATGTCTGAGTACATTTAATTGTAATTGTCTGCGTATGTTTAATTGTAATACTTATAAAATATCACTCAATGATTATAATAAAGTTACAAGCTAAATAGTCAACACAAAACATCGTTTACTTTTGTGATAAGATAACCATGAAAAATGTTTCATTTATAAAACTTTAAGAGTTACTTAAGCCTTTTAAATTTTGGATTAAGCGACTGGTCCATTTTACTCTGTTATTGTTTAAATTTTCACCAGAAACTTTAATTTATAACTTAAATATTGTAATTAAGTTAAGATACAAAGTGGATAGTTTTAAAATATAACTCAATGATTATAATAAAGTTACAAGATAAATATTCAACACACAATTCGTTTACCTTTATGGTAGGATAACCAAGAAAATCGAGTTAGTTTATAAAACAGTAATTGTTACCTAAGCTGTTCAAAATAATTTTTAAAGTTATGAAAATATTTCCATCTTCTATTATTCTGAAGAGTTTAAACGCAAATTTAATTCAGAACTAAACTATTATAATTAAGTTCAGATACAAAGTGAATAGTTTACGCAAGATACTAGCAGATATGTAGCAGATATGTAGCAGAAACTTTTGCATATATTAAACTCTAATTGTTATCTAACCTATTGAAAATAATTGCTAAAGCGATGAGAATTGATACCTTTTGCTATTATTCTGTAAAGTCTCAACAGTAAATATAATTGATAATTCAATGGTCATAACTTAATTTATAACTTAGTGATTATGAATAAGTTAAGATACAAGAGGAATGGTGAACACAAGAAATCGGTTTCCTTTGTGATAATCTTGTAACCAACTGGTTTAAACAGGGCATCATTACGTAAAAACTCTCATGAAGCCCTAACATAGTAAAGCGGCCTTGCAAACAGCCACCTTGATCGTAAGAAGCAATCCCTAAAACTCTGACTTCGTGGACGGCCATTAGCGTTCGTGCCGACAACATTAGCGTTCGTGCCGACACTCTCTAAACTCTGCTTACTGAGAAACAATGTTTGTCAGTCGGTCCAATGTTTCCCTAGCGGGTAGCGGCATATTTTCGTTTGTGCCTGTAAACTTCTTAAAATTGTGTAATTCTGTAAGCAATTGTTATGTTTTCATTAAATTAGTTAAAATGTCACCTAGGGTTTCATTTTATTATTGTCGGGATCTAGTCTTACTTTATCCCTGAAGCCAACAGGTCTCGGTTATTATGTGACTATTTAGGCGAATGGCCACAATGTGATAAAAAGCAGAACTGCTTGTTTATACAAACTGTTATTGTTGCGTAAGTCATTGAAAACAATTGTTGAAGCGATGAAAATAGCTCCATATTACTATGTAATAATGCAAGGTTTAAACGCAAAATATAATTTATAACTCAATGACAATTTTTTAGTTAGGTCACAAAATAAACAGTGAACACAAGAAACGGTTTTTCTATTGTGGATGTAAGATGCGTTGAACAAACGTCTGAGTATATTTAATTGAATTTTTTCCTAACCAATAAAATTAATTGTTAAGGCAATGAAAATAGCTGCCTTTTGCTATGCGATTATGTAAAGTTTAAACACAAAATATAATTTATAATTCCATTATACTAATTAACTACCTAGATAAGTAGTTAACAGATGAAACCGTTTTCCTTTGAGAAGATAAGATACGTAGAAGATACGATTCCTTGTATTAATTGTAATTGATTCCTAAGCAATTGAAAACTATTGTTCAAGAAATGAAAATAGCTCCCATTTGTCATGTTATTATGTAAAGTTTAGACACACAATATAATTTATAACTGAATGATAATAATTATGTTACAAGATAAATAGTGAGCACAAGAAACCATTTTCCCTTTCTGGACAAAAGATACGTAGAAGAAATGGCTGCGTATATTTCATTGTAATTGTTTCCTAAGAAATTGAAAACAATGGTTGAAGCGATGAAAATAGATAAGTTTTTGTTCATATTGGGCATAATTTGAACAGAAAATATAATTTATAATCCAACGATTATAAATAAGTTAAATTACAAGATTAATGGTGAACACAAGAAATATGTTTCTTCGTGGTAATAAGATAAAAAGCAGAAACATTTGCTTGTACAAACTATCATTGTTACCTAAGCTATTGAAAATATTTCTTGAAGCAATGCATTTAGCGCCCTTTTACCAAGTTATTATGTAAAGTTTAAGCATAAAATATAATTTACAACTCAATAATAATAATTAAGTTAAGTTACAGGACAAATAGTCATAACAAGAAAACATTTCCATTGAGGATATAAGTTACGTAGGAGAAATGTCTGAGTATATTTAATTGTAATTGTTTCCTAAGCGACTGAAAATAATTGTTAAAGCGATAAAAATAGCTTTATTTTACAATGTTATTATGTAAAATTTAAAAAGAAATATAATTTATAACTCATTGATAATAATAAAGTTACAAGATAAATAATAATAAAGTTACAAGATGAAAAGTCTGCGTATATTTAATTGTAATTGTTTCCAAACCAATTGAAAACAATTGTTAAAGCGAAGAAAGTTCCCTTTTACTATGTTATTATGTAGAGTCAAAAAAATTCTATAACTCAGCGACTATAATTAAGTTTAGTTACAAAGTGAATAGTTAACACAAAAATTTTCCTTTCCGGATGTATGATAAAAAGCAGAAGGTTTTACTTGTATATTAAAGTGCTGTCGTTTCCTAAGCAACTAAAAATAATTGTTAAAGCGATGAAGTTAGCTCTCTTTTACTCTTTTTCTCTGTATAGTTAAAATGTAAAACATACTTTATAACTCAGATATTATAAACATTTTAATAGTTACAAGTAACTCACTTTACACATTCTAAATTTTAAGATTACATTGCTTCGGATTTATTTTAAAGACTTTGTGAAGAAATTTTTCATAAATAACATGCCTCTACACTTCTGGATTGTTTCGAAGTTAGTAAATAGCCTCGAAGCTCAGATATATGAAAATATGGTCGTTAAATACGCGACAGATCATTGGAAGTAACAATAATGGACCATACTTTAAATGAATGACTAAATTTTTTCAGGAGAAAAAGAGACACCATTGAAATTACTTAAATAAATATTTTATTTAGTATAATTTTTTTAGCATTCAGGGTCATGGGTCTGAGATAGTCTAGTGGTAGAGCGTTGGACATCGGACTGAGGGTCCACAGTTCAAATTCCGAACGAAAGCCATTAAATACTTTCATGTCTAAGCCGAATATTGGTACGTTAAATCTGGAGACCTGAAAGTATTTCTATAAGGGTGGGTAAAGGCATGATCCTGTCAGATGTCTGATATAAGTAAAGCTTTGCAGCAAGTTATGACTGAATATTTCACTGTGAAATGAAAATTTATTTGCTCAGCTGAAATTATTGGAAATATTATTTGATAGCTAATATATATATATATATATATATATATATATATTCATTTTCATTTTCATTTAACAGAGTAACATCCAGTCATCCAGTCATAACTTCCTTTAAAGCTTTCCTTATATTGACCACTTCAATAGGACGTCGAATTTGCCTTCATGGAATTTAAAATTCATCAGTTGCGGTATAAATAATGCAACGCACTCTAGAAAAAATTCGCCATTGATATTTTAATACCCATTTACGAAATGCTAATATATTCATTCAAGTTACGGAGAAAAAAATATTTTACGGCATCTCTTTTAAAAATATTTAATTAGAGGGCACCATTCTAAATCCTATCATTCAATTTTTATTTTTTTTTAACTTTTAAATAGCGGTAACCCAGTCATGGAAATGTCTTTGATACTGATAAGAAAATTATGTTATCAACTAAAGGGTATAATTTTTTTGTGGAATTAAACGTATAATGGAAATAATATTGCCGCTTTAAATTTTAAAGAATTGAAAGCTCATTAGAGCAAAAAAAATTGATTAGTTTTTTTTAAAGTACCCTTTTATTTCAAAGCACATTTATTACTTTGTTGAACTTACGCTAAATATATTGATTAAACTCCATTTGAGATATTTTCAATAAAGATAAAAGCTCCATTTGCTTCTATGTAAATACTTTTTTTTTCTGTTTCTAAAACCAGTAAATAAGTGTTTACGCTTTAACATTGAAAAAATATATTTTTACATTAAACTTTGTAAATAAAAGCGGGTCTTACTAATTACTAAAGGGTAAATGTCTTTATAAAATAATTGGTATTAATATGAATAATAAGACCAAGATCAAATTAACAAAAGGCGATGCTTTTAATATGGTATGAAACGGTAGCGAAATAACTGATTTCTAAATTTAAATAACCATAATTTAATTTATTTTTTAATATACGGGTGTGCCAAAGTCAAAATGAAATAAGTAAAGTAACATGACATCTGGGATAATTAGACTTTTATGAAATTTTAAATTATTGATTTCTTGTTATCTCGAAAATGTTTTACTGTTAACGGAATTATGGAAAGCGTATGCTTCAAATTGGCATAACTCACCATAGTACACAGTCCCGTCACATTAATCTGACCACCGACTACTCATCATTGTGAAAGGCACGATGGATCAACTGAAGTATGCATCTGTCAGTGGGGATCCTCTCCACACCTGCATGCGTATTGTTTGGAATCAGCACGATTGCATCTTCTAGCAGGACAATGCAATGTGTCATACATCTCGCAGTGTACCTACGTTGTTCAAGGGGCACCAGAATGGGTTTACTGTACTCCCCTGGCCTCCAAATTCCCCGAACTTAAACCCAATTGAGAACCACCTCGATCGGGTTGTTCGCACCATGGATCCTTAACAACGCAAGCTAGGGCAGCTTGCAACGGAACTGGTGTCTGCATGGCTCCGCAACCCTGTGAGTACCTTCCAGAATCTCATTCACTCTCAATGAGATTCTGGATGGTTCCAATGAATTTTGTTTCCAAAGAGATTCCTACCCGTCTCGCAGAGGTCCACGCTGCGAAAGATGTTTTTTTGGCTTTCTACAATAGATCACATCAATGTGACTGGATGTCCATTAGTTGCAAAAAAGTATAAGTATTCGTGTGCACGAAGTAGATACGTGTACTCACACTTATATGCACTGTTCATCTGTTATATACTTCAATGCAAATCTATAACAAAAGAAAGAAAATTAAAATTTTGTAAAATGAAATACGGACTTAGTCTGTTCGAGCCGCAAGCATAATTGCCTCAAAAGTATGCGAATATTTATAGTTAAAATCATAGAAGCGAAATAATTACATCTTTTATTTAACAATGCTTTCATTATGTACTACCATACTTGGCTATCAGTAAAAAAATATTTTAACTGGTTTACACATTCATTATATTCATAAACAAACTGTTTTTAAAAATATACGAGGAGATACCATATATATTTTACCCATAATTATTTCTTTAATTAAAATAGAAAGAAAACACACTAATGTCATTTTTCTACATATCTTCCAACAGCATCTACTATACACTTCTGCCAACGCTTAGGTAGTTTTTAGATTCCTTAGTTATAAAAAGAAGTAGCGCGTATGAGAAGCGAACTGCGCACGAATTATTATACCTCCTCATAGGCTGAAAATATCTCTACTCCTGAAGCTTATATAAAGGGTCCAGTCAAATGGTAGCCCGAGAGTGATGAATCAGAACTTTTGGAAGGGTATTTAAATGTACTGCATTGCGGTTTCAGTAATTTCAGTTGCGTTGAAATAGCAGTGGGAAACCTAGTGCTGTTCTGAAAGAAAAACACACTGGGGATTGGTATGTCACACCTTTTGGATCGATAGGTTGCTGTAACTTTTCGAGGCACCTATCTTTAGGTGATTTTTCGAAATTTCAATTATCTCTTTATCCTGGTTTTCACAGTTTCATACCGTATCTTGGTTTCTTTTCACTAACAATGAACTGTTGTTCGTCGGTCGTCCCGAATAAGGTTACGAATTTGCTAATTTTTTTCAACCAAATCGCTGGTTCTTAGTCGAAAGGTGACATATATCTTCAATTTCCAAGCCATCACGATACATTTTCTGCCATTTGAATATTTGCGGCTTCAGTAGCATGTCGATTGCCGAAGTGTGTCAGTAATCTAAGAAAAATGTTGTGGAGGTGCCGGTATATAATATTTTAAGTTAGAAATATTTACAGCTAGATATTTACAGAAGGTTATTGTTTTCCCAAAACACCTACCACATATCCCCACTCTCGTGGGCTGTTTACAATGTATCTGTAAATACAGTAGACTTGTTAAATAAAGCAATACAGTTTATTGATGAACCCTGTTCACAATCACTGGGATATAATAAAACCATTGAAAACTAGCAATATTGCAATAACTACTATTGCGCTTACAATTAAAAACATCAATAAATAATATAACTACCGATACTAATAACACAATAAAATTAATATTACGACTGGCAGCACAAGAGTCCTGTGAGGCGATCTTAGGGTACAGCTTATCAATGGTGAGACACACACTGGTACACGGGAACACTCTTTAGTCGGTGAAGTTGAAGAATCCGGTGCTACAGCAATTGACGATAACTACCAGAAATATTCTGCAGCTTGAGCACACGAAGAGCTCGACGGGAACACTATGTTGTGAGCGTGCAGCCAGGCGGATCCTGCTCTCTCTCTAGTCGAGTGGAGCCCGCTTATATGTCGCTCTGGGGAAGCTCGCACATGAGCAGGCGATCACGCTAGGAATTTGCATGAAAATCTACATGATGATTTCATCTTCTTCGCGTGACCGCCACAATGTCAATGGGTTTAGCATTATCATTCGGGAAAAAATTCAATACCTTAGGTACCTTTAGCTCATTCGTCGTTCTTGGTACTAAACAAACAGGCATCTGTATATCTATATATCGAGAGACGGAAAAAAATTATGGACTAAGTGTACGTCATTTCCACTGTTTCCCCAATGATAAGTTTTAAAATTGCTTTTTTTAAATTTATTTTTCTAATGCGGACGCACTTTTTTATGAGACATTCGCCTTTTGCAATTCACAGCGAAGTTTAGTTGTTTTTTTGTTTTTTTTTCATTCTGGAAACACCATTTTAGGTGTGCTATTATTGCTCCCCATGAGTGAACAACACGATTACTGCCAAACCTTATTCAGTATTTGGACTCAAAGTCACTGCGTGGTATCTCATGACGCCAATCACAACACAATGTGGGCGGTAAAAGTTTCTATTATAGAAGTCTCGTTTACATTTTATCGATCTACGTATATATCTTTTATTCAACTTTCCAGTTGTTTCAAACAAAGCCGAAAATAATCTGCAATTACCGAAAATATGAACAAAGTATTTTAGTGAAATATACTTCTTTAAGATGTAATACACTCCTAATGTCCCTTTTATTGAAACAATGAATTTTATGGCTCCATCATCATTCAAAATCCACCAGTTACGTGTAGATAAATAGTTTATAATAATATATTTGCTATATTAATATCACATTGAACCTAAATTAAGGCATTTCCAGAGTGCCTATTTATATTTTGTACGATAAATAAACCGTAAAATTTATGAAAAAAAAATTTGGTTTTCATTTTGTTTCCAAGAAAAATAAAATATCATGGCGTCTAACAAATAGTTCAGACTTAACTATATACGGATAGAGTTTCGCTGATTTTTAAATAAAAATTCTGGAAGACAAGTAATTTGAAAATTGTTTTAAAATATATAGTATATAACATATATTTGCATTGAAAAACACAGCCTTATGTGATTGCAGTGTTAGGTTCAGTAAATCGTAAATGATGGGCAATCAATAAAAATTTCGAATTTTCTAAGTCGTAAATCATTCGAAATAATATGAATCGATCTAGTGAAAGAATTTCCATTTTATTTTTAAAAAAAGCTATGATAAGAACATATATTAATACTTTATATTTTTATAAAAAAATAAAAAAAAAAAAACTACAATGATTTTTCTAAATTTTTCGATGAATTCTAGCATTTCATTTTTAACTAAATGGTACATAATTAATTCGTTTAAGATGATATTGCTAAACTAAAAATTTCCACTTGTGAAAAATAAAATAAAATAACAATTTGAAATTTCAAACGGAATTTAAAATTTTCTTCGAGCAGAAAGTTTGGAACCTACAGAACACTTCACTTTAATATTCATATAATTTTTTGTCTAACATGGAGGATCCTCGCCATGAAACATTCGGCCTCTTGCAATTCACCATTGATTACTGGCTACTTTACCATGGGAGTGACATACGGGTGAGCCAGCATTGTTCCTATGCGGGTGATGAAACGGAAATATATATATATATATATATATATATATATATATATATATATATATATATCGCATCCCGGCAAGGGTGACACAATTCAAAATTACAGCATTTCAGAAAAATCAACCTAAAGAATACTATACAGCTTGCACTATCATTACAAAAGAACTGATACAACTGCCCCCAGGTGTACAAAATGCGAGATAGAGGTGTGCCGTTTTTAGTGTCTAATGGGGTACTTGATATATATTTTTCAATGACATAACTTTAAAATTGACATTTTTTAAACTGAGTCACATTTATTTCCGGGGTTCTATATATATATATATATATATATATATATATATATATATATATATATATATATATATATATATATATATATATATATATATATATATATATATATATATATATATATATATATATATATATATATATATATATATATATAAATAAATATACGCATTCATTTTTCCATTTAACTATTTGTATCATCCTGAAATGTAGCTATTTTACCAATAATTTTGCATATTTATTCAATAGAATGTCTTGAAGCGGATATTTCAAGGAGTGAGATCATTATATTTCCATTACTTAAGCTATTGAATCAGATGCTAAAAGGACATACTTTAAGACATGCGTGTACTTACAATGCACCGCGAGTAAATCTTCCGAGCTCTTATATCGACGTCTTTTATTCATGCAGTTCATTTAATGTTTCGCGGGCCGTATCATTATGGCGAAATATATGACATGCCCTCTCTCTTATCGTAAATTGCACACGACATGATTTTCTCGAACGTGACAAACCAGAATTACGGTAAAATGCTGCCAATTATTTACCAAAATTTTGGGGGAAATGAGGGGAATAATAAATAGGGAAAATACGTCGAAGTAAAACGGTACTCTTAAACGTTTAAGAAATCAATGTCGTAACATGGTAACTACATGTGAGAGAACGTAATTTTATGAATTAATGCAATATATTTATCTCTATTTTATTGTAATAATTATTTTAAAATACTTAGATATATTAAATGCACCTGTGTGTTTCTGATACTTAAGATCATAAACTTAGGATATCTGATATGTAGTTTCGTAATAATATTGATTTGTACAACGTTAAGAGAACCGTTTTACCTGAGATCGTTAATTTGAGTTGATATCGTAATGATATTGATTTGTAGAAAGTTTAAGAGAACCATTTTAAAATATCAATATTATAATGGGAAAGCATTTGGGAGAATGTCATTTTTTGAATTCAAAGTATGCACATGGCTTTTCTATTGTTATAATAATCTTACAATTTTTACGCCTATAGCTAATTTCATTATAAAAAATATCAATATGTTTCTAGTACTTGAGAACATAAACAGAGGTTCTCTCATATGTGGTTTTGTAATAATATTGATTTGTACAACGATTAAGAGAAATGGATATTTCTTATGTTGTTGCGTAATAATATTGTTTTGTACAACGTTAAGAGAACCGTTTTACCTGAGATCATTCCTTTGGTTTCTCTCATCTGTAGTATCGTAACGATATTGATTTGTAGAACGTTTAAGAGAACCATTTTAAAATATAAATATTATAATGGGACGGCATTTGAGAGAATGTATTGTTTTTTAATTCAAACAATGTATATGGCTATTTGCATTGTTATAATTATTTTACAATTTTTACACGCATAGCTAATTGCACTATTAAAAAATATCGAAGTGTTTCTAGTACTTGAGATCATAAACAGTTTCTCTCATATGTAGTATTGTAATAATATTGATTTGTACAACGATTAAGATAACCGTTTTAAAAGTCAATATGATGATGAGATTACGGATGAGAGAAAGTGTGTTTAAGAATTCAAACAACGTATATCGCTATTTTTAATGTTATATTTTTTTAATTTGCATATAGAGCAAATTTCACTATTAAAAATAGCAAATTTGCACTTGAATTCATAAACTTAACGTTTACTATTATGTAGTTTTGCAATAATATTTATTTGTACAACTTTTAAAAGAACCATTACAGAAATTAATATTATATCAAGACTACAGATGATGAATCGTAAGTTCATAAATTCAAGCAAAATACATTGCTATTTTGATCGTTATAAATAATCTTATAATTTTTACAGATATAGCTAACTTCACTATTAAAAATAGTGAATTTTTTCTGGTGCTTGAGATCATAAACTTAGGTTGTTTATGATCATACGAAACATATGTAGTTTCGTAATAATACAGGGTCATAGAAAAAGACTGGGCACATTTCGAAAGCTCATAATTCTAAAATAAATTGAGCAAGCGCAATAATATTCTTTTCAAACAACTTGGCAACTGTCCAAGATTTCTATATGTAACTGGTACGCAACCATGACGTTGAACGTTGCGCAGAAGTGATGCGAGGTGGAAGAGGTCTTCATTCGGCTTTCCGTCAGTGCAATGTCGACCGTTCAGGAGAAAGTTCAATGTGTGTTGTGGTTAGTGGAGTACAAATCTCTTAAAATAGTTCAGCGAAATTACCGTCGTTTTATATCTTAAACAACCGCTTCAGCTTTCTCCTGAACGGTTGCACTAACGGAAAGCCAAAGAAAGACCACTTCCACCTCGCATCGCTTCTGCGAAACGGTCAACGCCACGGTTGCGTACTAGTTACATATGGAAATCTTGGACACTTAACAAGTTGTTTGAAAAGAATATTATTGCGTATGCTCAATTTATTTTAGAATTATGAGTTTTCGAAATGTGTCCTACCTTTTTCGATGATCCTGTATTGATTTGTACAACGTTCAGATAACCGTTTTACAAAGCATTATTATAATGAACATGCATAAGACATGTTGCCGTATTTTGTATTATAAGTAGTATACCGCTGCATAATTATGTAGATCAGTGGTGTGCAATTTTTTTTTCGACTTCGACTAACTTCCTTTAAATAAAAAAGCTATTCGACACTCAAAGATAATTATTTGGTTCAAAACCAGTTTAAAAATATGAAAATGTTAAAATAAAAATGAAAAAAAAAGGAAACTGTACATTTCGGGTATATATTTAACTTATGATAAAAAAAGCAATAAAACAATTTCTCGTCTACCATCTATCTATCTGCAGTTGTTTTTGGTAAGATTATTTGATATCTTATTTAAGAATCATATCATTTTTAACATATAAAAAATATAAAAAAATACATTAAATATATGTAAGTATAGAAAATTTAAAGCATTTTTTAATTAAATTCTTCAACATGACATAAATTTTATTCAAAGTATCTGAGACCCCTTCAATTTTCCTTACGACCCACAGTTTGTGCACCAATGCTATAGATGACACATCGATGGAAATTAATCGAAACATCAAAAACTCTAGAAATTATTTATAATGCCTTTTACATCGTTCAATTTTTTATGTTACACACTTTTTCTGTTCAAATTTGCTTATTTATTACATTCATATATCCTTAATTAAATATAAATATTAAATGCCATATATTTATTAGTGGTACGTAAATTTGACATAAAAAATATCGAAATTTCGCAAAAAAAAAAAATTACACTATATAACGTTTCACATTTATTCGCCAATGTGTATATATATATATATATATATATATATATATATATATATATATATATATATATATATATATATATATATATATATATATATATATATATATATACATACATATATACATATATATATATACATATATATATATATACATATACATATGTATATGTATATATATATATATATGTATATATATATGTATATGTATGTATATATATATATGTATATATATATGTATATATATATATATATATATATATATATATATATATATATGTATATATATATATATATATATATATATATATATATATATATATATATATATATATATATATATATATATATATATATATATATATATATATATATATATATATATATATATATATATATTAATTAATATTATTTATTTATACAAATTAAAAAATTTCGCATTTATTAAAGAAAAACACAATATTACTTACTTGGTTAGTCAAGTATCAAAATTCTTAGTTAAAAGCTAACATTCTAGTAGTCTCCACATTCTCTTCCTTAAGTCTTTACAAATAAGCAAATTTCGAGAGTGATATCTCTTATTTAAAGACCGTGGATGGTCTTAGATAAGCAATTACGTTAATACATTATTATTATTATCACCGAGTTTTCGACAAAAAGTAGTAAAAAATAAGTTTCGCAAGTATTCGCTCATATCGGCAAATTTCTCTTTTATTCGCATCTATTTCGTAAATACCAAAATTTCGTATCCCAAATTATATGTTAAAAAACTTACATGCAATTGTTATAAATAGTATATTATTATTATTTTTATTTATTTTTTACGAAATATGCTTCTATACATAAAAGTTAACTATCTCAAAAAACATATAACTTTGGAGTTATATAACAAAATCTCTTTTAATGCAATTTTACTGAAAGAAAATGTGTTTCGGTGTAAATAGATTTGCAGGCCAGACACAAACATTTTCTCTTTCTATTATATTCTCGGAATTTACTTTAATATTTAACAGCAATTCCATTTTCTCGTTTCAACTAAAATGTCGGTAAAATAAAGTGCGAGATAAAAGTCAATATATAAGTTTGGATTATATTTGTCCTGAAATTATTACTTTGAAGTCATTATAATTTCTAACGAATGCACTAGTACTAAAGTTTCAAGTATTAACAATTTAACACTTGAAGTTTGTTTGTAAATTAAATATATTCATACTGTTACGAAGCACAATCCGAGAATAGTTGTGATGACTGTGAGTGCTGAGTTCCCTTATTAAACTCAGGCCAAGAACTTGATTACTTTTAACATTTTATAATATTTCCAGTTATTCATTTCAGTTAAAATATCCGTAAAAAAGTGTGATATGCAAGTAAATCATACGTTTGGAATAAATTTGTTATAAAATATACTATTTTGAAGTCGTTATAATTTTTAACCAAACACTACTACTAAATGTTTCAAGTATAAAATATTATTATAAAAACTTACAATTTATTTGTAAAATAAATTAGTTCATACACTTTAGAGATGAAATTCTGACTCATTTAGTATCTAATACATACTAGTGATGGTACAATACATACTATGTATTGTACCATCTCTAAGGTTCTTTGACGAACGCAGAGTAAGAACTGGATTCCCTTCAATATTTTTCAATATTTTCATTTTCAAGTTTCAATGAAAGTATCCTTAAGTTAATATGCGAGATTAAAGATAAATAGGAAGATTCGTTTATATTTGGCCTAAGCAATATTATTTTGAAGTAATTTAATTTATATTAAGTGTCAATAACTGGATATCCTTTAATATTTTACGATCTTTTCATTTTCTTCTTTCAACGGAGATATCCGTAAAGTAATGTTCAAAATGAAAGTTAAACAGATGTTTCATTTATGTTTGGCCTAAGATATATTATTTTTGAATTATTTAATTTTTAATCAATGCTCTATTACTAAAGTTTCAATCATCAGCAACTAAAAATTAGATCACATTAGTGTTCAAAGGCCAAATATTGGCACAATTGGGATGTATTTTGCAAGCATTAAGATAAGATTAGCACACTTATTCTTATTAGATTATATCTATGGTATAATTTAATTAATATTTTTTAATAGTTCTCTGCTTTGAAAACGCCGTCATCCAAAATATGCTCGATTAATTCCAATAAGAAGGAAATTTGAATATTCCATAGCAACTGAGGGGGGCCGTTAAATAACACGTAGAACTAATATCCTATCAAGCCAAATTACTCAAAACTAGTTGCTGAGCTGTAACGTCATTACCCTAATTAAGGGGGTACGGGACACATTTTGAAAAGTTTTTTATTTATTGAGTTAAAATTTTGAATTTTTTTGTGATGGTGAACCATATATTTTGTAAACAAAATCACATCATAAAACTTCTCAAAAAGTTTTAAAAAAATTTTCAAATTTAAAATTTTTAATAAAAGGGGAGTAATTTAAAATCGTTATAACTGGAAATATTTTTTGTCGAATTTCAAAATTTTTTCATTTAATTAAACAGAACTATTCATGTTTTAATTTTGATGCACGATTTTTTTTAAATATTAATTTTTAAATGAACTAAAAATATTTAGATAAAAAATTGCGAAAAACATGATGTAACTTATATTTAAAAATCATATTTTCAAAAGTAAATATTTTTTTAAAAATTTGCTGAATTAGATTAAATTAAAATATTTGAAAAAGACATATTACAAGTTTCAATACTTTATCTCTAAGGGTTCTTGACTTATAACAATTTAAAGACGAGAAATGGGGATAAAACCCATCATGAAGAAAAACGTACTTACAGGTTTAAACAACGATTGGCTACTATTAGAATGTTGAAAAAAAATAATAATTTCTGCTGTTCTAATTAAGATAGAAACATGATTTAAATGTCATTTTAAGCGCAAAAGAACATAAAAAATTTTAAAGCAATAATTTTTTTTTTTCGAAAATTTGAACAATTTTATGTCCTGAACCCCCTTCATCCACTTGTTCAATATGTTAGGAAAATGTTAAAACATTAAATAGTGTTAAGGTTGGCGAAATTAATGTTGTTTACCTGCTGTCTTGTAAGAATCAAGTAAATTCAATATGCATTCCTTTTGAAAGAGGTTTAAAATAAACTCATGATATCACAGGGAGTCGGAACTAATCCATTTTTTACCTCGGTACTTTGTGTGAGATTAGAAAAAATTGTAGACCAGTCGGTTACAGATAACCTCTTAATATCCAGTCTCAGAATTCATTATGATATGCATAAGATAACTCCAATTGATGTTGCTGCAGTTTAAGTTAACTGAGATGAACTTTATTCATGTTATTCAAAAAAGTTAATGTGTTATACATTTATAGATGGCTTACAGTAGCTTGTTATAGTACAACTTGTGGATGGAAAATACGTAATGAACAATTCCATAGTTTTTATTTTTTTAAATTTTTGTGTGGAATGTACGTGTTCATTATGTATTATAGATGACATTATATTGCATACATTTGTTACAACTATACCATTAGAAAATAAATTATGTTTACAAAATGAATGTATGTTCTGATTTATAAACAAGTATAACAATAAGGTAGAAATATTAAAAGTCGTCTCTAACTAATCGACTAGCAAAATCAAATGTAGATTGTACCTTTTTAGGGCAAAACTAGTTTTAAAACTTCAGCTGTTTATGGTATCAGCGTACATGTGCACAAAAAGCTGCAATGTTTTCTGACGTTGAATCTAGACGAATAAGTAGGAAATACGCTGATAAACCATACATATTTTAGCTTTAAGTGTTTTTTTCCTAGTCCATGTCAATGCCAGTGCATTTTTAAAAAGAAAACTGTGCAATTCAAATTTGTGTAACGTAAATGTGAATAATTTCTGATATGCATTGAAATTTAGAAATAACTTTTATCAGTTTTTTTTTTTTTTATTTATTAAAAAATGTGCTCAGAAATGTGTAGAATTAAGAAACTCTAAAATATTGAAACTCTACGATGGCAAGTAAAAACTGATAAAAAGTCAACACGCCTAATAGATTGGACAGAACTCAAGAATCAATAATCTAAACTCGATTTTAATAAAACTGTCCTTAGGGTCGCAAATCCATAAATGTCATGAAGTTTATTCTTCAAGGGCACTATGGAAAATTTTTTTGATAATGATGAATTTTTTTTCAGCGTTAAGAAAGTGTTACAGAAAATATATTTCAATATACGTTAACTGAAGAATCCCCGTACGAATTTTTTTTTTCTGGAAACTAGAAACTTCTATATCGTAGTTTGTACATATTTTCTAGAAGCTTTTCTTCTTTCGGTAGATTCGCTTTTTCTTGATCGTTCTTTTCTTGATGTTTTTTGTAAAGTGTTTCTCCGTTGGTCCCCGTAGTAATCATATTTTCACAAATGTTATCATTTTAAAGGGGAAAAAGACAAAGGGAACGTAATAAAGGGAACGTTTATAGACAAAGGGAATCCACATTTATGACTATATTCATTTAATTCATGGATTTCCCGTAAAAAAAACATTTGGTTATTTTACATTTAAGTTGTAACAGTAAGTTGAAAGAATGGACGAGTTCTTGTGGAACGGGAAAATGAATTAAGATAATAATAATAAATTAATAATAATAAATTATGCTTGATAGTTGATTGAATAGAGGTAATTAAAATTAAATGTATTAAATTGTATTAAATTTGTATAAGTAGTATACTTAATAATTACAAGAACTTTTTATATCCATATACTTTATACACTGCTAACTTTTATATATTTTTTTTAATTTTTCGCACAATATTTTTGTAAAGAAACTAAATTCACATGTATTCTGTTTACAAAATCGTCAAACACCGTTACGCAAAAGTGCAATCATTGAATTCGATCGAAGCGCCACCTTGTTGATTTTTTACGAACTAACTTTCCATACAAAACAAAATTAACTGAAAAGGAATTCAATACCGCTTCAACATGGATAAAAACATTAAAATAATGCACTGTCATCGTGTTCTGAGCTATTCTAAAAGTTTCAACTGTCTAGCTAGTCGGGAAGTTAAAAATCGATTGCAAGACTTGTACTGCACAAACACACAAACACGAAAGCGAGATAATAAAAAACGTGGTAAAAAATTGTAAATCGTTGAACCTTCCTGTCATGGGGAGTTGCCACGAATTTGAATAGAGTAAAATTAGCATATAGATTATCCCAGGAAATTATCGTTTGCCGTTTATGCGTTTGGTTCAGGTCTCTGTCATGGAGCTGATGGTATGTAGTTGTATTTGTACACATGGATGAAGGTATTTGTTCCAGTGGTCGCTTGGTTAACGGGACATGGTACTTCTAGTATGACGACCTTCCGGTCCTGATGTGGACTGGTGGGAGCGTTGTCATGACGACTATTTGTCAGTAGAAAAAATCGCCGCATTATCTAATGATAGGGTTGGCTTACTTTTTGAATCCTTACATTTAAGTTGTTATTAAACGTATTTATTTTCAGCGAAATTTAGAGGAAAGCCCTATCATTCAAAATTATGAAAGCAAACACTTAGATGAAAAGCTTGCACATTTATTTTATAATCTCTATATTTGCTTTTGCTGTTTAGTTATATATGCCGTTAATTTTTATCATTATAATTGCCGTTAATTTTATGCCGTTAAGCTTTATAATGCCGTTAATTATTATCTTAGTATTTTCATCTAAAATACTAAGAGTCTAAAAATTAGATTCTTAGTATTTTAGATTTTAAAACGAGGCTTGTGGTGACTCTGTGGTACAGTGCGCTGGTTTTCGGTGCTGAGGGTGCTCTAAGCGAATGTAAGCGTCGTGTCCTTAAAATGCCCTCGTTTGCGTCTACCCTTCATAGGGGATAATGCTGGTCCGCCTATATGGTACCCCCATAATAAAATGGCTAGCAAACTACGGTGAATCATAGGTGAATATCTAAACAACAAGTGCCTCCGTTAAGAAAAAAAAAATAAAAAGCGTATGCACTAAAACCTAACTAATAAAGGTTGATATACTAGTTAGGTATTTATCGTTATTTCAAAATCCTAGAATGTATCGATAAATCAAATGAAACATCCTTATTTTTAAGTTTCTGAAAAATGCACCTATATTTAAATAATATTGTTGAAGGGAACGTCACAGTGGAATAGGGGTAATTTGGCCGTTAAAAGCAATTTACTTGAAGATTTTTATTCACATCTGATATCGGTGTAACGAGGTTTTGCTCTACACCACCCACATGGTGTTGTGGTTAGCGTTCTGAGCTGCCACGTAGTAGGCTTGGGTTCAAATCCCGAATAAGGTTGAGTCTTTTCCGTGTCGTTCCCCTCCAGGGGAACACTGCTTACTCAGCTAAATGGTGCTACGAGCAAAGTACCCAGCAACACTTTGCTGATCTTCATGGGACAAAGTTTGAAGAAGTACCTAACGTCAGAGACAAGTGCCTGCCGAATTGAGTAAAAAAAAGAAGAAAAAAATTGTTTTACTGTAGGTAATTTAAGAATTACACAAAAAGAATATTTATGTGTAAAAGTTAATTGTAAAAAAATGTATTTATAGTTTTGTATAGCAGCGGGTATTGCTTTGTACGATAATTATTGATTTGTGAAAAGAGATGTTCAAATAGTCAATGAAATACGGAAAAATCTATATATATATATATATATATATATATATATCTTATATATATATTTCTTCTGTCCGTGTGTATGTAACTGAACTCCTCCTAAACTACTGGACTGATTTTTATGAAATTTTGTGTGTGCAATTTAGTTGATTCGAGAATGGTTTAGATTCACAATTTGATCCGATAGAATATGTTTTTATATTTTTAATTAATTAATAAAAAACCAACAATTTATAAGGGGGTGCGTCCGGTAGATGGAAGCTGTTACAGTTTGTGAAATCACGCCTCTAGATAATGGCGTCCACGTTAGGTTTAGTTAGCAAACAGCGAGCGAAAAAATAAAATTGAATAAAATCAAAAAGTTTCAAGTCATATATTAAACCAGAATAATAAATGAAAATAATAATCTTTCAAGTCAGATTTTATACTCTAAAATGGATCAGATCCAACGGCATATTGATACTCTCGACACGCGATGGAAAATTCGAATCAACACGACATCTTTTTTAATCGCTACTGCAATCCTCCTCGCCTATATCTTTGTGTCTATTGAAGAGCTAAAGACTAAGCTTTTATCCTGCTAACTTATTTCTGACTAAAAACTCCTCTGACATGTATAATCACCAGCCCACAACAACTTTCCAATAGCGAATATGTTTCACTTTACCCACTAGAACACCGGGTCATCGTGTCGCATTCGGAAGGTCGCCAATTTGGAAAGTACCATGCTCTCGACCCGGGTTCGAATCCATAGTTGTGTAAATTTTGCTAGACCTGTTATTTCAGCTTTTTCTTTTTAAGGCTTTTTTTATTTCAGCTTTTATTTTATTATTTTTTAAATTATTTAATTATTATTTTATTTTCTTTTATTATTTTTTATTTTAATTTTTTAAAATTATTATTTTTATTTATTTTTATTTTTTTCAGCTTTTTTATGATGAAATACCGAATATAGCTGAAATCTGAGGAGTTTATTATACATTTATACATTTTTAATTGGGTTTTCATATTCTTAATATGTATAACATTTCGTATGATTTTTTGCTATGTTATTTATACTGTGTTAATTTTTAAATTGATTTTGGTTAACAAACATTCTTAAAATCCCGGGCATCGCCGGGAACTTCAGCTAGAATTACAACGTTTGAACAAGACAACGTCTGTCGGGTCCGCTAGTATATATATATATATATATATATATATATATATATATATATATATATATATATATATATATATATATATATAAAACGCGTAGGTATGCGGCACAAAAATCGACGATATTGCTACACTCCGAATGGCAACGGCTGCAACTACCATATGTTAACATTAGCGGCCGTCCGCAATTTGCAACCATGTGCGTGTAGTGGCTCGACGAAAGCACGTAATTTGGTACAATTTAATTGCTGTATTTTACTGAAAAAAATTTCCCCAACAATTTCTTATTTTATGTAACGATAAATTGTAGATATCTTAATTTTGAAAAATAGTACATACATAGAGGGATGTAATTTTTAAAATCACTAGAGGCTTCGACCCTAGGCTCGCTACCCTCGCTCCTCTGTTATGGCTAATAGCGAGATGCATAGGTGTGATTCTCGGGCAATGTAACAGCTTCCATCCATTTATTGTTGTCACCCTTAATGCGAAGGGAGTTTCATCACCGTTGAATTATCAGCTTTAACGTTCATTTCAAAATCGAAAATTTAAGATATAGACTTGAAATGAGGTGCATATGAATAAGAACGCTTTCAGCTTCCAGATGATGTAAATATATTCATTGTAAGATAAAAACTCGAGGAGAATCGATATTAGATCCACATAGGGGACGATATTTCTTGAAAAACTGTGTTTCCTTTTTTGATGAAAATATTAGTCTGTTTTAAAATATTTTCAAACAAATGAGGTCTAGTTATTAAAATAATTTATAAATGTTTGATTACATAAATGGTTCTATAGACTCTTCCCCCATCATAACTCTCCTAAAAAAAGATTCTTTTAATTTCTTAAAATATTGTTGAAAAATTTATAATAACGTGCACTTTGGTCCTTTAAATACAATAATCCTCTTAATGCATATTTAGCTTTTGTTATACATTCTAAAAAATACAAAACAATTACATGAATTGGAAAACATCAAGGCAAACGGTGGGCCATTATTCTCAACAGAAATATCTTATTTATCGCGTAAATGCACAAGAAAATAAGGGGAATAGCATTGGAGAAAATTAAATGTCAAATACACAATGAGATAGTGTAATAAATAAGACAAATTTTTAATGGAATACTTGAAAGAAATATTTTACTTGCTTGCCCCTTATTGATTTGAAGTTCGGGTTTCCTGAAGTGGAGTTTTATATTTTATTCATGATTCTCAGACAACTATTTCTTATTTTCTTAGCATTTGAGATAAAGAATTAGCAACTGGAGATTCATTATTTGAGAGAAATGCCAAGACGTGAAGAAGTATGGACAATGGATATATATTTTGAGTGCAAATGTGCTGCCGTTTAGTGGCTGATGGGTTTATTTCATACATGGATTCGTATACCCCATTATGGATATTTTGTAATTTTTAAATCTACTTCTTTTCTGTACTGAAATTCTAGTGTTTATAGGGATGAATGCCTTCCAAGTGGTTACGATAAAACGTGGAAGGGAATAATTCATATTTCAGTATACACTGGACCCATATTTAACAATTCACTGAAGTATATTATTGAAATTTCATTGAAGTATTGAATTCATTGAAATATTTTTGTTTGTGATATCAGTGAAGAACGCTTTAGAATGTCTTTAAACTTTACGCTGGGAATATTTGGGGCTTATTTTTAGAATAAGATACATTGAATTCCAAATCAAGAGGGCTCAAGATTAAAAAAAATACTCTTACGTTTTCATAAATCTGTAAAAATTTAGTGTTCTAGTACTTTACTCGAGTAGAAACTAAATATTGTTATGTAAACCAAGTGCATTTTTATACTCCAATGATATAAACAATAATTAAAATGTAACTTATTATCATTGAATACGAGGGCGAATCAGAATGCCTTGCCCCTGTTTTTTTCAAGCCAAATTACGGATGTAAATCTGAAATCAACATACCCATTCCCAGCGTTGGACCTTTCTGGAACCGGCCGTCCCTAATCTGCCGGTAGCTCCGCGGCATGGTGCTGCTGTCAGTTGTTGAAGATGGCGGTTCTGCGTGGCACGTTTATGGTGTACAAACAACAAAGTGAGATTCGTTTTCTATAGAGCAAGGGACTAATGCCGAAAGAAATCCGAAGGGAAATACAGCCCAAGTATGGGGAAAAGTGTCTCGCTTTGAGGAGTGTTAGAAGATGGTGTTGTGAGTTCTCAAATGGCCGTGAAGACTTGCAAGACAATGCGCGTTCGGACAGGCCGCGATCGTCACTGACTGACGACATTTCCCACGTGGATGCAATGGTAAAAGCGTATCTGAGTGGCAACCTCAAGCACATTTTCCGGGAGCTTGTCATATCATATGGGAGTGTTTACGACATCTTTCACGGGTTCTTAGGGTACCGGAAGGTTTCATGTCGGTGGGTGCCTAAGATGTTGGATGATATAATGAAAGGCAAGTGAATGATTGCTTCACTGAATCATCTGCAACGTTATGCCGACGAAGGTGAAAGTTTCCCGGACTGCATTGTTACTGGCGATGAAACGTGAATACTGCGTTTCAACTCGGAATCTATGCAGTAGAGCATGCTGTGGAAACATCCGCGTTCACCTGTGAAAAAAAAAATCCGTTCACTAGCATCTGTTGGGAAAGTGATGTTAACGGTCTTCTGGGATCGCCGTGAACCGCTCCTGTTGGATTTCACTCCACAAGGTGCAACCATCAATGCCGACTGGCATTGTTCCACACTGTCATGTCTGCTGGCTGCCATCAGGTTAAAGCGCCGTTGGATTTTCGATGTGAACAACGTGGTTATCCTACACGACAATGTGAGGCCACACGTGTCAATCAGAACCGCCTGAAAGTTCCGGTCAATTCACTGGAAGAGACTGGTCCACCATACAGTCCGGACCTCGCCCCTAGAAATTTCCAGGTTTTCGGTCGGCTGAAGAATATTCTGGCAGGGCAGCGATTCACGTGCAACGATGAAGCCAAGACAGCAGTCGGATGATGGTTCCTCAGTCAGACGAATGAATTCTACAACAGGGGAATCTCAAATTTATTGCTGTGATGGGATAAATATCTGAACCAGAATGGGGACTATGGGGAAAATAGGGTAAGGTACATAGAACAGTACGTATATTTATAATTACCTTTATGGACCTTATTTTGGCTAATAAAAAATAAGGGAAAAGACTTTCTGATTCGCCCACGTAATGTAACATAGAACACAAGTTTGTTATAAAGTGCATAATATAATGGGATTAAATGCAGAAGTAGGTATGTTTAGTTTGTCCTTCAGTCATGACTAATTTCTAAGGTTCTTTCCTAGATATACTCAAACCTATATTTGTGCGGTGTTTTATAGAGCAATAATTTTTTTTCGTGAAGTATATCTAAAAAAATTCCATGAAAATACATAGTATGAATAAAAAGTAATTAAAAGTAATAAATTAACTAAATTAATTAAGAAATTCACTAAATGGTAATTTTAAGTTATTTTAAGCGATTTTTTGTACTTTTTTTTAATGCGATCCCTATCCACCGCCCCAAAACAGGTTTGAGTATACATGGGTTTTATCTATCTCTTTACAAATTAGCCACTAGAAAAGCTTTATTTGAAGTAAATGCCTAGCTGTAAAGTAGTATGAATGATGGATATATTTTAAGTGGAAAAGTGCAGTCGTTTAGATGGTGATGGCTTTATTTCACATGAAGAATCATATACATCATTATGTACATTTTATAATTTTTAAATGTTTTTCTTTTCAACACTGAGCTTGTAGTGCTTATAGGAAAGGTTCTTTTTCTAGTGGATACGATATATTGGTAGTGCCTATTTTTTAATCATACACAGCACCCTTATTTAACAATCCACTAACACCATATTCATTGAAATGTTGAGCCGAGTGACGGCTCGGTGTTTCTTACATTTATATACTTTTCGTGTTTCTTAGGTAGCCATACCTATTTTAATTTTCTCGTATTCCACATCCACAATAAGTATATCTTCCAAACGGCATCTGCGATCGGTGGCCCAATGTCTAGGGCGCTGGCAATGATACTAGTGTCGAGTGTGTGTTCGAGTCACACTATTGGCATGGATGTTTGTAACCGTATAGAATTGGCTTAGCAGTAGATATCGGTCTAATAACCCCTCGTGTAGGAAAGAATGACCACAGCGGTCTCAAACCACTGAAATGTTGTTGCTGGTAAATGTGTTGATAAACTGCTTCAGATATATTTTACTACTTATGAAGACCTTATTTTAATAGTGGTCGAACTCCATTCTTGTTCATTTTGAGATACAGACTAAAGTCTAAGGCCTTAACACTCCATCGGGCGAGGTTGATCTGACGGATACACGCGTGTCGATATCTCCGTTTTTGTCCCTTAAAACTTGTTCTTACGACCTTGACCTTATCAGTATCTGTCCATCTGACCACCTGCTCCTTTAGAATGCAATAACGACCAGTTCCGTGTAGGAGTATTTCCCGTTTTGAAGATTGTTTGAAGTTTTGTATCTGTTAGATACACGCGCCCAATAATCCTTTGTCTCTTGAAGCTTTACGGAAGTATCAAGATTCCCTGTACGCTTTTGATTTATCTTTTCCCATGACGAGTGCTAAACGCTTTTTAGATTTGAATAATCAAAAAGACCTTGAGCTAGTTTATAGTATTCTATTTAGTGATGGAAATGAAAAATTAAATACTGAAGAATTTGATGAAAGTGATGTGACGAAGAAGATATTTTATAAACATGTGAAGTTGATTCTGATAGAAGTGAAAATGATTATAATGACTCAGAACTTGATGAGGATGCTAATAATAATGATTTTTATGTAGGAAAAGACAATAGTACTAAATGGGCAAAATGGATAGGAAGGAAAAATATCAAAGGTAGATCGCAGAATATTATCACAAAATTACCTGGAGTAATCGGAAGTGCGAAAGGTATAAAATCTATATACGGCTCTCGGAACTGTTTTTTTTCTGACGAAGTATTCGAAATAATTCTGAAATGCCCTAAAAGATACGTTTCTGCAGTTTCTAATCTATGTAGTAGAAAAAGAGATGCAAGACTAATAGATAATATTGAAATAAAAGCCTTTATCGATTTACTTCAATTAGTTGGTGTTTTGTGAAAAATAAAAATTGTAAAAAATTTAAAAAAACTAAAAAAAGGTCCGGTTGTAAAAGCCTGGACCTAAAAAGAATAAAAATAGAAGATTTAAAGTAATACAAATTAACACAAAACACATAACACAGAGATGTATCTGACAGATACTCCGCGCCTGATTACTTAAGTTTCGGACGGAGTGTTAAAGTCTAAGGTGTACTGAGAAATGGCTGCTGAAGTCTGATTTGTAATGCCCTCTTTTGGCAGCTGAAATAAGCTGGAGGTTCACAGTTTAAAAATAAGATAGTAATGACTTGTATTAACATGAAAGTGAGACTAACTCCATTTTTTTTAAAAAGTGGAGTTGGACCACTATTCAAATAAGTCTTCATATAAAGAAAGAAACAGAAAAATCTTCTATTATACTTTTACTATATATAATGTTACTATAAGTTTACTATAATGTTACTATAACTCTATTATAATGTTACTATAAGTTTTACCACTTTACGCAACCATGCATTAAATATTTTTATGCAAACAATGTGCATATATATATATATATATATATATATATATATATATATATATATATACACTCAGATGATATACAAATAAAATAGAAAATGTCACCATAAATAATATAACATAGAACAGATTTCATTTAAAGAGAGTATTAGATATAATGGTATTATAATGCAATAAAGTTTATCTTTAGTTGATCCTGCAACCATTACTCATACGTAATGTTCTTTTTCACATACCTGAGTTTTCTCAGTTCAGTGACAAACAATTCTTAATTTCGCGTAATGGTTTTAGATTTTTAATGTAACAATTTTTTAGTGTGCGCATAAAAAACATTTCCAGGATGCTTAATTTTGAAATATGTATATTTCATTGGTACTTGACGTTATCTGCAGCCTTATTCATTACGTCACAATGACTGTGAGATTGGAAGAGGAATAATTAATCGAAGATAACTTAAATTATATTATATCCCAGCTTTACAAATGGAACGTTTTCTCAAATAAATAGAATTTAGAGACTTCGCTTTTTTTTCGTCAAATATAAATAGGCTTATCTTATCTCGTTCACGATTAATGCTGCCTACGTTTGATATCTGAGCGATATATTTTTCTTTCCGTTTTAATAAGGACACATTAATGAAAGAAAGGTGTAAGATAACTAACGTAACGACTCGTTCACATCACTCATAACGTTAGATCTTCAAAGAGAATTTGAAACTGCGGTTTTCTGTAAATCTTTTTTCTCATCAGAATGATAAATTTATTTAATGAATGGGGGGGATTTAAACCATTTATACATCATCTAATTTGATGCAGATTTCTATTTAAACATGATTTTTTTAAAGGTTTAACAAAACGTTTCAGCTGTTTAATCGTACAGCAGTATGATTATTTATTCATTTATTCTATGATATTTCCTCTGCAGAAGAGTGGTGAGTGCATTGGAATTCGGAGGCAGGGAGCGCATTTCGAATCCCAAAAAGTGTCACTGAATGCATTCGTGCGTACGCTGTGTATGGGAAGTTAAATCAGTAGGTCACTTCCCTGTGAAAATAAATTTCCTTTAATTCCCTGGGAAGTTAAATCAGAAATCACTTCGCTGTGGTAAGTGGGTGAAGGAATGAACGATACCATTAGATATCGTGGCTGGAGGTTGTCAATTAAAATTGAGGTGGCACAAGATGGCAATGTTCACACAGCTTTATAATGTTCCCACATAAAAAGGACCCACCAAATTATGGAGGTAAATAGTGC
The DNA here is from genome assembly GCA_907164885.2 of Dolomedes plantarius. Lineage (NCBI taxonomy): Eukaryota > Metazoa > Arthropoda > Arachnida > Araneae > Dolomedidae > Dolomedes > Dolomedes plantarius. The sequence continues at coordinate 106,103,205 of OU015502.1, forward strand.
GGATATCACTGGACAAGTGTCTCGACCTTATCAACAAACAATAATACGTTTGCATTTAAATACATTACTCTCTACTAACTTATTTTCTGATCTTATTTTCTGCTAAAAACGTGTAGTAACACCTTCAGTCGTTGTTGTAATATTCATTAATCTTCGGCAAAATCTCAAAATTGGGATCTTGCAGGATAAACCTGGCAAACATTTCTGACTTTTATTTTAAAGCTTACCTAAGATAAATTTGCAAGGGAGTCCAGAGGTGATACAGGTCTTCGCTGAAAGATATGCGCGTAGATTAGTCAAAATAGATGTTTGAATAATCCAATTAAATTTCCCTATTCCTTTTTAAGTATGCACAAAACAAGCAACCGCATTTTGGGTAATTTTATACTAAACGGTGATTCTTATTATGCGTAAAATCAACAAGATTTAAGACTCTGGTAGAGCTTGCGTTGTCTTAAAAATATTTGATGGAAGTCATATTTTGAAAATTTAAATACGATGTCATTGGGATACTTTTCCCAACTGTTATGAACAAAATGAGAACCTAGCATTATATAATTTTTAAATAAAAATTGTATTGGTCGTTTTGTGTAATTTTCCTTAATATACGAGTTCAGAGACCTAAAATTAAACTTTTAGAGATCATGAAATTTGCATCAAACATCGTTTAACCCTACTCAGCTTTAGGGATAATCTAGCTTTTACTGATCTTCAAACTCAGAATGATACGAGAAATTGAGATAAGCTAAATTATCAAAAATAATCAAAGAACTGTCAACAGTCCGTCTACGAAAACTATGGTTTTAGTCCAATCGATAAAAAGTCACGTTGCAGCCTTATGTCAGCAATTTTAACGTAACTACAGATAAATTATTAATGCAACTATAATTCATTAGGTTTTCTGCAGGTTTTGGTACGTAAGATGTAGTAGCACCAAATAGTTTGATTCATCTCTTTTAGAGGCCACCTTTCTGGTTTATAACAACAAAAATTTCATCTGGTGGATAAATTTAGTAACTTGTTCATTGCAGCATAATCGAGGGAAACCAATAGAAAAAGTTATTTAGTCTCCAAAAACAGGCTTGAAATAGCATCCTTCTGATATTATTTTATTCATCAGGTTTCTTTTCCGGGTAATTTCTTTCCAGGTAATTAATATTTGGAATTATTTCATCATAAAAACTAAAACTGAAAAATAAAATGGATTTAAATTATGATTCATGATCCCTTCAAGTTAAGTTCAAATATTTAGATAAATAATGGGATTTGTAAATTGTAAATTAATTATATACTTCACGCGGTATTGAATTGAAAATTTGTAATGGGGAATTCAAATAAAATTCCTACGAGTGAAAATTCCCATCTACAGTAACGATCGAATTTTTTTTTAGAAAACTTCAAACTTACTTTCTTTAATTTAAAAATCATTTAACGAACATGAAGATAATATAAATCCGGAATACAAATAAAGTACTTGATAGAACAAAAATTCCAAACATTTGTAGAAGCTACCAAATCATGTATTACTGTTTGTAATAGACGAGAAACTCTGCAAACAATTAAAATGTAATACTAAGCAGAATTAGCAATTCACCACGCCTGTTGTGTCTGTAATAAAATCCTCTTTTATGCCCGAATGTCTTTATTGACCTTTCGGTTAAATCAAATTCCAGAATTTCCTTTTGTATTAATATTTGGAGTGTTTCCGAGTCATTCCAGCTGAAACGTTTTATTTGGTTGGAGACATTCTGCATCCATACAGCTCATGTTTGACGGTTATGTAGTGACAATTTTTTTTGCAAATTTTCAAGTTACTTAGAACCATTCATTGTTGTATTTGCACAAAAAAATACAACTGAGTGCCCAAACTTGACTTAGCGTTCGAAAGTGTAAGATTTAAAGGATGTTTCATTTCACAACTTGTATTTCGATACAAAGAATTTTTCCAGGGCGCATAGAAATCCTTGTTTGTCTGCATTAAAGTTTTATATGTACGGTTGCTACAAAAATATTACTTTTATTAATTGTTAACGTTGAATGTTAAAGCATATAATCGAAAGCCAATCATGTTTGACGGTTGTGTAGTAACATTTTTTTTGCAAATTTTCAAGTTACTTAGCACGATTCATTGCTGTATTTCCCCTGAATAAATACAACTCTGTGCCCGAACTTTACTTAGCATCCGAAACAGTAAGATTTAAAGCATGTTTAATTTCACAACTTGCATTTCGCAACAAATAATTTTTTTCCAGGGCGCATAGAAATCCTTGTTTGTATGTATCAAAGTTTTATATGTAAGGTTCCTACAGAAATATTACTTTTCTTAATTGTTAAACGCTGTAATGTTAAAGCATCTAAGCGAAAGCAAATCTTTTCAGCTTTATCTCTTTTGGTGAGTTCATGTTTTGGGGCAGGTTTTCATGACAATAAGAGAGTTTTTCAGAACAATGGGTATTATTATGGTACTTAAAATATCATCTTTTTTCCTGCTAAAGTGCTTTCATATTCGGTTTGAAGAATCCTCTGAAAATCTCTTTTATTAAGTCTGCTGTTTCCTAACCCTATTGGATTCGCCCATCTCAATAATAACCTTATGGATAAAATGAAGAAAAGGTGTTAAAGGATTGTCGACTTGGATTTAAACATTTTTTTACCTATTTATTTTCTATAAGCGTTTAAAAAATAACCTAATTTTTTTATTACTGATTCTAGAGGTACATGGAAAGAACTTACTATGAGTAATAATAATTTTCAAATAAATAAATAAAAAAAAACTAACTAATGAGATATTTTAATACATAATGGGTTTATATTATTATCCCGAGTTAACTCGTGCACAGAAAAATAGTACAATTGTAAGCATTTTTTTTACAGAAAATATTATAGCACTACAGCAATTTATAAAGAAAACAAAATAATACTGAACAATAATGACAATTAATAATAGATACTTGCTGCTTTATAAAAATATTAAAATTCCTTTTGTGTGTGATAGCTTTTGAAGCATGGCGTGACACACAATAGAATTTGGCATTCGGTACAATAGTACCTTGTTTCTTTTCGTATACGTTTTCCTCGTGTGTCTTTCCTCTTAGAACACAGTCCACCAACTCTCGTGGGATTGAATCACTACCAGAATCTGATAAAGATATATCAGTTTCACTTCAATAAACATCGAAGTCATCTTCGCTATCCGAATCCATATTTGCTCAGCTCAACTCAACTTAACTATAATTCTCTTTCAACAGACAATGAAACCATATTCAATATACCTTCCTTCCCCAAACTAGCATTCAAAACGATAAAAATTGACAAGTAATGTCATCTATCGGCTCTAGAAATGACTACAATAAATTTACTCGTGATGCTTCACAAGGACAAGAAAAAAAATCTAGCCCGAGATAACTCGGGATAATGATTTGAATCAAAAATGTCGAACCCGAGCTAACTCGTGATAGTAAGGTAGGGGGTTAAATTGTACTCCGTAACAGAGAAAGAAATTTTAAACTTTGGGGCTTTTTTCATTTCAAAAATATGCCAATAATATTTTGAAATTTCAATTTCTCGGAGCGATAAATTCCTTTCTTGGATGAAATTTATAAAATGAATCCTGTTGCAAGGTGTAGAAAAATTAGGCTACCTCAAAATACCACTTATATTTGATTATCAGAGTTTATGTAGCTGTAAATAGTAGACAACTATTTTTGACGATCAGGCGAGCAAATCCAATAGGGTTAGTACAAAACAGCCTTAATTTTCTCCCCTAGAAAAATCATTCACACATTTCCTACTGTCTTTTTTATCAGTAAATAGTGTTTTAAAATTCTGCACTGAAATGTTGATTGCAAATACCAACTTACTTTTTTCTGGTAAATCAAGTGCAGTGCATGCGGAAATACAAGGTGATAAACCGAAATAAATAAAAATTTTAAAACAATTAATAATCATCTATTGTAATATTCAAACATAGCTGAAAATCGAGTAAAAAGTGTCTTTCTGCAAACTTTAAATACAGTATTTTCTCACCAAACATATTCTGGTTTAAATCAAAAAACTGCACCAGTAACATTTGTCTAAAGTATCAGAAAATTTACGAAAATATTTCTCTGAAAGAAATATGATCCTTTTTGTATCGAAATTCGATTCTTGGACATTATTTTCCCATTACTCTAATATGCAAACGTGATCAATGCATATTGGTAACGGCTTGAATTAAAAAAAAAACTACGTTCAATCGGTTAGGTTAAAATGCGAAAATTAAACATGATAAATCAAGGTGACATATTGTTACGATTATGATTGCACTAATATGCATTATTGAAATCCATATAAAGGGCACATACTTTTGCTGTTCTTATGTATGTTATGCAAATTACCTTCTTAGTTTAATATACGCATTTTTTTTTCATTTATAAGAAACATGATATTATAAATTTTATTAACATGCTACCATAAATGCAAGAATCATGTAATATAAACATTTCACAGTGAAATTAATGAAAATATTGTCTCAAATATGAGAATTATTGTTTTCCAGTTTTAAAAAATAAGTAAAACCAACACATTTTTATTTTTAACCATACTTAATTATAGATACTTATGTAATTATTTAATCGGAAAGCCTGCTAAATCTCTATATTTACAATATCGATTATATATTTATATATTTGAAAAATTAGTATATTTTGCTGTAAATTACTTTCTAGATAGAAAAAATTATTGACAGTTAAAGTGGTATTAAATAATCAATTTATTATTTGTTATTACATTGTTTGTATACCTAAGAAGAAATTTTACAAAAGAACTGTTTCTAAGTTTCTCATTTTTAACTAAGTTGATTTTATTTAATTCCTTGATTTTTTTGTTTGTTTTTTAACTTTACTGAAGACTGCCACATTAAGAATCTTTAATTTATAAATATATAAATATATATAATTGAAAAAAATATATATATTAGTATAATTATCTATATATATATATATATATATATATATATATATATATATGTGTGTGTGTGTGTGTGTGTGTGTGTGTGTATGCGTGTGTGTATGTATACTAACAAATACTGAAATTTTAATTGAGTATTTATTTCCCTTGGAAGGTAAATTCTCTATGATTCATTATATTTTACAAAAAAAAGTCTGTATTTGCGTGATTTGTAATGTATTAGTAGATATGATATTTTGGAAAAATAATAAAATTTTATATAATCTGAAAGTAATCCCTTGTAAGCTGAACTTAAGCGTGCACTCATTAAGCGTGCACTCTTGCTTTATTCGCTATTTCAAATACAGCTTTAACCCGCAGATACTTCAAGTATGCCTATCATAATTTTTTTTAAAGATTTTTTTTATTTAAAATGGCAAGGCAAAATACCAATACATATAAACAGATAAAATGACAGTACAAAGATATAAACATGTACATGAGATAGCGAAACTGAAAACAGGGTATAAGACCGAAGTCATTCCCTAAAAAGTTCTCTTGCTTCCCAATACCTCGAGAACGCAGTGTGTCCGCGGAGGGCTCCACATCGAAGCGAGTGGTCCCTGCCCATTTTTTTTTTTTTTTAAAGATTGGTAACTTTAAATTTTAATCTCTTGGGTTAATCTGCTCGTTTAAATATTTTGATTTATATAAACTGCATTCATTTCAGATATCTGTTAAAACCGTAGTAAATAATAATTTTAGATTTGTTATAGAAATATGATCTAAAAGCAAAATTATTTCTGGGTACCATTTTCTTAAAATATTAGGCTACAAATTTACTTGCCAATGATTTCACTCTTTGAGGAATTTGTACATTTTTAATTGAAAAGTACTTTAACAAAATAGTCATACGAAGGTTTCAAACACTACCTATTCCTACAGTTTTGGTTCCAGGTTTTTGCTTCATACAATTAAATTATACACTATAGTCTGTAGTGTTTTGCAAGTAAGACATAAATTTTAAATATTCACCTTATTAACAAGTTAGTATACACACACACACTTTTTTCAAACTGTGTATATATATATATACGCTATGAAAAATTTGTATTTTCTTGCTCTAAATTATGTTTTAGATAGAACAATTTGTTGGCATTCAAAAGTGGTATTCAATAATAGAAAATTTATCTATATAATATTTTCGATCATTATTCGATTTATCTATTATAATATTTTCTGTGTGTCTGAAATAAAGTTTTGCATTAAGGTTTAATTAAATATTTCTTGTTATCTGCGTTATTCATAACTGAAGAATCAAACATTTTTATTCCTTACTATACTGCGAATTTATTTGCAAGTATATATCAAAGAGAATATATATACCAACTACATTTTAGCTTTAGGATTAAACTTATAAAAAAAAAATATAACAGCAAAAGTCAAACATTTTTATATTTTAGAACCACATGAAGCCATTTTAAGTAACTTTTTTCCCCAGAAAAATGTGTTTATCTTAAAATATAGATTCCTTTTTTGGCACACAAATCGAGAGATGAATGAGAGTTGAAATAACTCTCATGCGAGAATATTAAATGTAATTTGAAATGTAGTTAATAATACATATAACTGAGACACATAATCAAATTTTAATGTTAGTTGTTTATGTGGGTTTTACGTATCGATTTGACAAATTCGATCAAGTAGAGGACAAAATACTACTGAACTTATACTTTTCAGTCTTTACACATAAAACAGATACAGATGCACTCTAGATACAATAAAAATATTTATTCTTAAATCAAATAAATATTGTATCCTATTAATATTAATAATATAAACATATTTTTGAAGCTTCTGATGCATGCACCAAGTCTTATGGTGCACTAAATATTTATCTGTACTTCAATGTATCACGTAATGTAAATAATATCACTATTAATATTACAATAAAATTATATATATATATATATATATATATATATATATATATATATATATATATATATATATATATATATATATATATATATATATATATATATATATATATATATATATATATATATATATATATATATCGATTCAATGTTTCATGAAATTAAAGTTTTTTATTTTAAAAGTATCTTTAATTCGGTATGGACCTTAATTAAACACAAAGATTAAAGGTTAAAATAAATATAGCGTTAAAATATAGCGTTTAATAATCCAACAACTCTGAATTTTTTTAGAAAATATTAAGTAAAATTTATCCGCTTTCAAATTTTAGTACTGGACTGTTTAGCCTCTAGATAGCTAAAGATGGCTATATATTATATATTATGGTATGACTCGGATAAAACCATTATATGTGTGTGTGTAATGGAAAATGCACGCCACCACTTATTTGATTTTAATTCTCACCAGTTTTTTTTTTTTTTTCAGCTAACATTCCGTTTTTAAATTCTCAGCATTTTGAATTAGTAAAAGCACTGCGCAGATTTTATTGCTAGGCGTATAAACCAAATACTAAGAATAGGATCCAATGGAGCAATAGCGGCTCGCTTTAATTAAAAGTCCAACGACTGAAAGTTTAATTAAACAAGCTATGTTTCTGTTTATGCGTTTGGTAGAACGGTCGGACAAATCAAGGAATAGAGTGAAATAGTCAATGCGGTTTTCTGTCCTTCATAGCAGTGGATATATTTTAGAAGAGACATTTTCATTACTTTAAAATGCTTTTAACACTTGATTTAGAAGATAGTTAAAAATACTGAAATATTGTTATTATTGAACTTTATTGTATATGTAAGTGATAAAATAGCATTAAATAATTACCACTCTGCAAAAATAAAAAAAATAAAAAACATAAAAATTTCAAATTTAATCTAAATTATTCTGAAAACGTTTTTATAGTGAAAACACTTTAAAAGTAAATCTTTATATTTTATCCTTTAAACGAAAAAATTTTGTAAATACATATTCTGAGCTTACAAATACACTCTTAGACAAGAAAAAAAAATGACGCAACAAAAACGAATTATCCGAATGGGACGAAAATTGGCAGATATGATGTACATGTACAGAAAACAAATTATTATAATTTGAGAAAAATTGGATGATTTATTCAATACCTTCACAAAGTGGAAATGTCAATAACGCGATGGTTCAGCTCTAACCCAGTAATTCCAGCAGTACTCAAGCAGTAAACCTAGTACTCAAGCAGTTATTTGGCGAGGCATTGATTGATAGAGGTGGCGGATGTTCTCCTGCAGGATATCGTGACAAATTCTGTCTAATTAGTGTGTTGTAATTTTGTCCAAATCGCGAGCTGGTTGGAGGGACTTCTCCATAATGCTCTAAACGTGCTCAATGGGCGAGAGATCCGGCGACCTTGCTGACCAAGGTAGCGTTGGGCAAGCCCGAAGACAAACAGTACAAACTGTCGCCGTGAGCGTGTGGTCATTATGTTGCTGAAATGTAAGCCCAGGAGGCCTTGATATGAAAGGCAACACAACGGAACATAGAATATAGTGGACGTACCACTCTGCTGTAAGGGTGCCGCAGATGACAACCAAAGGGGTCCTGATATGTCCTGGATGTCGGCCTGTATGGCGGAAGACGTTCATGCTAGTATCCCACAGCTGTCCTGGGCGTCTCCAGACACGTATTCGCTGGTTATAGGGGCTCAATTCAAAGCGGGACTCATCACTGAAGACAATTCTACTCCAGTCAGTGACATTCCAGGTCGAATGTGCCCGACATCACTGCAAACGAGCTTGTCGGTGTACAGAGGTCAATGGTAGTCGGCGCAAGGGGCACCGTGATCTCAGCCCCCTTTCTCTGAGCCGCCTTTGAATGGTCATTGCAGTCACTGAAGCACTAGTTGCACGTACGATCGATGATAATGATGAATCTGGGACTGTGTCTACCGCTCTGACGATTGCTCGGTCCTCACGTTCTGTCGTTTCTCTAGGTCAACCAATTTCTTCTAGTCGCTGTGTTCGACCATGGTTAACCCATTCCTGCCAACATCGCCTAATAGTGGCTTTGCTCCTATCCAAATGTCGAGGGATTCGCCGATTAGACCAACCGGCTTCTATGAGTCCAACTACACGCCCTTCTCTCAAATGTTGACATTTGTGCATATTGTTTGCGCATGCCTGTATGCGAGGCATAGTTACTGTCTACCTGAGTAAACGGTATGCAATTCGCGAAGAATTTATGACCGAGAATCGAAATTTGTCCTCTTTAATATCCTGCCAGTTGCACAGTTAAGATGCGCTGCTGCGTCACATGTTCATTCATTTGCCGCCAAACTTTAACACTTTGCATTTTCCGTCGAAACCTGTATGCATATTAATTTGTGACAATTTGCATTACCCCATCGTGGGGAGTCATTTTTTTTTGTCTACGAGTGTATGAACGTTATTACCATAAAAATATTTGTTTATCTAAAATACTAATCGAACTTTTTATTCGATAGTGAAACTAATAAGAATAGTAAATTAAAATAAACATCATCTAAAAAGATACCATTCTATCGTTAATTTTACTATACAATATGGTATTTTTGCAAATACATTTTTTTCGCTAATACGTATGAGCGATGTTACTATAAAAATTACTTTCATATAAATAAGTAATTGAAAGCAATTTATGCGATCGTGAAATGGACACAAATTTAATACTGCCTGCGTTAAAAATGCCATTTTTTAACTATTTTGGTCAATTTTATTTTTCGCAAGAATCGTGTAATTCATTCTTTTCTCTTTTCAAAATGGTTTGATTTTCATTCTACATTAAATAGAAGCAGAGTTATAGCTATTTTTAAAAACATCGTCTGATACAAAATTGAAGTGACACACAACTTTAAATGCGTTTTTCTCAGAATTATGTTTTTTAGCACAAATCTCTACCGTTATCATGATATCTCGCATAATAAGGCATATAATTTGTTAAAATTGTCAGGAAATCTTTTAGATGCTATTGTTAATGAGATGACGCACAATAACTGATGTATAATAAATAGTTCTTTGTTTGGGGCTGTTTTTATAAGGAAAGGAATGACGAATTGGGGAAAATTTTCATATTGGAACATAAAATTGTCTGTATTATTTTTGCATTTTAAAATTTCTCTTAGATTGAGGGTAATTTTGAAGATAACTGTAATATGTATCATGTGTGAGAAGGAAATTAAAATGGTAGCATTAGAATTTTGTGCAGAGTGATAGGCGTTTTAGCTAAATTTCATTAAAAATTACTTCAAATTGACCAATTTATAAAAAAGTATTGTATTTACAGGCACGTTTTTTTTTATTTTTAAATGCTATTTTATCATAAAAGACCAAAATATCCTTAATAAAAACAATTTTAAAAAAAAATTAGCTCCGAACGTAGGCAGTCACCTAAAACACCTCGCAGAGAAAAACTAAGATGTAATGCTATCTATATTGTTCTATTTTAATGAGAAACTTTTGTAAATTCCTATTTTGTGCAACGCTGAAAGTGCCAAAATTACTATTATATTAACACGTAATCGAAAACATTTTATGCGAAAGTTAAATGAACAAGAATATTAAATTATATTAAACATCACACAGAGTAATAAAATATAATTCTATCGCTTAGTTTTTTATAAAAATATGAAATTTCTGTAAATGCACTTTTTTTTGCTGGGGAAATTACTACGTTTATATAAATAACTTATCGAAGGCATTTTATGCTCGAGTAAAATAGACAAGAGTCACAAACTATATTACACGTCATACAAAAAAATAGGAAGATGTCATTACATCGCAATTCTTTTATTTAAATGAGAATCTTTATTTAAAAACTTACTTTTTACTAACAAATATGAACGCCGATACTGTAAAAATTACTATTATATAAACAAGTAATCAAAACCATTTTATGTGAGAGTTAAATGTTGAAGAATTGTAAATTATACCAAACATCAGGCAGACCAATATAATACATCATTCTATCCTCATTCTTATACTTAGCGTATAGGTATTTTTAAAAATGAGAATTTTTTGTAAAAACTTATTTTCCGTTAATGAATACAAATGCTGTTCCATTTAAAAATTGCTATTATACAAACAAGTAATCTATATCATTTTATGTGAGAGTTAACTGACGAAGAATTGTGAATTATACTAAACATCTGACAGACCAAAAGCAAACGTCATTTTTATAATTCAAGTATAGGTATTTGAAAAAATAAGATATTTTTGTAAATACCTATTTTGCAAAACAGATATGAACGCTGTTCCATTTAAACAAAATTATTATAATACAAACAACTAATCCAAAACATTTTATGCGAAAGTGAAATGAACAGAAATCGGAAAAAATTATTAAACATCACAAATAAGAACATGGATATATAATTGTATCTCTATTCTTTTATTAAAAAGATAAATTATTTGTAAATAAATATTTCATTCAGAGAAATGCAAACGCTGATACTGTAAAAATTACTATCATATAAACAGCTAATTAAAACCATTTTATGTAAGAGTGAAAAGAGCAAGAATCGTAAATTAAATTAAACATCAGCAGACGAAAAAGAATATACAGTTTTACAGCTATACTTTCAGAAACGCGATGTTTATTCTCAACAGCGTATCGAGGGAGCATTCCTTCAGAGATATCTAAATTACATTTAACTTGAGTGGGTCAACGAATGTTGTCTCTGCGAATTCAAGTGTTTCTTTAAAACTACCCCTAAAGTATTACGGATATTCAGTCATGGGAATTTACTTTGAATATTTCCACTGCGTCGTCTTCATCCCATCCAGTCTTCCTTTTTTCAACATCTACACTAGGCACTTTGATTAAAACAGATTTAACTTTTCTGGAGACAATTTCCCGGGTGATCATTAACTTTAATCCGAAAATCCTCCTAATCCATTTGGAGATTTAAAAAAAGAATGTCTGTAAGAAAAGTTTTCATGGATGATACTGAAATTATAAGAAAATGATTTGGGGGGGGGGATTTAATATACAGGGTGTCCATAATTAAAGTTCCCTACTTTTAAGTTGTCTACAGTTGAAACTATTGTTCAGAAAGTTATGAAATTTTGTGTAGGACATATTGAAGGGATGGGAATTTGTTTGAGTGAATAGAAAAATTAGTTCAAAATTTCACCATCAGAGGTCGTTTATTGATGAACTACACATTTAGACAACATTTATTATAGTTAAAACAATTTATTACAACAAGACATGTTCAACATGACGGCCATCATTTACAGCTACCATTTGAAATCGTAAGATATCGTGTTCTACAGTTGACTGCAGTGAGTCCGGGGAAATGCTGAGAACATGTCGGGAAATGACGTGTTTGAGATCAGGTAGAGTTCTTGGTTTATCAAGAATGACTAGATGTTTCACATGCCCTGTAGAGGAACTACTGCTGAATTATCGTTTTTGTAAAACAATTTTGCTAACAAAGCTCAATCTGGTAATCGTAACGATGACATTCTGATTAGCAATAGCAAACACGTTGAAAACAAATTCTCCATGAAAGTTTCTAGGTTTTATAACAGCTTCTGCTCTACGTCGACAAAAATTAATTTTGCACATTTCTTTCTTCTCCGTTCCTTCAAATCTTTTGTCCGAAATTTAGTTATCGAACAAGTTTCCGATCGACTTTGCAATCACTTTAAAGATTGTAAAATTTAATGAGTATGAGTTATTGTATTAGGATGACCTATGGATAAACATATGGTGAAATCTTAAGTAAAGAACCAGTCGTAAATGTGTAATTCATCAAAAAATGCCCTCTGGTGGTAAAATTTTGAACTAATTGTTTTATTTGCACAAACAAATTTCCATCCCTTCAATACGCCCTACACAACATTTCATAACTTTCTAAATAATAGTTTCGACTGTAGATAACTTTAAAGTAAGGAAGTTTATTTATGGACACCCTGTATATCAGTATCTAATGAGCTATGAATGTTAAACTAAAAAAATATTTAAGTGAGTAGGTCTCAATAAAACTGGGAATGTAACTGGTTTTTCCTGTTACACTTAAAATAGAAAAGATAAAGTTTTACAGTTAGTGACAACTAATAAACAAGTGTATTAAATTAGGTTATCTTGTAAACCATAGTAATTTTTTAAATCGAATAATTATGTTTTCCTGAAAAAAATTTATTTTTAAAATGTATTATTTTTTGTTTGTATATTTTCTAAAGTGTTCAGATGCGGAATTTACATTCACAGAAATAAAATATAATAAATCACTATTAAATATTAAATGAATTTATGAATTAAAAAATCGGGAATAATGCGATTTTACGGTGGAAACGTCTGATGTTTTGGTCTGAAGTCATGTGCATACAGTGAATTTCAGATTAGAAAATTATATGTGTTATAAAAATTATAAAACGGCAATATTAGTTCCGATTTTTTAATTTTTAACAGTGAGTGATTTATTTCATTTTTGTGCGTGTAAATACCGCATGTGAACACTTTAGAAAATTTACAAATAAAAAAGATCAGGGATTTTCATTTGGCATTGATATATATATATATATATATATATATATATATATATATATATATATATATATATATATATATATATATATATGTTTTTACAGCATTTAAATTTTTTTCAAAAAATACAAACAACAGGGACTGTAGTTTTAAAAAGAAATATTGTAAAATAAACATGATTGTTCAATTTATTAAAATAACTCTGGGTTTTACAACAGCATTTATCCCAAAAAGTCTAATTCGACGAATTTCACATGATTGATTAAAAATGATTCTTATCTTTTTTGTTAACTTGTCATAAATACATGTAGTTATTTTAATTTTTCGCTCGCAAAGTTAAGCACAAAATGTTTTATAATAAAGGTGAAGTGCAGAGAGCTCACAGTTATGTAATATGCGATTACAGCTACATGTTTTGAGAGTACTCTTAAATAATGTATTCTATCAAATTACTTTTAGGACCTAATCCCTATGAGGAAATGTATTTTTTATGGTTCCGATGATGAAAGTTTTGGACTAAAATAATTGTGATTACATCCTAAGGCGGGTTGCGTTATTTTTTTACTTAATATTTTATATCCTACCTTCCAGGAAACTATAATATCAGAAATTAGGTTCTAACGCACAAAAATGAATTTCCCCGTACATTTTTATCTTGAGTAGAACTTCTTTTCCTTTACTAAGGAGTTTTATGTAGTTATAAATTACATTTTCCTGTTCTCCATAGCAACAAGATACCTGCACTTTTTAAAGCGATGTTCGGGTAATTATATATATTTTTTGATTTTGCAACTAGCAGATGGACAGATTTGGTACTCTTATGCACTATTTACAATGCGCAGGTTAATAACAGTTTTTATTGCTCTAAGTTTTACTCTATTACTACTGTTTTTTTTTTAAAGAATGATTTACATAAAAAAGCTATGTTTATTGTAAAACACAAGATAGTTAAGAATAAATATCGTATAGAAAAATTATAATGCTCCTTAGAAGTGAATATAAGTATATAAATTATTGAACTGAGTTTTTCTCTATTGCGACTGTTTAAAATAGGCAGGAAAGATTTACATAAAAAGCTATGTTTTTGGTAAAACACAAGATAATTAAGAATAAATATTGTATAGAAAAATTTTAATGTTTCTTAGAAGTGAATATAAGTAAAGAAATTATAAACTCTGCCACGGAATTTTTTTTAGATTGTCGCTTGCCTTTCATTAGAAAACTGTTCATAACAAAGTCTAGAGACCGATATACAAAAAAGGCATCAAAACAAAATATAACACATTTTAAGTGTTATTGTGCAGTAAGTATTTCAAATACAATATTCTCACGAAACTAAACTTAAATCCAAAAATATAGAAACTTAAATATGCGCTTTTCCTTGGATAAATTAATTAGTAATGGAGAGAAAAAAAATATGTCTCTTTAGTGGTAAATTTAATCGTAATAAAGGAAATTAATTAAACGTTACTGAAGTTTTTATCTGATAACGAAATACTAATAATAATAACTGATATAATAAGGCTTTTTATTTTCATTAGATCAAAATTGGACAAATATAATACGAGGTGTTCGACTCTCAACTGTGTAGTAAAGATAAACGATGACAGTTCAATACGGCAGAGGTAAACTATCATAAATGAATTTTCCTCCTTTTCGATATTTTTATTTAAGTGACGCCCTTTGGATGGAGCTTTTCTTGGAGAAAAAACTGTCATATATGCAAAATAAGATGGTGGGTTAAATATGGACTTATAAACTATCGCATATGTAAGTCCTGATGAGAGGAAAACCATCACAAAGCTGTCCTGAAAAGCTATCTTGAAAAATTGGAATTTTGCACATGTGATAGTTTACCTCTGACTTACAGAGTTATTCAGTGACCTTTGATTTAAGTTTTTTATTAAGGGTGTACGGTACAGATTTAAATTAAATTTTTTATTGAGTAAAAATTTTTAATTGTTTTGTGATGGTTATATATATATTTTGTAAACAAAATCACACCATAAAATTTCTCATAAAATTTAAAAAAAAACATTACATTTAATTTTTTTTTTTTAAGTGGGGTAATTTAAAACCGCTATAACTCGAAATATTATTTTTCGAATTTCATTTTTTTTTCATTTAATTAAAAAGAAATATATAAGTTTTAATTATGTTTCAGCATTGTTTTAAATAAAAATTTTAAAATATTAATATAAAAAAATAAAAATATTTTGAGTAAAAAATAAATAAAAAAATTATGTAACTTATTTTTAAAAAAATCACATTTTCAAAAGTAAATATATTTTTCAAATTTGTTGAATTAAAATTAAATTAAAATATTTGAAAAAGAAATGTTCCAAGTTTGAACTATTTATATTTAAAGGTTCTTGACGTATAACAATTTAAATACGAGAGATGGTGAAAAAAACTTCCATGCAGTAAAACGCATTTACAGGTTTAAACAAAGATTGGCTGCTATTACAATGTTGGAAAAAAATCCCCTGTTCTAATTAAGACAGAAACATGATTTAAACCTCATTTTAAGCGGAAAAGAACACATTTTTTAATGCAGTAAAATATTTTTGAAACTTTTGAAACTTTTCGAAACTTTCGAATTTTGTATCCTGGACCCCCTTAACAAAAAACTTTAAAAATGCATAAAATATAGTTCCATCCTCAAATATTTAAGATACGGATGCTTTAACCTTAGAATTTGTTTTCTTGATATCTTCCACATTATCATGCAATCCTAGCTGGGAACTAACCTGAATTCTACAATAGGGAAATATGAATGCTTAATTCATTTTTCTAGGATCTCGGCATCAGTAATTCATGGTGGAAAGGAAATTCAACAAAACTCCTTTATAGAGTTCAGAAATAACCAAACTAAGTTTTCAGGAAAAAGGAATCGATATAAAGATAGTGTTTGTACAGGAAACATATCCTTCAAACCAGTGTTTCTCTATTGATGTACATGTAATAACAATGCTTTTTTCATATAATAGTCGGATTTTTTTAAAGACGATCGCGTAAAAATAGGGTAGGTAATGACATTTTTGAGTAATTTAATTTTAAAATGTACCTGAAAACATGTATATAATAGTTTGATTGGTGGAGGAGAGAACTGAATTGGGCATGGGACCAAATAAAATGGACTAACTCGAGCTCGTATAGCTAATAAACCCCAAACCTTCTAGTATTTTTAAGTATTTAAAAATACTTAAAAATAAATACTTTTACCTTCTAGTATTTTCGGTTATGGTCATGGTAGTCAATTTCTGGTGTGAGACCAATTGTGATAAACTATTACAAGCGCTACCAGTTTGATTGACCAAAATATTGTTGTTTGCGTTGTGTTACAAATACTATACGAGCCTTCTGATTGAAAAATAATAGACAGATTTATTGGAGCAAAAACACATATATACTTCATAGCAGTAGCTCATCACATTTACTATATTCAAATAACCTTACTTCGTCATTACACTTTAAAATATACATTCAATTTCATACCCCTCAATCAGATATGGGTTACTTATTAATCATCAATTATTTACTAATGAGGTATCATACTAAATAAACACTTCTATAATTCAACTTAGCAATTGTCATTAATTATGTCACTTAATTAATTATGAATGAGAGGCAGCGAGGCAAAATAATCCATAATGATCAAATAATAAACGTCACACATTCCTGACATGTTGCATTTCTCCAACGTCCTCATGAATTCCGATTCGACTTGACGTTTGTCAGCTAGGAAATGGTCCATTGTGTTGGGGCACGTTCCGCGATGTGATACTCGCTTTTTGTCTGAGGCCGGGGGTAAGTTGGGTGGTCTCGTGGCTTCCCGTTGTCCAGCGCTGGTATCAATCGGTCCCTTGAGACGGATAATTCACTCTTCATAGACCTCCTCTTTCTGCATCCGTAGCAGGTTCTTTGAATGTCGACGATGTGTCCCCGAGGTGGTAACTCATTTCAGGCTATCAACATGTTTTCTATTCATGCGGTTTTCTTCCCCTTATTTATCGACTTGCCTCCGTGCTAATTTCTCAGCTTCCGCAGCAGTTAATTAATTGCTCGTGATTCTCATTCTTTATCGTATTGCAGGACACCGCTCCGATTTATTACTCAAATCAATTCGTCTCTATTGTCCGGCCTCACTGGAAACGGTAAACATCTCGATTCTATGACTGGTTATCTGCTAGGTCCGTGGCATATTGTATTGTCGCTGCAAGCCGTGCTCCGTTCTCTTGCTACCATCAAGTCTGCTCTTTCAGCTTCATTGTATATGGGGGTATTATCTTATTTCTACGTCGCCAACAACAAATCTGCTTGTTCAATCTTTTCTTGCTTCTCTAATATCTTTTTGCCCTTCCTAACTAATTCCTCCTATTTTTTCATTCGATTGGTCATCTATTTTTTCGTCATACTGCATTGGATGTCCTTCCTTCTGCTCGAAATTTCTATTATCGCCTTCGCTGAGGGCGTGTCGCATTTACTCATTACCACTTCTCTTCTCACGGTTACCTCTGATTTCTTGAATCTCCATCTGCATCTTGTTTTCGATTCCCGTAGCTAACTCATTCCTGATTCACCGTTTCCTCTCTTTTATTCATCCCGCGCTTAATCACTATTCTACACATCTGCATCAACTTCTCTGTGGCTGTTCAATTTACTCAACAGATGTTTCTATCTAACTAAGTCCTTACAATTCGGCTACCTCTCCGTTTGCCCTTCCTTTTCTCATCCATTTCCCATTTTCTTGTGGTCTTCTAGTCATCTTTATAATTTATTTTCCTTATTCTAGACCTTTTTATCACATTTCCTTAATTTTGTACCATGTCACGCTATTTACACTATGATAATGTACTTAGAGAAACAATCTACATTAAAACCATCGTCATGTCCTTCATACAATATCTTTGTCCCTATTGTAAACAATATAATATTTACAGCTACTTGAACTTATTTTTCATTTTAAATGTAAAATAAAATATTTAGTAAAGATTGTTCACATATTCATATAATGAATGCAGTCAACAATATTAAATTTAATAAACTAAATTATATGATATAAAAACGTTCAACTTTTATTAATTAACGCAAATTCAAAATTTTCCCGTTAACGTTTTAATAAAGTATAGCCTCCGATTTCAAATTATGACCTAAGGATAAACGTATTAACCAGCTAAAATGCCCCTTAATGCAAGTGCTAAACAGTAAGTTGTTTTGAAAACACGATGATTCAACCGTTCTCGAAGCTTCCAGGAGATCATACGACTTCTGACGCACTAGGTCAGATGGTCACCGATAACCATTTAGAAGTTTTTGGCCCCTGGTGTAAACAATACTGAACCTTCGTAAAAGCATGAGCAGATTCTTCGTAGCTTTTTTCCTTGACTGTCCTCGTATATTGATGTTGTCCCGTCCATGATTTATGTCATGCCCGCATTCTTTTGTCTTGTGTGCTCTATCGCCGCACGCTCGTCCTCCCTCCATACATCAAAATGTAACGTAGCTAAATACTTTGGCTGATCTGGAATTGTACTTTCATATGTGCTGTAAACTACTTCAAAGCGTCATTGTGTGTCCAAATAAAGACAGTTCTAAAAATATATGGAGATTTCTTCAACAAGGCTACAAAATGAATACCTATAGCTGTTGGGCATTACATATATATATATATATATATATATATATATATATATATATATATATATATATAATATTCTATAATATTATTACTTCAAATAATATATAATAAGTTAAAACTATTTTTAAACTTTTTAAGCCAAAGAATAAAGGATAAAATAAACTTAGTTATAGATATTAATAATAATAAAAACACTAATAGTATAAAGTAAGCGAAGGCTATTTATATATTTTAATAGTTAAAAATTTCATGTATTTCCCTGTCATGTCACGCCGGTTCTTTGTATTATGTTTTTACTTTCTTTCTTTTAAATCAACTTGCATAAGTTATAACCGCTTACACTGTGAGCCATACATTAATTTCAAAAAGATATAAAATTATTTTTCCGGGGCTCGAAAAGTTTTTAAGGAACGTCTGTTATGTTGTCATTTCTTTTGTTGCATTTTTATGCTACCAGCTGAAAGAAAAATGCATTTTCTACCGGAAAAAAGAACTTAAGTGTCTGAAAAACACCCGCCTGCAGTAAGCATTTTTATTCTTATAATAAGGAAGATAAATTATTCTCTCCGACCGGTTAGAGCTTTTGTAAACTATTACAACAAAAAAAAAAAGAGAAATAGAAGAGGATAGAAAGGTGAAATTCAAAGTAAATAAACTAGTGTTGTTTTGCATTATTTTTTTTCCTATTGAAATTCAAGTTTTATTTTCTCCCTTATACTTGAATGACATGTGATATTCTAGAATATCTAAGAATGCTGTATTGGTTTGGAATCCCAGATATGTTGAGCATTTCAAATACTTTCTTTAGAATAGAGTTTATTTTATTTTAAGGTTTTGTTATGTATATTCCTTTTCTGTGGAGTGCTATATTTGATATGCGTACAAATAACAAGTACTGAATCCTGTAAAAAATAAAAAATAATAACCATCGCTTAAAAAGTCTTCCGCTTATAATTAATGTTTCATTAGCTGCGTTAGTGTGATAAAATTCATTTAGTAGTACTTAAGGGGACAAAGGACCTTCGAATTTTTTAGTTCTCAGTTTTTAACGCTATATACAAAATGAGAATAATTTGTATTATTTTTACTATTATGAAGACCTTTAGAATTCAAAATAAGGACTTTTTTACATAATAATGCCTGTTTTTCAAAGAAATTTCACAAGTGATAGCATTTTACAGCTATATACTTAATGAGAATAATTTGTATTCTTTTTTACTACTATGAAGACCTTTAACATTTTTCAAAATGTTCCATATGCCTTCCAAATAATTTAAAACCTTATTTTTTTAATATACGTTTACCACTTAAATATAATAATAATTGTGCATTGATATTTTTGGTATGGATTTGAAGTCATAAAAAATGATTTTTTTAATCTGCCTGTTATTATTTTTGTTTTTTTATGTTTATACTCTATTTCATGGTCTATAAATTTGAAATTTTTTTGTGGTTTCAAAGAATGATGCACAGTTTTGTAGCAAACACTTCTATTCACAATCCTGAGAAATTTGAAACAAATCGACAAAAAATGAATAAACGTGGAGAATTTTGAAAAATACGAACATTTTTGAAGATTTTTTTTAAAAACACCTCTTATTCTCTTATAAAATACTTATTTGGGAATTCTAAGTGTCTTTAATGCAATATAAAAGAATATCAATTAATCTTATTTTGTTTATAGATTAAAATATTAAAAATTTTAAAAAACGAGGTTGGACGTCCCTTCTCCCCTTAAAGAAGTTTAAAATGTCATGTTGTATAGTATATATATAAAAAAATTCTTATAAAAAATATAAAATATTATTCTTATAATAGAAGTAGTATGTCAATACATTTTTTTAATTAGCAAATTTTGGAAAATCTTATTTTATTATACCTTCATTTGTAAGAAATTAATTCATAATTTCCTTATAAGCATTCAGATGATAATTCCCTTTCCACGGAGTTCCGTTTCTATGGACTGCTATATTTGATATATTTGCAGATAATGTTTGATTGTTTGAATTCCCATAGATAATTAATATTTAACTAGCTCCAGTGTATTAAAAGAAGTCTAAACATTTTATTTAAAAGTATTTTAAATGATAAAATCCTCATATAAAATTTATTCTTATAACAGAAGTAGTAAATCGACACACATTCTTTTAATATTAGAAATCAAATTTTCTCTTTCATTACAAAAATCAAATTACAGAAATTTAAACAATTCATTATATATATATATATATATATATATATATATATATAATAGCCGTTGTTTCTGTGTAAAACTTTCGGGCTGTACTCATCTTTCAATTTAAGCCCTCAGTAAACAAACGGCCGGTTAGGCTTAATTTCAACTTCAGATGTTGATCAGAATTTTTTCTTACCTAAAAACTAATATATTCTCCATTAAATCACGTTTGTTCAGCCTATTTTTCTATAAAACATTAAGAACTAAAAAAATTGGATGCTTTTAGCTGTATATTTAACAGTTTTTAAAAATCTGTTTACTTTTGCGATGAATTCTGAAAGTAAACAAACTTGAATGTGAATGAATCAAGTAGCTCAAGTATTCATATCGCGTAGTGAGCTGTAACAAAACTGAATGGCAGTCTACTTCTCTAATCGCATGAAAAACTAAATAAATAAAAAATAAGGGTTTGCTTTTGCAAGGTGTGGATTAAACGCAATATTGTTAGATAATTCGGGATATTTTTTAACTTTCATATACTTTTTCCATTATGACATAATTATTAGTATTATGACGTCAAATGACGGGTTGGATGACAGTCTACTACTCCAATCGAATGAAAAACTAAATAAATAAAAAATAATGAAAGGGTTTGCTTTTGCAAGGTGTGGATTAAAAGCAATATTGTTCGATAATTCGAGATATTTTTTTAACTTTCATATACTTTTTACATTATGACGTCATTATTAGTATTATGACGTCAAAATGACGGGTTACCTTCTAGTATTTTAATATTTCTATTTCCTTTATTACACTTTCACGAGTAAGCAGTAATTCAGAATTTTTTCATACGCATGATGGATGATATTGGCATTGTTCCCTTTATTGCAGTTCTGTATTTTATATATGTCAAGTAATACTTTTTACTTTTAATAATTCTCTCATTATAATAAATATTTTACTGGTCCATTAACCTAAATATTTTTTGTAAATATATTAGGGAGTCATCACCTTTACACAAGTTGAAAAGACAGTATTTTTGCTGTTTGTTCCAACTTCTATATATTTTTGTTCTTGCTATTGCCCATTATATGGGAAATTTTCATTATTACTTCTGCAAAGTTTAAAGATTATTTTCCATTTTATTACAAGTAAATAAGAATTATATTTATGAAGTAGAAAGTCTGAATTTTCTGAAGATTTCAAATACAGTGGAATCTCGATCTATCGTTTTTCAAGGGACGGATTGAAATGAACGATAAATGCGGGAAAACCATAGATGCGGAAATATAATAAAGCAATATGATCGTTGGGACTGGATAAAATGAACGACACATACGGAAAAACGATGGACCCGAAAACGATCGATCGAGATTCCACTATATATACTGATACACTGCGTGCATACTTACAACAACTCTAATTAAGTTTCATAATATTTGCATTTTTGTGATGTTAAAACATTAGGTATATTTTTATACCTATTTAAGGGGGTCCGGGACACATTTTAAATATTTATTATTTTTTTTTTTTAGTTAAAATTTTGAATTTTTTTGTGATGGTTAACCATATAATTTGTAAACAAAATCACATCATAAAACTTCTCAAAAGATTTTTAAAAATTTTTAAATTTAAAATTCTTAATAAAAGTGGGGTAATTTAAAATCGTTATAACTCGAAATATTATTTGTCGAATTTCAAAATTTTTTCATTTAATTAAAGAGAGATATTTAAGTTTAAATTTTGATTCACCATTTTTGTAAAATATTAAATTTGAAAAAAATTAAAAATATTTAGATTAAAAATTACGAAAAGAATGATGTAGCTTATTTTAAAAAAATCATATTTTCAAAACTAAATTTTTTTTTCAAATTTGTTGACTTAAAATTAAAGTAAAATAATTGAAAAAACATTTATATTTAACGGTTCTTGACTTATAACAATTTAAAGATGAGAAATTGAGAAAAAACCCATCATGCCAAAAACGCACTAACAAGTTTAAACAACGATTGGCTACTATTAGAATGTTGCAAAAAAATAATAATAATAATTTCTCCTGTTCTAATTAAGATAGAAACATGATTTAAATGTCATTTTAAGCGCAAAAGAACACAAAAATGTTTAATGAATAATTTTATTTCGAAAATTTGAACAATTTTGTGTCCTGAACCCCTCTTAAATTATTGAGCGCCAAAATATGTTTACTCCGGGACAATCAGAAACTGAAAAAAACTGAAAAAACTGAAAAAGTCCATTAAAATTGCAATTCAAATGCTATAAATTTATATTAAAATAGTTTTTTAAGAAAAAATAGATGCATATTTTTGATATCATCATTATACACCTATGCTGAAAATATGAAAGCAATATCTGCAGTAGTTTCCTTTATACAGTGCGCGCAAGCATGAAAATGATCATAACGAGAAAAAAGGCTTTTAAAATTACTGGTAACGTTTCCATTGGAACTATTACTTTCATGTCATTTTTTTTAATGTTCTAGTTGGAATATTTTAACGAGGTTTGTTTTAAATGGTTCAGAAATGTTCAAATATTCTAAAAATGCAAAAAAAAAAAGTAAAATCCAATTTTTTTTAAGATTCAAAGTTGATGACTCCCTTAAAAAGTCATCATTAAAAAATTACATCATTTAAAATTATATTATTAAAATACTAATATTTCAACGCATCTTATTAGCAATTAAACACTTTTTTATTTCAAATAACAAAATAAAAAATAATATTTACCCATATTTTTTACTTCTGTATCCTTTATTATAGCTGCAGACGTAAGGAATTAATTCAGAATTATATAAACACTAGCTGAATACCCGTGCTTCGCTATGGAGTACATTAAAATTAAATGTCAAAAAAATCATAAAAAATTGTAACGGATATTTTTATAGACATAATAATGTAGAAGAAAATACTGAAATTAAATCTAATAGAACCTACTAAAGAATATTGTACAGTTAATATAGTACAGTTTGAAGAACATTTCTTTTACTGTATTTTAATATTTTTTGGATAATGTCCAATCGTCTACCACATTAGAAATAAAAAAAAAAAATTGTCAATAAATTTTGTTGTTATGCCCGAGACGCAAAATTAGTTTAAAGTATCACAAAAAGAAAAGAAACCACGTGATAATCATATAATAAATTAAATTTTAAAAATTCACTAAAAATCCGAAAATGGCGGTATTCGAAAAAGATTCTATTTTAAAGAAATTTTTATTATCTTACTCGTCATATAAATTTTATAAACCTCATATTATTATTTTAAATGCAAACTTTACTGAATGCTACAAGCACAGCTTAAAAATTTAATTTAAATAAATCTAACAGGAATATTTTCAAAAGTCTTTTTTAGTGCACCCCTACACTATAAGAATAGCCATGCAAATTTTCAATCATTTAGGTCCAGCGGTTTGGTCTATGCGTTATCTGTCAGTCAGTCAGTTAGTTAGGGAACTTTTATATATATATATATATATATATATATATATATATATATATATATATATATATATATATATATATATATATATATATATATATATGTATATATATATATATATATATATAGAGAGAGAGAGAGAGAGAGAGAGATTGTATAAGATAATGGCATGGTTCCCTTTGTATGGATTGCTATATTTGATATGCCTGCAAATAATGTTTATGTATAATTCCCCCTAGAATTCATATTTAATTAGCTCGTTTGTAAAAAAAAGTCTAGTAAAAACCCAAGTCTCATAAAATTTATTTATTAGTGCTTTTAAAAGTCATAAAAGTCATTTAAAAAATAATGGTCTAGTAACACAAGTAGTATTTCGAGAAATATTTGTTTGTATTAGAAATTATTTTTTCTCTTAACTTAAAAGTAGAAAAAAAACCCATACCTTCATATTCCGTGTCCTTCATTATCACTTCAAGCTAAGAGATTAATCCAGAATTATCTGGCATGATTCCTTTTCTATGAAATGCTGTAATTGATATACCTACAATTTATGATTGCTGAAAAAATTTCCTCCGTATAATTGTTATTTTATTAGCCCCATTGTTCTAATAATACTTACTTAATTGTATTTTAAAAATTATAAGCATAACTTTTAAAAAAATCTTATAACAGAAGAAGTATTTTGACATATATCTTTTGTATTAGAAACAAATTTCCCTTTTCTTGAGAAGTAGGACAAAAAAATCATCATGTTTCTATATCCTTCATTATAGTTCAAACGTAAGAAATTAATCCAGAATTATCTGGCATGCTTACTTTTCTATAGAGTGCTGTAATTTATATACCTACAGTTAATAGTGGCCGACAAAATTCCCCTTATATAATTGTTATTCCATTAGCTCCATTTGTCTAACAATACATGCTTAATAGCATTTTAAAAATTATAAATGTAATTTTAAAAACTCTTACAACAGAAGAAGTGTTTTGACATTTATCTTTTGTTTTAGAAATAAAATTTACTCTTTACTTAGAAGTAGCAAAGAAAAGAATTTATATTTTTCATATTTATGTTCCATTATTATAGATTTAAGATTAAGGAATGAATTTTAAAATTATCTGTTGAGCAAGGTGGATGATAATGGCATGATTTCGGTGATAAAATTTTCAGATTCTGTTTTCACAACTATGCTAATTCAAAAAATAAGAAAAAATACACTGAAATAATTCGAAAATATATTAATAAAATATTATATTCTTATCTTAAAATGATATCATGCAGCAGTTCAAACCTGTCTGACAAAAAGAACAACTTTTTTAGAAATCATCAGAGGTTCAGTCCACTGGAAAACATTATATGAACTGTAGCTTATGAAATTTTAATCGTAGGGAACATGGATAACGAAAATGTTCTACTGTTCTTCTAGAAAATTGTACTCCCGTAACATGGACATCTTCAAAAATTCATCAAACTTTCTTTATTTGTTCTACGATTAACTTTTTGATAACACATAAAAGTGATATTTAATTCTATTTAAACAGGTAGGTGTTAATAATAAAGTGTATCTTCAAAAGTAGTAGTTAGAGATTTAAAGCCCTAAGTTTTTTAACTAAAAATTACTGAAATTTAATATCCAATAAGCCAATGAATATTGGGCAATAACCATTGAATTTTTTCATTCATTAAATATAAGTACTTCGAATAGCAAACATAAAAATATAACCGAGAATTTTAAAGTCCAAGAAGGCTTTGAGTTTTCAAAGTTAGAAATTGCCTTTGATGTAAGTAAATGAAGGCAAAATGGCCTATTTCTAAAAAAAAATATTAAGAATATGAATGCCGTAAAGAAAAATGTGTGTTTTTCCGTAACATATAATTTTCAAGAAAATAGTCTAAATATACAGTGTGTAAGAAAATTATAAGACCACCCAAAATATTACTCATTTTAATATTTCACTGCATAAAACGAATAATTTTAAAATTAGAAACAAATGAAAAAAGTTATATTTTCTCAAATAAATCACTGAAAGGAAAAAAAAAATTGAGTTAATTTCACACAGTAAACGATTTTTTGAAATCTCGGTGTAACATATATATAAGACCACTTATTTTTTTTAATTTAAAATTGTTTGTGTTTTTAAAACTATTTTATTTTTTCTTTCAAAATCGTAGATAAACTGTAACTTTCCATCACAAAAAAGTCCAAACGATAGTATTGTAAAAGAAAATATAATTTAATTTTTATTTTTTATTTTTATGAGGAAATTCACAATGCCGCTTGGAAGAGAATTATCTGAACTAGAAGTTCGAAAATTTGGTTGTATAAGGGCTCTGGAAAATCGGAACGTGAAATAAGTAAGATACTTAAACGTTCTAAAACTGCTATTCACAACGTTTTAAGTAAAAGAGATTTTTATGGAAAATATAAAAGATCTGACAGAAAGAATAAATTATCAGCTCGCGATAATAGACGAATTTTCAAGCTTGCAACGAAGCAGAACTTGTCTACTCGTAAAATAACATAGCAGACAAGTAAAATTATTTCACACATGACAGTCTGGCGCACTTTAAGATCAAATTCAAATGTTGCTCTTGGGAAATTAAAAAGAAAACCAAGACTGTTAAAGCATCATAAAGAAGGAAGGCTGAAGTGGGCAAAGGAAGTCATGACCTGGGATGCTGCTTGGAAAAATAATATTTTTTCCGGCGAAAAAAAATTAATTTGGATGGCCCGCACGGTAATATTTCCTACTGGCATGATTTACGAACGGAACCTCGGGTTTTCTTCAGTAGGCAGATGGGTGGTGGCTCTGTGATGGTGTGGGGAGCTTTTGCATATGATGGGAAATGTGATCTGCAGCGAGTTCTTGGAAAAATGGACTACCATATGTTATCAACAACTGATTTACCAACAACTTATACTAACATATGTTATCAACATATGTTATCAACAACTGATTTACCAACAACTTATACCTTTTGATCCATTTTTAGGAGGTTCAAACTGGAAATTTCAGCAAGACAATGCACCAAGCCATGTGTCTAAATCAACTAGAAACTGGTTTCCAAAAGAAAAAAATCAAGGTCTTAAACTGGCCAAGCCTTAGTCCAGACCTGAATCCAACCGAAAACTTGTGGGGCCATTTGGCTCGTCAAGTGTATGCAAATAACCGTCAGTATGATTCTGTGTATGAATTGGAACTAGCTGTCATGGATGAATGGGACAAAATTCTCAAATATTTGCTCGAAAACCTAATTAATTCATTGAAAAATCAAGTATTTGAAGTTATTCAGAAAAATGGTGGATCAACATAATATTAGTTTTATTAAAAAATTTGTTTTAACTAGTGGTCTTATAATTTTGTTACAGATATTTGATTGGAAAAATTTGAAATTATTGATAAAATAATTAGTATATTTAAATATCTTTTAAAAATAATATACATATATTTTATATTTCATTTATTAACGTCAACCTAATTTAATTTTTAAAAAAATATACTATGTATAGTAAAAATCACAAAATTCACAGTGGTCTTATAATTTTGTTACACACTGTAATGTAATATTCAATGTCATTAATTATATTTTTTTCATTTATGTAAATAAAATCAATGAAATCAATGAATATAATTTCAAGGAAACTATGTGTAGAATTACCATAACATGTAGTTTTCAAGAAGATATTGAGCTCAGGTGATTTGCTCAGGAAAAAATCGCTATACAACAAAGGAGGGAAATATGTGTAATATTCATTATTTTCTGAGAACCTGCGCTAACATTTTAATCTATGGTGAGGAAGATCACATTAGTGTTTGTAGATCTTGAAAATTTAATCGTGTTTATTACTTTCTTAATATGAATTTTCATACCCGTTAATAACTAATGGATTTATATGCTTAACTCTTTTCTTTTAATCTATCTCCTATTCTCCATTGCCTTTAAATGTTATAAAATGACAGGCAAGTGCTAGAAAATATCAGGTACTTAAGCTGAGTTATTTATCAATGTTCTGCATATTTTAAACTTTCTTTAAAACACTTATTACAAAGTTATTTTCGACAACGAGACACAATAGTTAACACACCATAAGAAACTGACCAACATTGTTTCCGGCTTTGAACTGCATGTACTGCAAAAGTTGTTGATTGCAGTATATCATTGCCATACCAAAGGTGCATGCTCTTTGTCGGAAATGCACATACAGAAAAAAAGCAATCCACGTTCTTTCCTCTAAGTTCTTAGTCGTGATTTACTTTCAACCTTCTGTTTTGAAAGTTAGCACATCAATCATAGTTTATGTAAGGCGGGCTACCATTACGGTACGTTCATTACTATTGTAAATGGAAGGCTGAGATAAAGCAGTAGTGTAATGAAAATGGGAAAAGAAGTCCATTTTGGCCGGCTTGTAGCCCTAGTATTATTATCCAAATCTTCAACTATGTCACAGATGAGGTCAAAACGTATTTCTTATTGGATCCGTTCACATGCCACTCTAATTAAAAATAGCCCATTACTTCCCTTATGTCGTAGAATAAAGCAGACATCAAATGAAGCCAAGAAAATGCTAATGGTTTTGTATCAGTCGCCATAATTGAAAAGACGAAATGTTTCTGAAGCTCAGGTGGGGGGCGTGTCTCTCACGAAATATTATTTCATTGCTTCTCCTCGATTCAATAAATTCTTAATAACGATAAATGGCGTAAATGAGATCGGCCGACTTTATGGCAATTTTCCTTATGGTTTGGGTTGAGAGACAATATTTTTTACTCTGCTATAAATTTTTATTACTTTCGGCATTTAGAGATCTAAGATATGTTGGTTAGTAACTGTGGCATATATCTAAGTGTAATTTGAA
Source organism: Dolomedes plantarius (assembly GCA_907164885.2). Classification (NCBI taxonomy): domain Eukaryota; kingdom Metazoa; phylum Arthropoda; class Arachnida; order Araneae; family Dolomedidae; genus Dolomedes; species Dolomedes plantarius. The sequence continues at coordinate 106,132,749 of OU015502.1, forward strand.
AAATAGCGAGGTTTAACCGCACAAAATCTCTCTTAATTGAAAAGAATCGGACATATGCCTTAGGACTCACTCTACCTGAGGCATTTTAGGTAGGGTGAAGTTACGTAAAATTTTTCTGTTTACTGGAAAACATAGGGTTCTGTTCAATATACACTGGCTTTATCTAAATTTGATTTTGTTACAGAAAACTGCTTATACAGTTGTTTCATTGGATCACTAAACAATGAATCAGGAATCTACAACTGAAAATAGCAGATAAGAAATAAAGTTAGCATCTTCGAAGGATGTTATATATTCAAAAATATTATCGTGCATCATAGGTCAAAATTGAGTTTCAAGAGGTTTCAGCTAATGCCGAAGAGGAAGTGTCTAAATTTCAGTGACACAATGTTGTAATTTTTCTGAGAGTCATTCGGAATCATATGAGTTCATGCAGTTTTCTAGGAAAATACGAATGTCGATTCCTGGCATGAATCGAACAATAAATAATCAATATCATTTAAAACATATATTAGCTGCAGTGAATAAACAACATATTGCTGTTGAAGGAAAAAACTAGAAAAGCGTGAAACTAATTTAAATGTCAGAAAACTGAGAGTAGAAAAGGAAAAAAATGAGTATGCACTTCGAAACGTTAAACAATAAGCTGACTCAAAAATTTATTTTAAGATTTCCATTTTGGGAAGGCAAAATGGACATTTTGTATACAAATAAAGTACATCTAATATGCGCTATGACACTAGTAGGAACATTCTATTTTCACTTTGATAAAATAATTTTTTATAAATTTTTTTAATATCTTACTATTTGTTGGTACATTCGGCTTAGCATTGTTACTTATTTTCAGATAACTATAATTTAAATTATATATATATATATATATATATATATATATATATATATATATATATATATATATATATATGTGTGTGTGTGTGTGTGTGTGTGTGTATCCATTATTGTTTTGGTAGGACGTCTATTTTTATAATCTTCGTATTTTATACTGTGTATAATTTTAAGCCACTAACTTTTTATTTAATTGTTCATATTTACTGGACATTAAATTTTTGCGTCATTAAAATTTATTTTTTTCTCCTTTATTTCTCTATTAAAATACAAAAAGATATTCCACTTGTTCAAAAAAACCTATTTTTCCAAAGAAATTTCTGTTTGCGAGCAGATATACACCAGATAAACTAGATAACACGCAGAAATTTAATATAATTTTTATATTAATTGTATATAAGATTTCTTAGAAACGTTTACACTTTATTGAATTAAAAAAAAAATCATCTTTTTTTTAAAAGAAGTATAGTTTGTTAAAGAACTAAATTCTTGAAATCCTTTCAAAGTTCATGAAAAGTTTTGTTATGCAAAGGAAAACTTCAAACTTTTTCGAGGTACTTTGAGACTCAAAGAAACCGATGCCCAAGTACCCTCATCGTATTGATTTCATTTGCATGGGATATCAAAGAATACTTTGGAATGCACTTTGATGCAGTTTAATATCCTAATTAGGAATATTCTTCTTTTAGCTTCCAAAGACATAAATCAGAATGAGCCGTAAAATCCCTGCTAAATTTGATTCATTGGGATTGTAATTAATTACATTAATCAATAAACTTTGGGGACTAATGTAAGAGGAAGTTAAATAATTAATCATGATTGGAATAGATTTTAATACCGATGTGACCAAACACGTAATTAAAATATATGAACAACCTATGTTACAAATTAAAATTGTTTTGAAGTTAGTTATATCTTATAAATCTGATTTTGTAGCATTATAAACTTTTAACTTATTTTAACCAACTGTAAAAACGCACATTTATACCTATAATGCAATGTCAATGCATGGTCATCAGAATTCTTTTGATTTTCATACTTTTAAATTTTCTATTATTTGATTTTCTATTTTTTCTGTTATTTTTTACATTGATTTCAACATGTTGGGAAGTGAATACATCTCCTGTAAAAAAATGAAACTTGATGTCTTGAATTGTATCTCGAGATAAAATACCTCATTTTGCTATAAGAGGCAAATGTCACCTATTAATACATTAAGTATGCCAACGACCTATGTTATGAAATTAAAGTTTTGCAAAGTTATTTACTCCCGAGAGAGCTGACATTGTAAAATTTTCAATTTTAAACACTTTTACGTATGTCGCCCACATGGTGTAGTGGTTAGCGTTCTGAGCTGGCCCGCAGTGGGCTTGGGTTCAAATCCGGAATACGGCCTGGTCGTTTTCCGTATCGTCCCCCTCATAGGGAGCATTGCTGGCTGAACTATACGGTTCTCCCATAATAAAGTAGCGAGTACAAAAACGGCGAATAGCAGAAAGGTGAATGTCTAACGACAAATCGCCTCCACATTAGACAGAAAAAATACTTTTATATACTGTACAAATGCTGATTAATACAGAGTGCGGTAGAATGTATTCCTATATTTGTTAGGGTAACAGGAAAGGGAAAGGCGGTGTAAAATGTGGTAACAAGTATGGACGTAACTAACTCTTTTTTTAAAAATTAACAGGTATAGTATATATATATATATATATACATACATATATATATAATTATATATATATATATATATATATATATATATATATATATATATATATATATATATATATATATATATATATATATATATATATACATATATATGTATATATATATATATATATATATATATATATATATATATATATATATATATATATATATATATATATATATATATATATATATATATATATATATGTGTGTGTGTGTGTGTGTGTGTGTGTAAGTAAGTAAGAAGGTTGAGCGGTGTTTGAGATAGCAACATTTCCAGCAGATTTTTTATTGGTCAGTGGCCATTAGGAGTTGGTCGGGGGGGAGCATCGCGGTTTCGTCATTAGGACTTTCAGTGAAAACAATGATTGTGTAATCACAACCCAGAAAACGTTTCAGGCGTGTCTCGGGATCTATCCAACTGTGTTACGAGGATATTCGTCCTCTCCAGCGTTTTATCTTGCGCTGTGTTGGGCAGGAAGATAATTCCGCGCTGCAGTAGATAGAGGAAGGACTCCGGGAGCACAAAAAATACCCCTTGGAAGTCGTTTTCAAGACTTTATCATAATATACGCTTACAGCCAACTGACTTATCACACCAGTCAAAAGGTAGAGATTTACAATTGACAACTTACCACTGAACATTCTTGTCTGTCTTCAATTCTCAAGAAGGGGTTGCCAAAAAATGTATGCCTTCGGAAAACCGCCAACAAAACAAAGGTGGCCAACACTCATGCCCCTTGTGACTGGGACATAATGATCAGATGTTCTGATCCAGCCAAGATAGTAGTCAGTTCTAAAAAACCTCCCACCATAGGGGGACGTCCCGAAAATTAAGGATGGCCAGGACTCCAAGACTGCAGAAGACTGCAGAAGATAAAATTTTTATATGTTTTTCTCTATTCACTGATGTTGGGAATATACTTATTTGCTGTTTATTTTATTTTGAAATTTTATGTCATAATTTATAATAAGAGGTTGAGAAAAATCAACTGAAGTTATTTAAACAGACCCATTTATAAATAGTTAGTGAACAAAACATAATTTTCTGCAACAGATTCACTCATTCAGTTGTCCATTGTCCATTTTTAAATAGAAAACACAATATGGTACGGAATATGCTTAAGACAAAAATGCTCAAGGGTATTTTAGTGAAAATTAAGAAAAATATGATTTCAAACAGGTTATTTTTTTAATGTCTAAAATCTTAGAGTAAAATGATTCAAAAGCATTGAAAACCATTTAAAATGTTTTTAACATATTATTATAAAGTTGCCTCCGATGCCCTTGAATATATGAAATGTCATTTCATAAGGTATTATCAATTGAGTAGCAACCCGTGATGGGCCAATTTTACCTGCTATCTTTTGAAGGCATAATACAGTATAAAAGTTCGAAAATTTCCACTTTCTTTAGACTCATTTAAGATCTTTGGAGAAAACCTGTGGACATTTAATGTTTTATACATTATGGGACATTTAATGTTTTATACCGATTTTGAAGGAAAAGCGTAAATTCCATTTAAAAGTCTTTTAGACTCGAGATTATATAACTGGAAAATACTTAAAATTCGGGTGCGTTCATGTTCAGTTTTGAATGATGACACAGGAATAACTGTTATGGATGGACGTACCTGGAGCAAGAAAAAGTTTAATTTATAAAGGGTTGGAATGCTTTCTTTGGATAATTGTCGCATTTCTTTTTATTAAGTATTTGAAAGACTAAAGGAATTATCGTTGCTCGGGAATAATCGTTGCTTGGGCATATAATTTTACGGAATGATCATTCAGTAAAATTATTTGAAGAAAACAGAGGATTTTTCATTCTCCCTTTGTCTCTTCAACATATATAAAATTTTGTTTATGTTTACAACGTGATCTCCATTGTGCTACGTGCCCAGGCGACAGCCAGGCGCATATAGAAAAAACGCGGGAGTTAGTTATATAACGCGAAAGGTTTGGTTTGGTTTGTGGCTCAACAGTCTAAATTTTGCTACACGAGGACTAATTAGACCGGGACCTACTGCTTCAAGCCGATTTCGAACGGCTACAAACGTCCATGCCAGGAGTCGCACTCTAACCCACAGACTCTGGTACAGAAGGCCAGTGCTCTAGGCATCATCAGCTATCATCCGGCGATATCAAATGCGAAATAAAAGATTGGAACAGTATTAATATTAGTGGGGCGTTATTACTTACTTACAAACACTCACACACATTATATATATATATATATATATATATATATATATATATATATATATATATATATATATATATATATATATATATATATATATATATATATATATATATATATATATATATATATATATATATATTCTTGTACAGTCAATAAATTCGGGGACTTTTACTACAACAACGAATACACTTACAAAGTCTTCTGAACACAATCACCTTCAAAATAATGTCCTTCCGCAACTATACACATCTGCCAGCTTTGATACATCTTCTGGAAACGTCGTAAGCTGTCGTAAAGCGGTTGTCGCTGTTGCCATCACTTCTTCGACATTTGCAAAGAGCTTGCCCTTGATGCGATCCTTCAGTTTCGGGAACAGGTAGAAATCGCAAGGAGCGAGGTCTGGGGAATACGGGGGTTGTGGAAGAACTGTGGTGCCGTGTTTAGCAAGGTCTTGTTGCACCATCAGGGATCGGTGCGCCGGGACATTGTCATGCAACAACATCCACATGTTGGATTTCCAAACGTGTGGACTTTTACCACGGATTGCCTCCCGGAGACGACGAAGAACATGTACATACAATTTGTTGACGATGTTACCTTGTGTCTGGCGCAGCTTGTCCTTTTTGGACCTTGCGCCAATAAACTTCAACCAATCAAACAACCACTGCTCCTACCCGTTTGATGTTCGCCTCCGTTAGTGGCGTCACTGGCCACCCACTTCGCGGATCATCTGCAACAGCGTCTCTCACACTTTTAAACAAGCTGTACCATTTGAAAACTTTCGATCTCCACATAGATTCATCTCGATACGCTTTTTTGCAGTAACCGTAACGTTTCTGCAGTGGTTTTACCTAATTTGTAGAAGAATTTAATGTTGAAAAGTTGAAACGTATATATATATATATATATATATATATATATATATATATATATATATATATATATATATATATATATATATATATATATATATATATATATATATATATATGTATGTATATATGTATATATATATATGTATATATGTATATATGTATATATATATATATATATATATTATATGTATATATATATATATATATATATATATATATATATATATATATATATATATATATATATATATATATATATATATATATATATATATGTATGTATATATATGTATGTATATATATATATGTATATATATATATGTATATATGTATGTATATATATGTATGTATATATATATATATATATATATATATATATATATATATATATATATATATATATATATATATATATATATATATATATATATATATATATATATATATATATATATATATATATATATATATATGAGACTGTCAGTAAAATTCAATACTTTCATAGTATGATGATAAGTGTGGGTTTGTTTTTTTCCCATATTGATAATGATACTACATATTATTTTGCAGCAGACCTTATTAGTGATCTGAAACCGTTATTTGGGACAGAATCATTAATGGAACCCTTAGGAAATACTTGATTATGACTGTCTTCTCCTTTTATCTGATTAATATAGATATACTAAGTAAATTTTATATTTTCTTTCCATTGTTCGAAATTTAATTACATGATTGTAACATCCATATTTGATTATTTCTTTGGAATCGAGAGCACGAACAAAAAAAAATAATAAAATAAAATGTAAAAAAAACTATCGTGGTTGAATTTAACTGATTTCTATTTCAGGAAATGTTTCCAAGATTTGTTCAAATAAAACATGAAACTTAACTTTCAAAAGAACCATTGAAAATATAGATTTTTATTAACATTCCACTTTAGAAAAAAAAATAAATAATTATATCAATTTTTCTTGGATTAGATTAAAGAACTGGATTTTAATTGCAATTTTGAATTAGGTTCCGATGTCGACGGCCGATTAAGAAGCATAATTAAATCTATACGCAAAAGAAGTCATTAGTCACCATAGAGAGATATTTTGAGTAAAGGCCTAATTTAAATAATGACTTTTCAAAAATGATTTTAAAAAACAATAAGAAGAATAGAGAAACACTAAGTTTTATTGAGTGTTTCCCGATAAATTGCAAATTCCAAACTTCTAAATCATTTGGAGATCACAAAATATTTTCGCGAAAGAATCCCTACACTGCAATAAGAACAACACAAGGTAAGAAGATTTCGGAACGATTGGTATTTTATCTCACATATATCAAATGTAACTTGATAAACTGAAATCGAAAGCTGGTATTTCATTCATTCTACGAAAGTAGATTTGTAAACTTTGAAGATGATGAAGACATCAGTTTACAACTCATTTATTCTCAGCATATTTGTTGTGAACGGATTGACACAGGAAAAAACACCCATGATCTTCATCTTCAATTCAAAATTTCCTTACATTAAATCCTTTACCAAAATATATTGCATTAGGAAGATAACAAAAAACTAATCAATCAATGTATATATATATATATATATATATATATATATATATATATATATATATATATATATATATATATATATATATATATATATATATATACAGGGTGAATCTGAACAAGTGGGCAAAACTTTATGGGGTGATAGAACACATCTACACGAGCAATATTCGTCATAGAATGTATGGTCGGAACGCAAACAGTGAGAAGTTAAAAGGAAGTTTTCCACTGTCACATTTCAAGAATTAACACACCAATGAGAGGAGATACTGAAGAAAACATTTTATTAACAGGAATGTAAAAGATTTACATGGTCAAAGAAATTGCTCAAAAGAGATTCCGCCAGCTGTAATGCAGGCTTCACACCTGCGGGATAGAACTGACGCACTTTTGCGAAGACACCAGGCATTTCCTGAATATCGCTGCAAAAACGGAGAACCTGGCGACTTGTTCCGTATTGGTTTCAATGGGGTACTCATAGATGGGGCTTTTCATATATCCCCACAGGAAAAAGTCCAAACACGAGAGATCCGGCGATTTTGGTGGCCAAGCCACCTCAACAAATCCATCGCCTGGGAATGTTGCATCTAAATTGTTCCGCACATCCAAGCGGAAGTGTGCAGGCGCACCATCGTGCTGGAACCACATTCTCGACCTGATGGGGGTTGGCATCGGACGCAGCAGTTCCAGCTACACCTCTCATAGGAATGTGTGATACGATTCGCCGTCCAGACGGTGTGGCAGGAGGTATGCGCCAACCAAATGGTCATGGAGGATCCCTGCCCAAACATTTATGGAAAACCGCCGCTGGAACGAATGAGGACGTGTGGCATGCGGGTACCATTTACAGCGCCACCTGGCGGATCGCTGTTTGCGTTCCGCCCATACTTTCTATGACGAATATTGCTCGTGTAGATGCGTTCTATCACCCCGTAAAGTTTTGCCCACTTGTTTAGATTCACCCTGTATATATATATATATATATATATATATATATATATATATATATATATATATATATATATATATGGGTAATAATATAGGAATTTGTATATACAAATGCTGACATTGATGACAATTGTTCAGACAGAATTATTATCTATATTATTTATTCTTATACATAATATAGATAAAATCATCTAACCTTATGACACGGAATTTTCGCCTTATACATTTAGCTCAACGCTTTAGAACACCAAACTAGGGTATGGAATAAACAGCAAATCTCCTTTTGTAACTAAAAATAGGTAAGGAATAATTTCGTCTGAAAAGCATTATTATATTATGCAAAATAATACCATTTCGTTAACTAGTTTCATTAGTTAGATAGTTTAGTTATAAATGCAAATTAATACTACTTTGTAAAGTATTTTAGAAAAGATTCTTTACACAAGAGAGCGTTAAGTGTCTTTGTCAAATGTGAAGATCATTTAACTGTTTGGAGCAAATAATGTATTTAACATAATTTTGGATAAATCCTTCAGTGCCGGTAAAATATGAAAGGAATCTAGGAGATTAACAGAGAGTATAATATAAGGGAAACCCTTGTACCTAGGGCCACCACGCTTTATTTAAATAATTATTATTTTACAGCATTTTTACTCAATGGAGTGAGTGACAACATTCTTTCAAATCATAACAGCCATTTTTAATGAAAGGAAGAAGAAGCTATAGTTAAATAGAAAATATATAAAACTAAATGATGATCAAAACTAAATTTTTTCATTTCAATTTGAAGTCTTATTTTGTGAAATTAAGTGCAAACTTATGTTTTAATGTATAGCAGATATTTTTTGTAATCATTAAAGGAAAAAATTATATAAGAACAAAGTTTGGTTTCTGAAGGCCTTTCGCTATGGAAGCCATTTTGCCAAAAACAACAACATCTTGTATCTAGGGCCATAATCTTGTCTTGTACATTGGGCCATGGCCTCTGGTAGAAAAGAGGTGGACGAAAACTTGGCAAGTGTAGAATTCTCACTGATACCCCCGAGAAAAATAAAAATCAAGCACAATTATTGGAAATAGTAACTGATAAAAGAAAGGTTACGAAATCTGTGTTTGAAACAGAAAATTTATGTGGGATCATTAAGAAGACAATGGAGAAAAAACATACATTACAAAGTGATGAAATAATAAACATTTCTTCCTTTAATACATTGCCTACAATTAACATTTCTTCCTTGCGAAGATTTTAGAAGTTGTGCATGAAAGAAATAATGGATGCAATTTTTTTTTTTTTTATTGTAAACAACAATTTCAGTGTTTGGAAATAACTGACCCTAGGTACAATAGTGTTATTGTACATAACACTATTGTACCTATTGCCATATAGTGTTATGTACCCTAACACTATATGGCCCTAGTGTTAGGGTACACTGGGCCCTGACACTAATAGTGTTGTTGTACCTAGGGCCATTTGTAATTTTTTTTAAATTTTAAATATCATTTACAAATTTTTTTTCTACACTTGATGTGATTTTTATTTAAAGAGAATAAAGCACGTAATGTATACAAACTATTTTTGTTATTGTAAGTTAGTTATAAGTTAAGATACTGCCATTTGAAAATAGCCGGCCCTAGGTACAAGGTTTTCCCCTACTAGCCGCTGCGCGACCAGCATGGTCGCTTTTAGTTTCATATTTTCTTTTGCATATCATCAACACAACTGACTATCAACTGACTATCAACACAACTGAAAGTAACATACGAAAGGAATGTTACCATTACCTATCATCATAAATATACGTTGTTCATGGGTATTCTTCATAAGGATGATTCTAAAACTAACAACTGACTATCAACACAACTGAAAGTAACATACGAAAGGAATGTTACCATTACCTATCATCATAAATATACGTTGTTCATGGGTATTCTTCATAAGGATGATTCTAAAACATCGTGATTAAAAAATATGAATTTCCATTAATTCAGAACAGAAAAGACCGAGAAACCCAACACTAATGATTTTAAAAATTACATCCCTCTCTGTGTGTACTATTTTTGAAAATTAAGATATATACACTTTATCATTACATCAAATAAGAAATTGTTGGGGAAGAAATTTTTTCCTTAAAAAAATGGAGTAGAAATTCAGCAAGTACTAAAATATAGTGTGGATTACATCACTCTTTGTATGTGCTATTGTTCACAGTTCAGATATCTACACCTAATCATATCAAATAATAAATTGTTGGGAAAATTTCTTCACTTATAAAATGGAGTAACAATTCAGCAAGTACTGAAAAAATGTAGAAAATTAACTATTACTGGCTGACGTGTGTATTGCCAGCAACGGTTAAGCCTAACCTTGCGATCATTTATGTTGTCTCTTTCATGCCTCTCTCTTAATGAATTCTTTCTTCTTCACTTTCATGATACTGTTCCCAATTTTCACTTGATCGTGCAGGTCGCTTTCGAGCATTTTTGATTTCAGTGCGTAAATACATGTTGACACGCGTTTGAAAATTTCGGACGGCCGCTAATGTTTACATCTGGTAGTTGCAGCCGTTGCCATTCGGAGTATAGAAATATCATCGATTTTTGTGCCGCATACCTACGCGTTTTATATATATAGATAGTAAATAGTTGTATATATTTTTGAACAATTGTAACCTCATATCTTAACACCTACATAAGTTTGAAATTCATTCTCACTAATTGAAAGTTTTTAAAACTTTAATTAGTGACTGCAAAAGTGTTTCAAATAATCCTTGCTCAGTATTATGTTAAATTATATTCCTGTCTGAGTAAGAGTTTGATTTTTATACCCTACCTCTAATTGAAATGTGAGAATAAAATATTAAACAACTACAGATTTACAATTTAAGATCAACGGAAAAACAATTATCTCCAACATCTTACATATCGACCAAGCCTCCATTAGAAATTAAAGATTATTTCGCAAAGCTCTTTAATGGCGTATGTCTTCCTAATGAGGTAATTCCTTCTCTCTTAACTTTTAAAAGACAAAAAAAAACACATGGTACGTTAAAAATTCCTTCGTTTCCTTAGATTCAATCAGGGAATGGGATTGTAATTACTGATGTTAATTAAGAACCTCCTGAAAGGAGATAAAAAAAAATGAAGTATAAGTGAAATTTAAATACTTTTGCGTGATTAAAGAGAAAATTTGCGAGTGCTATGTTCTGGGTATATTTCTGAAGAGTGTCGCGGATTTAATTTATGAATATTTTAAAAGAAGTGGTGAATTTTCAACCGTGTCTTTCCATACTTCTCTTCATATCAGATTGCTGATGCGTTAAAGATCCGTCAAAGAATTTTATTTCATCAACTCTCTGAAGTCTAATGAGGATCTTCTGTTATATCTAACTGCTTTTTAAGGTTTAAAAGGTAATTAATTATCATCTTTTAAGAATAATAAAATTGTTTTTCATCACCTTGAAATTGTGTACTGCTAGGATGGCGAATACTTTGAAATTTCAGCTGTAAAAGATTTTTTTTAAATAAATGTTAAATTAAAGAATTTTATGAAGATGCTATAATGATAAATTATTTACAGTTAGAAAATATTTTTAGAAAAGTTTCATCAAAGTGGAAAAATGTGTTTCGTTTGAACGCAAACAAGTTTTATCGGTGACTCATAAATTAAATTATATTGTATACTTAAATAAATAATGGACAATTTTGTGAAACATTTATCAACGAGTATTAATTTTAAGGTACATCTTGGAATTATTAACTTTAATATCAAAGGTGTAATACATAATTTTATTTCATTCTCTGTGGAATGTCTGTAAATGAAACTTTCAATTACGTAGAATGAGAGAAAATAAAATAAAACTTTAATAACGAAGACTGTTATAAATATTATATGCTTTGTAATTTAAAAATTATCTTGAATGTTTATAATAGATATTATTATTAATTTTTTCTGGTTCAAATACATTCAGGTTTCTGGTCATTTTTCGGGTTCAAATGCGTTCAAATGCATTCAAATGCATTTTAGTTTTAATTGCCTCTATATTTTTTTGTGTTTCCTACTGATACTGAGCATTTTTCTGTCAACTTAATTTACTTCAACTACGGTTAGGAATTAAATTTAAATATTTAAGTTATATTTAATATGACAAATTTTTCCTCATCATTTAGATTTATCAAAAGATCTGTTTTTTCTGAAGTATATAATATTCTAAAATATTTGCAATATATAGTTTATGCCTGCATACTTCTAAATCGAATAATTATACCGTAATTTCAAGCAAATCACACGGTCTCCATTCCCGAACACTGTAAATGAGGTAAAATATGGAAAAAAGAATTTCTAGACCCAAAATAATAATGAAAAAATTTAGTACTCTTTAACTGAAAGTTCTTTGTATTATACATCTAAACTTAGATTTAATTTTGTAAAGCACCCTTATGGACCAAAGAATGCAAATACTAAATATATATCGAAAATAAAATTTCAGTATCCTCAAGATGATAGTGAAAAGTCTTCTTTAAATCCACAATGAAAATAGATCATCATCAGTAGCATTGGTGGAATTGTCGTATGAACAATTTATATATGCAGGGATAATTTGTGACAATCACATCAATGCTCCCCGGCTTAATTATGATCTAATTATTATACAGCAATAATTACAGTTGTCCTTTCTATTTTATTGAGAATTTCAAGAAACTTTCTTTTCACTGTTGTCCTCTACTTACTGTTTGCGTTTTCACAAGTTTCCTGCAAGTGATGGTCAAACAATTGTCGTCGTCTTTTTATTTCGTTGTGGATTTCCAAAAACCTTTTTTCACTGTTGTCTTCTACTTGCTGTTTGTGCTTTCACAAGCTTCCTGCAAGTGATGATCAAAAAATTATCGCCATCCTTTTTATTTGTTTGAGAATTTCAAAAAACTTTCTTTTCACTGTTGTCCTCTACATAATGTTTGCGATTTGAAAAGTTTCCTGAAAGTAATGATCAAACTATTATCGCCGTCTTTCTATTTCATTGGGATTTCAAGAAGCCTTCTTTTCATTGTTGTCTTCTACTTACTGTTTGTCTTTTCACAAGTTTCCTGCAAGTTATGATTAAACAATTATCCATATCCTTTCTATTTGATTCAGAATTTCATGAACCATCCTTTTCATTGTTGCCCTCTACTTACTGTTTGTGTTTTCACAAGATTCCTGCAAGTTATGATCAAACAATTATCGTTATCCTTTCTATTTCATTGAGAATTCCAAGAGACTTTCTTTTCACTGTTGTACTCTACATTCTGTTTGCGTTTTCCCACGTTTCCTGCAAGTGATGGTCAAACAATTGTCGCCATCTTTTTATTTCATTGTGAATTTCAAAAAGCCTTCTTTTTACTGCTCTCTTCTACTTGCTGTTTGTGTTTCACAAGCTTCCTGCAAGTGATGATCAAACACTTATTGCCATCCTTTTTTATTTGATTGAGGATTTCAAAAAACCTTTTTTTTCCCTGTTGTCCTTTACTTATTCGTGTTTTCACAAGTTTCCTGAAAATGGTGATCACACAATTGTTGCCTCCCTTTTTATCTGATTGTGGATTTCAAGAAGCCTTATTTTCAATGTTATCCTCTACTCATAGGATGTGTTGTTACAAGTTTCAATGATAATCAGGCTAAAATCTGTGTGAATGACATCAAACATTAAAGGAGGCACTGCGAGAGGTAACGGATAGAAAATGTCACTTCAGAATATCGTCTATCTTTCATTTCATCCCTTTGGTTTGGCTAGCAGACTACAATTCTTGAGTTTCGGCCATTTCTACTGAAATCCCAGTCATAAGAAGGAAATAGAAACTAACATAAGACAAAAGATTTTATTAGAGATTGCATTAAGTTTTTGTATATAACAGATAAAAAAATTACTTTTACATGGTGTATAACATAAAAGACAGAATTTAGTAATTAAGGTTTCAGTGAAACAAAATTTTAAAAATCTGAATCTGAAGGTATACATATTTTGGCCTCTAAAAAGCAAACAAAAGATTATTATTTTAATATAAAATATTACAAAAAAGAACTGCGTATTATTCTTTATAATCATTATGCATTCTTAAAAAGTTCGTAGATTCTTTAATGTTTCTATTAAAAATGAAAAAAAAATAATAATAATTTTCTAGAATATAATAAGCTCAAGAATTTTTACTCCTGTGAAAATGAAAATTTAAGCTAAAATAAATTAAATACCCATTTAAATATAAACCGAAATTCAAGAAATGTATAGTTTGTTAGATTATTTAAGAAATAAATAAACCAAGTAAAAAATGTAGTAAATTGCATTCTATTATCCTAATTTTCTGCAATTAGTTTAATACATTAATTGCTTGTTAATTAAAGTATAAAGTAAATTTTTGTAATATTTATGGATCATTAAGCGAACGTATTAAAATTGTACTCTTATTATATTTTTTGTTTAATTACAATTTACATTAATCAAAAATTTTTTAGAAACTCATTTAGCCGGAAAAATATGCAAAACTATTTATTAGAACAACTTTAAAAAAAATACACTTGATTTACTCTATTCTTCTTTGAAATTATTGAAATGAGATTGCTGTTTTATTCTCTCCTCTTTTAAAAGAAAAAAATTTTAAAAGTAACATTTCTCATGGTATTATACATTACTATGTGCATGCATGTGCAAATGCAATTAGCATTTACTCAAACGCAAAATTCTGTTCATTTCAAAATACAAATAAATTTATAAGTTCCCCTAAAAGAGCATTTTATATTATGATAAAAAAGTATACATTAAAAATTCATACTATCTAAAAGTCTCTGTTCTAAGTATCTAAAATGTAAAAAAAAAAAATTGAATTAAAATCTTGCGAATTAATCAGTTAGAAGGGAAAAAAGTTAATAGCTTTTACTAGTTGTTCGACAATAAAATTTCTGTTTAGTTTCTTATTCATTTCTTTTAGAACATTACTTCCAGAACATCATAATAAAATAAAAAAATATAAACATTTTTAATGCAGAAAAATTCAGGATTATAAATTGTCCGTGATAAATATATGAGACAAATTTTAACTACTAATTAGAATAATTTAAAAAAAATAGTTCAAAGGGTTTTTAAAATATCGCATAGAGATTGAAAATTCTCCATAAAAGGGAAGGCATTCAAAAATAATATTTTTATTCATTCCATTTCATTTGATGTTTAATTTCATAAAAGTAATCCTATTAAACTTATCTGTAAATATTTCTTATTATACCATTTTTTGTTTTCACATCATTTTTGGTTTAATTCGGAAAATACTTTTATTATAAAAAAATTCTATAAATTCGACAGGAGTCTATTCTAGTATATTTATAGGTGAGTAAAATTAATCTTATTTTGTAACAACATAATTAATGTTTAGCGTCTTTTGTTTCATTATTTTCATTAATGGGAGAGAAATTACGTGTGTATAATAAGTGATTCCGCTATGAGAGCAGAAGTAGGCATCTGAAAAACCGAAACCTAACAGAATCAGTAAAAATAAATTCTTTTTTTCCTAAAAAAGCACTGAATCTCTGTTTATAGCTAATGAAGAAGTAATTCTCCGGTGACATTCGCTATATAAAACGCGGTTATCAGTTGACTACATTTTATCTGGACTGTGTTAAAGAGACATCGCCATAGATACGCACCACCTTATGTTCTGTGAATTCTTTATCGGGGAATTATCTATGAGAGATGCCGTACGCGTACAGCGGATTCTCTGCAGTTTGCTGTATTTCATTTTAGGATTCGCTTTATATTTATGATATTTTAATTGTATTGTAACTTCAATTTGCGTTTCTGACCTAATGGGCTACTTTGGAGCTTAACCCTATCACTGTATCGTTTCGCAATATACCCTGTTGTAACCTGGGGTCCATGTGGACCCCATGTTGTAATTTACATATTTTATACTATTTACATCACTTGAAAGTTACTTTTGCATTCATTTAATTATCTTATAAGTAATTAACGATTATTCAGATATTTACTTAAACAATTTTATTTATAAAACTAAGAACATAATAATTTTACAATCATATTTACAGATTCGTTCTGCATTTCTAAATGCTAGCTGAACATACCTCACAAATGGTCTTCTGATGTTACGGGCAACACTGTATATGGCAATTGGTACATCGGGTCTTTATTTTTCTATCCAAAGAACGTGGACATAGCTGGAACCGTACCATTTTATAATGCTCTTGAATTCCGGGTCCTGTGCTGAAGCATGTAGTGTCGGAATTTCAATCCCCAAAGATTTCAATGAATGACGAACACCAGACTACAGCGATTGAATGTTCTGAAGTCTTCTCCGAATGAGATCAGCTCTCTCCCAAGGTCTTTCAGGAACAATCGACGTCGATGGCACTTCCCAGATTCCCAATCTGGATATTACAAAATCCAAATTATGTATCCAGCAACAGCTGCGCAGTCCAGCATGCTGAATCACAAGACAATAGGCCAACGGTGTATTTTTCACTTGCATGAGTACAATCTGCATAAATGGTCAAAGTTGTCAATTCCAGATTTTGTTGCGTTGTAATGAGTAATAATATATGACTTATTGTCTTTCTCTATAATGACGTTTTTGTCATGATGCATTTAAGATAGCAAAATGACTGCCTTCCCATTTCTTTGGAGTGTAGCTAACTAAAGTCAGTTGTTTATCAAAACAAAAGATAAATTTTCTCTTCATGCTGACGATTTCGTAGCAACTATTTAGGGAATTCTTTTCGATTTTTTCGAATTGTTCCAACCACTCTGGTTTTTACAGCTAGTAGGTCCTCTGCTAACTAAAGTCAGGTGTTTTGTTTATCAAACACCTGATAAACAAAACACCTGATAAACAAAGGTGTTTTGTTTATCTTTTGTTTATCAAAACAAAAGATAAATTTTCTCTTCATGCTGACGATTTCGTAGCAACTATTTAGGGAATTCTTTTCGATTTTTTCGAATTGTTCCAACCACTGTGGTTTTTACAGCTAGTAGGTCCTCTGCTAACTGAGTACTCGTTAAGTAATTGTCCATGGTAAAGTTGCGCCCTTTGTTCTTCCAAGGGTCAACTAATCGCCAGACGAGATCACAAACATTGTTTGCTCCAACTGCAGTACCAGGTTGTCGTCCAACATACACTTTTCCTTTCAAAGGAAACGAAGTGATGGAATCACAGCACCAAAATATTTTGATTCCATACTTTCCGGGCTTGCTCGGTAGGTACTGTCAAAATATGAACCGATCACGAGTTGCCACTAATTGCTCATCTACTGTCAGATATTTTCCAGGCTTGTAATGTTTCGCCAGATTGTCGAGAAGCATTTGCCAGACATACCGACAGGCAGCTAGTTTACCTACCTCGTACCGGCCTCTTTTACGAGATGCCTGGTACCAGGCATCTTTTACGAGATAGAGATTGTTGGCCAGTATACTCGTCACTTTCCGATTCACTATCAGTTTCAATGTTCGGATATTGAATATTCGCGTCACTCTCTTCAGACTCAGATGATTCACATGAAAATATCTATATCTACATCGTTTCACTATCACTTTCTTGTATCATGCGTAAAGCATCTTCTATCGGAACTGTTTGTCGTGACATGTTGCAACTTCGAATAACAGCTCTCAGTTGAGAGGCACGCAACGGGAAAAATGCAAACATTTCTGTCGCATCACCTAGCGAGATCTGTCGGATTCTGGGAATAAAATTGTTGTGAAATAAAAACTTTTGGACCTTGTTATTAATTCGTGTTATCAAAAACACGTCATTGTTCCTAGCTATTTTTCATTCGCTTTTAATGAGTCAAATAGTTCTCAGACACCCGGCATAACGCTGGGGTCCGCGCGGACCCCAGAAATGTGACATATATGTATCAAATTTAAAAAAACCCAACAACCCCTGAAATTTATGCAATTAAATTTTTACCCTGTGTTACACACATGTTAAGATGAGATGTCACTGGCCTAGACCCCTCAACGTACAATATATATTTTTTGGTAACTAGTTAAAAGTACCTGGGGTCCGCGTGGACCCCAGGTTACAGTGATAGGGTTAATGGGGTCAAAAAATGTACTTATACAAGTTTATCAAAAATGGGATCCGTGATTGTAACGTGAAATAAAAGAAAACTATGTAATAGAACACATGGTGTTTATTTTTCACCAAAAGATCCAAAAACGAATCAAGTTTTGGACAGAACTTAGTAGATTTCAATATGAACACCCTCCGTCATGCGGCATACGTCTAGACGTTAGACAATTTCCATCCAGGTAGCGATCTAATCAGGAGTTACAGTCGTTATTGCAGCATCTATTCTGTCCGATAAATTGCATTATCTTGGATCCTCGCAGCGTACCCAATGATTTTTTTTCCAGGTGAACCCATAGAAAATAATCTAGAGACAAGAAATAGGGGCTTCTTAGAGGCCAAAAAGCTGTACCGTCCCTTCCTATCCAACGTCAAAACCTATGTAGGAGGAAGTGCGACGTCACAGTGTCGATGCATGCTCCCAGCGCAGTAACGGTCACCTTGCCGTAGAATAATAAAACACCCAGAGTTAAGATACTAGATGCTTCTACGCAAAATCCGATCGTTCGACTGTTGTTCAAGGTCTGCACAACTGAAATTATAGACAGCTTTTTCGATGATCCTGTATATATGTTCCTTGGAGATTAGTAGAAAATCTTAGTCTTGGACAAATGTGTAAAGGCGGTGAGAGACGTTTGAAGACACACACACACACAAATAAAAAGGTCGCTTCTTTTTAGCTGCCAAACTTTAATTGATCTATAAAGCAGCACATTACACAAACATATAAAATAAATGAATAAACAACTATGTAGTCATAGGCAGCTCCTCACAGCAGCCAACATGGCCGCAGCTCTCCTTCTTCGTTTTCTAAACTAGAGTCGAGTTGAGTTGAGTTATCTCTTCACAGTTCCTACAAGATTACAGAAAAACACAACTTTTTTACTAGGAAAACATTTTACCTAGCGCCATACAGTTCAGACGTTATTGATCACCGATACCACCTCAATTTGGACTGAGCGACATCTGGGGACACATCCAGGGGCGACATCTGGGGAGCTCGAACCCTTCTCCCGCCTTCATACTGGATATTGAATAATGGAAAAAAACGATAAGAGAAAGACATTCATGCACAAAAATAAGTTTTGTAGTTTTCCTCTATACTCATCTTCCACCACATATGAGAAACGTGATTAATACATTTTATGGAGCTACAGTTGGTTCTCTGTTTAACGACTTTCAAGGGACCGCGAAAAATCGTCCTTCAGTAGAAATCGGCCTTGTGAAAAAAATAACCATTACCTTACACACTTTATAGGCTTTGGAGTAACAATATATTTCTTAATATATTGGCGTGTTTAAAAATGTTATTTTTATTATTATTATTATTATTTTATTCACAAAAAGTTATTTTAAATTACATTGAAAAAAGAGTACAAACAATTCGATAAATTTGGTTTTAACAAAGTCCAAAAGCGTTAATTGCTTCATTTTTCGACTTGTTTTCGATATTCTCTTTTCCCGATTTTCTAAAATGTTAAATGTGTCATCCTCTATTTTCGTTGTAATATAGCGTATAGAGCAGAAGTTGCATGTGTGTAAGACGGTGGGAGTGTCTCATTTTCCGTGTCTTCAACTTGACCTTCTTCGTCTGACTCTGTGTTTTCGCTTACTATATCTTCATAAATTTGCTCTACATTTCTGTAATCTGTTGTTATAACAGATTCAACACAACTGTAGAAATCTTGAATTGTAACATCCTCATCTTCAACATGACTTCTCCATTCTTCAGGGGTAATGTCATCTTCGTTGATTTCTACATCCGTACTTTGCAGTCCCACTACAAGTTCTTTGTGAATTCCAGAACACGAAAGCAGTTTTTTTATTGTGGATCAAGAACTGCTTTCCATGCTGATGTTATTATGTGCATTGCTTCCAAGATTGTAAATTTTCTAATTTTTATACTGTCAGCCGAATTGTTTATTAATTTTCTAATTGAAGACTTTCTGCATGCTTTAACTCTGCAAATGATACCCAGGTCTAATGGCTACAACTTGCTAGTGCAAATAGCTGGTAAGAAATGAATAGTCAAATTTGTAAGTCAAGGGATATTCGGAGTATGTGTAGTACAATGGTCGATTAAAAGTAAAACTTTTATCTTTTCTTGATGCATTTTCGCATCAAATTTTCTAATTCAGTCAATAAAAATTTGTGATGTCATCTATGCTTTATTGTTAATCTGGTACTCACAAGGTTTCCTGGTGATATTCTTAAGACACCTTGGTTTGTTTGATTTGCCTATAACTAGTGGTGGGAATTTCTCGGATCCATCCGAATTAGTGTACAGTAAAACAGTCAATCGTTCCTTACTGTGTTTTCCACCAAAGCACTTTTCGCCCATATACGTTAAAGTATTATTAGGCACCCTATTGTGGGGTAGGCCCGTCTCATTTGCATTGAATATGTTCTTCTCATTATATCCATCTAATATCCCCTTCAGCAATATTTTCCATTCTTGGACTATTTTTTCATCTACGGCGCCACTTTCGCCAGATATGCTTTTAAATGCAATTCCATATTTTTATTTGAACTTTGCCAACAGACTAGCTGATGCTTGAAAATTTTGAATTCCAAACTTTTCTGCTAGAACAATAGCATTTTCTTTAAATATCACTCCAAAAATCGGAATGTTGGATGCTCTTGCTTCATGAAACCTTTGCAGGGCTGCCTTATCAAACTCTTCCGATCAACCACATTGAATTTTCTTCCGTTTGGATTTGGAACTCAAACCAAATTTTTGTGCTGCTTCAAGAATATTCTCTTTGCTTGCTAAAATTCCTTTGATAGTAGACTCGGGTAGCTGATATTGTCTTGCGAATTGGACTTTTGTTAGTCTAAAACTTTCTTCCGAGTATTCAATAATGTTCCCCTTTTTGTGTAGCGTAAGATGCTTTCGCTTTGATGCCATTTTACTCTGCTCGTATTCGCACTGGAATGAGCTCCCAAACTCAACCATGAATTCTCTAAACATGAACATCTGCTTCCCGGAAGGATTGAGAGAAGGCTGCTATTGGACAGTTCGCAAGTCACATGACAACAGACGTTAGGGACAATAGACTGATTCAGCTCCCGCACTAAGTGCTCCATGAAAGAATATTCGATTTCCGAGAAGCAGTAATCCCCTCCTCCCCCTCCGTTTTTCACACTGCAACAAGTCTATGATTTCAACATCGCAAACATCAAGGAAATTTCGGGTCTGTGATTGACATCAAACTCGTTTTCCCCCACAGAAGGAAAGGAAGGTTCCCCTCCTGCAGATACAATGCTAAAGGAAAAATTTATCATGTAAAGAAAATCGTCTTTAAACAGAAACAATATCATCTTTAAATACAATTTTTTTACGTCGGAGGGACCGGGACTGGGAAATATCATCTTTAAATAGAGATCGTCGTTAAGTAGAGCGTCGTTAAACAGAGAGCCAACTGTATTTGTATCGAAGTTGGTACACGAACACCGTCATAGTTCTTTCATGGGTTGAAACTTTTTTTTTAATTGTATTAAATGAGTTTCTCAGAAATTTCAGTCAAATGGCCTCACTTCATCAATCAGGTAATTTTTTGAAAGCCTTCCACTGCGATATTGCTCATGAAGCTTTACCTTTCCATATGATTCACTTAAACGATATGGACGTGCATTTTGTGCTTATGGAGTTATTGGATAATTATCTGATTACCTTTTTTCGAATACAAAGATGCTTTTAAAATATCTAACAGTGTTTTGTGGCGTATTCCAAAGTATATGAGGATATTTTGTATTGCCATTCTTTTTAGTAGAAGGTGGTAAATTCGAAGGCTGTCACATATTAAAGATAAGGGCGGATTAACTAAGAATGTATAATCCATATGGATTGGTGCAAACATTTTTATTGTACAGTCGAACTGTTATAACGAACTCCAAGGGACCAAATGTTTTGTTCGGCTTATCTGGTGGTTCGCTATATCCGAACCGTTAAGAAAAATGCTAGAGTTCACAAAATGTATAACTCATTTGTTGCAATGTGTATCCAATAATGCTGTATTTAAAAATTATAAAATCTATTAAAAATTATCATTTATGAATTAAATCAACTAAAATCAATTACATTAAACTGACATAATACTAATTAAATTACGTACACTAGGAAAATGCGGGACCATAATTTTCTTTCGTTAAATCCGTGAATTCGTTATATACCGTGTTCTCTATAACAGGGTTTTACTGTATTTGATTAAAAGTATAGGATGAACTCAGTCAATATAAATATATTGTATTTTCTCGAGTTTAGAAAGTAATTTTATATTTCTTTAGACCAACATATGGGACCTGCTTTAATTCCTATTTTTACATCTAAGAACTTATTTAATTTCTTAAATTAATAAATATTTTCTTATTGACTTCTTTCAAACTGTAGATTCTATATATAATTTCTGAAAGTTATTTAAACTGATCTCAGCATGGTGTTTTCAGTTGATTCTCCCAATTGTTTTACTTCGCATTCAGAAATTTGTCAGTGCGGTATATTGCTCAGAATCCTCACAAGCTGTTATCTTTTATTGATTTTCTTATACATTGTGTCCAGCGAAGGAGTCCCTGATTTCAAAATTAAAAATCTCGAAAACAAAGATCTGTAGAATGATGCAACAAACGGTATGTTTATCGTGAAAGCTGTAAGATTTTTATACACTAATTTTCGAAATAGTTACAAAAGCTGTCAACAGATGGCGCTGTTAGCCAAATTTTACTGGCGCAGGCATGGATTGGCCTTCATATTTTCCGAAACCTGAGTCCATATAGGACTATTTACCTGAGTCCATGAGTGACTATTTTTTGTGGGGTATATTAAAAAATTCTGTCTACAGGAACCATTCCACCACACTGGACGAGCTTCAATCGGCGATCTGAGTGGCAGCTGAATCGATTTCTGTTGAGACACTACAGGGTGTGGTGGCAAATTTTATTGTTTGTTTGCGCCACCTCCGTTTAGCGAATAGTGGACATTTTGAAAAGATTGTGATGTAGTTATTGCAAAGACTGCGAGTTTATGCATGCTGATACGAGTTTTATAGCACCATCTGGTGACAGATCTTGTAACTATTTCGAAAATTAGTGTATAAAATTCTTACAGCTTTCACGATAAACATACCGTTTGTTGCATTCTTATACAGATCTTTGATAGAGATTTTTAATTTTGAAATAAGGGACTCCATCGCTGGACACACTGTATGAGAACTAAACGCCTAATTATCATGAGTAGATTTTAGGTTGCTTGGAAAAGTAGCTATTTTAGAAAGGTTTCTTTAAACAAACAAACTTTTACGGGATTAGGATCTATAATTTAACTATCAGGGTTTTCGAACTATGTTTGTTGACATACTACATTAACATTTTTAAACGGGTACCCCATTATAAACTTATGTATACCCTAGTTGGTTGTTCTACGTTTTCCCAATCATTGTTTCATTTTCGAAATGATATTTTTTGTACCTATAAAATGCTTTTATCTAATCATGTATATTTAAAACCAATCCCTTTAATTAACGCTGATAGATAACGCTGGAAAGATATGCACGAATATATGTGCATTCAATAATTTTAACGTATTCTCCTTTCTTTATTATATTAAAAAAATAATTAGTATATAATTGTGATTATTAATTATGAATAATGTTAAAGGTCAATAACAAAAGCTAAATAGGTTAATTTTAGACGAAATAGTTTCCCGAATAAATGTGAATTCGCAAGCAAATAGTTTGTTCATTTGGTAAATATTGGTCTTTCTCCTTTAACGACAATTTTCTATTGTTAACACACGACACTCTTATTTGATTTCCTTTGTATGTAGTGTTTCAAGTAGTATCACTCTTTATTGTCTAGACGAATATTTACAATTCTCCTGTTTATTTCGTATATATTTTTTTAAATTTTAATAGTATTAATGTATTAAACATAAATTCTCGTGATATAAATTGAGTGTAAGAATAACGATTATTATAAAGTAACAAATAATTACCCATATTCTCTTAGTCTCTTTATTTATTCCCGATGATGCATTAGATGTGTCTTCAGTAATCCATTCTTGTTAATGACTCAGATTTAAACAAAATAAACAGCAGACTTATTTCAAAACAATTTCTTTATTAAAACTTTTAAAACTTGTAGAACTGATGCCCGATATAAATTAGTACTTTTCAAAACAAAACTAACTGAAATTGCCATATATGTGGTATAACCTTTACATAATAAGGAAGGAACAAATGGTGACATAGAACTTTACATGCATTTTTTTCTGATGTTATTATTTTAGAAGTTGAAATATCAGGCTGCGGTCATGAATAAATTAAATGAGTTAAATTGCTTCGTACTCAGGGGACTAATCAGATTATCTCTCGTCTTCCTCACTTGGAGCTTGTGACGTTATAAATTTAGAGCTGTGATGAACACTAGAATATGAAGTAATTCCCATTATAATTCACATTATCACAAATAGTGATGAATTAGGAGGTAAAAACAAAGTATAGTATCATTGAGGAAA
The DNA here is from genome assembly GCA_907164885.2 of Dolomedes plantarius. Classification (NCBI taxonomy): domain Eukaryota; kingdom Metazoa; phylum Arthropoda; class Arachnida; order Araneae; family Dolomedidae; genus Dolomedes; species Dolomedes plantarius. The sequence continues at coordinate 106,157,511 of OU015502.1, forward strand.
CACCAAAAGTATGGTGTGAAATTATAATTTACTTTTTTTATTGGATGGTATGTTAATTTCAAAAATGTAGGACTTCCTTTGAATTTAACGTATAACAAATATTTTAACTTGGAATTTAATACAGTAACAATACGTTAGTTTAAAAAAAAGAACAGTAAAATCTAGTGAGTTCTATTAGCTATTTTTTAATTACCATGTCCCTGTAATGTTTTTAATTTAGCCTAAAAGGACATATTCAATAAAAAAATTAAATCGTACTTGGTCCAAACATTTCATGCTATACATTAATTTTCAGACGTGTATGCATGCACGTTAAATCAAAATATATCTTGCCCTAAATTCCTTTGAAAATTCTGTGATTATGGTATTTATAAAATCTAAAGTTTGTTCGAAAGTATGTTTTGTTTCTCTGCACGTATCTGGTTTTCAAATACTACCAAAATATTTGAAGTAAAATGTAAACTTTTTTTTAAACGTAGGATTACGTTCCTCCATAACGGTCCTCCGGAAAGTAAAATTTCAGACGCTAAAACCATCCGTCCGTACCTCTCGAGTTATAATTTTGTCTTTGCTCCAAATCCAGTCTATATCGCTTGGAGAAGCAGTAAACAGTTAAACAGAAAAGTACGAAAATGCGTTAAAATTTTGCATACATATATTTATATATATACATGCATACATATATATATATATATAGATACATATATACATAACACATACATACATATGTACATACAAAGAGGTAAGCAACGATAAGTAATCCTACATTAATAAACAACGGTAGTTTCGTTAGAAGAGACTACCTGACTTTTTTTTTAATAATCCTACTCCAGACTTCGTTTTTTTACACAAAATGTATATGTCTCACATGATAATAGAGTCTTGAGCAAAAAAAAAAAAAAACTCATTAGAATAAGTAGAACTATCCACTCTATCGTTATTAAAAGCAGGGAAACCTTGAGATGGACATCAGTTACAACAGATACGCTGCAAAGTGGACAAAATTGGAGAGTCACATTTGCATAAATCTATATAGATGCTTTTGCAGGAAGTCCTGTCCTTGGAAACCTTGTTAACTAACGGTCCCCGCATCATTCTGCATGGCCCGAGACAACTGAGATGTTTATATAGACCCCCAATCTTCTCATTGACAGTATATTTATAAATAGTTTTATAAAAAGTTAGATCTTAAATTTACTACTTAAAATTCTGTAAATCAATTTTTATTCCATATGTGTGCACTGTAGAGGTAAATGTAAGTAAATATTGAACAGTTTTTAAGTATATAACAGGTACTTTTATATTTAGAAATATATAAAAGCATTAAATAAAATACACCGGGAAGCTTATAACTAGTAAAATGTAAATAATTCAACAAAGAAAGATATTTACTAACAGGAAGAAAGTAGACAAAATAAACAGAAATCCTGCACTAAGAGCTTAACGCACCATAAATGTAATATTCTGTAACAGTAAAATAAATAAACCATATAACGAGGCAACCGACCGGTCTCTTCATCAGGAGACCTAACTGAATATGTTACATGAAGGGGGAACTTCCTGAATCGGATACAGGTCTAACCAAAAGATATCGTTATATGGTTTATCTTTGCCTCTTTCTGTGGTTTAGTTCTTTTACTGCTACAGAATCTTGCATTTATAGTGCGTTTAGCTCTAAGTGCAAGATTTCTGTTTATTTTGTCTGCATTCTTCCTGTTAGTAAATATCTTTCTCTGTTGAATTATTTACATTTTAATAATTATAATCATCTTTTTTTCAGTATGAAGATTTGTTGCAATTGCACAAAGTTAAAAAATTTTCAGCGCTAAGTTAGTTTTTCTTTTAATTTTTCGGCTGTCTATGCCTTCTTTATGTATATTATTTTGAGTTGAATTTTTTACATTGTTTGAGTTATATATCAGTCAGCATTATCTATATATATATATATATATATATATATATAAAAGTTCCGTAACTGACTCACTGGACTGACTCACATGCAATGCACAGACCAAACCGCTGGACCTAAAGGGCTGAAATTTTGCATGGCGATTTTTCGTATAGTGTAGGGGTGCACTAAGAAAGATTTTGGAAAAATTCTTTTTAGAAGTTTTTAAATTAAATTTTTAAACTGTTTTAGTAACCTTTTTTAAGTTTTGAAAAGTTCTTAGATTTTTTAAATAAAATTTTTAAGCTTTTTTTGTAACTTTTTTTAAGTTTCCGTTTAAAATAATAATTAGAGTGTTATACAACTTATATCACGAGAAAGACCATAAAAATTCCTTTAAAATGAAAACTTTTTCGAATTATTCCCTCCATTTTCTGATTTTTGGTGAATTTTTAAAGATTAATTTTTAGAATTCAATTTATTAAATGCTGATCACGTGATTTCTCTTTCTAGTACTTTAAATGAATTTATCGTCACGTGCTAACAACTAAAGAGACAAAAAAAAATATTTTTTCCTGCTAATGTGGCAGACGATTGAACATTATTCAAAAAAATATTAAAACACAGTAAAAGGTACGACCCTCAAACTGTACTAGATTAATCGTACTTCTTTAGTATGCCCTATTAGATTTAATTTGAATATTTTCTTCTACATTATTCTGTTTTATAAAAATATCCCTTACGATTTGTTTATAAATATGTTTTTTTTCTTTACATCAATTGTATACATTGATCGTCGTACTTATTATAAATATATATATATATATATATATATATATATATATATATATATATATATATTGACCGTTGCATTTAATATGAACGCACTCTGTAGCGAAGTGCGGGTTTTCAGCTAGTAAAAAAATACTCGGGTAAATACATCATCCCTCTGTCAGAGGAAATCGACAAAAAGTTATAAAGTCTTAGAAGATGGATAATGCTACTTTAATACCGTTAAGTCATTCATAATAGTTAGAGTATTAAATATGTATATTATAATTTATATAACTGGTCTATCGAATCAAAAAAAAAAATCCCTGGGCAACATTTAATAAAAACCTTCTGTTTATCTTCTGTAAATACCATCACCGCGAAACATCCCGCACTACAATTAAAACTAATACTCTCATCGCATGAATCTCCATTTATTTTTCAATCTAAATTTCCATCTCCATTTTAATTTTACACACGGACTGAAAATCCGGAATTAGAGAAATGAAAAATACTATATCATTGAAGAGTAGTGTATGAAATCAGCCTCCTCTCTCAACGGTGGCAGAAATGCTCGTCAAAACAAGATTTGTGTTAAAATTAAATTTCCACTAATGAGATTTTGTAATCTTTTAGATTCTTTACAAAAGATTCCTCTTGTCTAATAAAGTTTTAAAAGATCCTCGTCTGCCACGCTCACTAATCATGAGGATGTCTCATTAGCCTGATGAACGCAACTTCAACGGCTTATGACATCGGGAAAGGCAGCGCGTACTTCGGAGAGCTTGACTCATCTTTTAATTACACAAGTTAACGCTGAACATTACATAATATTAAGCTAATTAAAATAATGACAGTTCTCTCTGAGAACGTAAATTATTTAATTAAACATTTAGTGATCGAGGCAGACTTCCTCCATGGTTTGAGGTATCATATCTCTGTGTTGACTTTGAGCTGGAGGGATATATGAATGATATTTTCACCTAAGACCACTATTCCCATTATGCACAATTGACTTACAACATTTATATTTAAGTGGCTTTATTTTTACTTTGTAAAATTTATGAAGTGTTTTCAGACGGGTTAATAAATGTTGCCCTGAAAGAGGGGAGAATATAGAGCACATCCCCAGGACGTTAAAATCTGAAGTGGATTTTCTAAGATTTACTTCTCAATAATATATTACTGTGTCTAAATGTTTTGTGTACAATTAAGAATCTATGTAAATTAATCCTATGTCTTCACTTTATTCGAATGCCTTAACATAGTTGTAAATATTCGTTAAACACATGTGGAAAGACATATTGAAGTACTATATTATTAAAACTTTGAATATTCTAATATATATATATATATATATATATATAAATATATATATTTATTTATTGTCTAATGAGGAGGCACTTTGTCGTGAGATATTCGCCTTTTGTTATTCCCCGCTATTTACTGGCTACATTATTATGGGTGCACCCAAACGGACACGACTGAGCCTTATTCAGGATTCGAACCAAACCAACTGTGTAGCATCTTAGAACGCTAAGCTTTACACCATGGGGCGGCATAATATAACAAATTAACACTATTAAATTATATAAAAAAACAAAGAAAAACAGCCTTGCGATATTTACCCGCAAAACAATTATCTATATATATATATATATATATATATATATATATATATATAAAACAGTTTCATAACTGACTCACTGACTGACTCAGCGACATACAACGCACGGGCCAAACCGCTGGACCTAAAGGGCTGAAATTTTGCATGGCAATTCTTCTTATGGTGTAGGGGTGCACTAAGAAAGATTTTTGAAAACATTTTCTTAGATTTTTTTAAATTAAATTTTTAAGCTGTTTTTGTAACTCTTTTTAAGCTTGCATTTAAAATGATAATTTGAGGGTTAAAAAATGTACATCACGAAAAAGACCATAAAAATTGCTTTAAAATGAAATCTTTTTCGAATCTTTACCTCCATTTTCTGATTTTTGGTGAATTTTTAAAAATTAATTTTTAGAATTTGATTTATTAAATGCTAATCACGTGATTTCTTTTTCTGGTACTTTAAATAAATTTATATTCACGTGCATCACAACTAAATTGACCCAAAAAATATTTTTTTTCCTAATACAGCAGACGATTGGATATTTTCAAAAAAAAAAATAAATATTCCTTACGATTTTTTTATAAATATATATATATTACATCAATTGTATACATTGATCGTCGTTATTATTATAAATATATATATTTCATTTTTTTGGCATTAATTGCATACATTGACCGTTGTATTTAATTTTAATGTACTCCGTAGCGAAGTGTGGGTTTTCAGCTAGTATCTAAATATAACGAAGGCGATCTCCTAGAAAATACTGTATTACGAACTGGATTCCCGGATCTCAAATCCGGGAATCCAGTAGATTAGGAATAAAGTCTCTAGTAAAGATGTCTTTTGTATCACTGTAAATGAGTCTAACGCGAGAGACTTTCTACAGATATTTTCGAAGGCAAGATATAGGGTATTACTGGTACGCATTTAATTTTATTTATTTATCATTTCAGGACGTCTTGATTTTTCAATCGAGCGTAGGTCGGGAAAATTAAAGGTCTCAAAGTTCAGACATAAGGGGAAAAACAAAACGGGAATGTCTGAGTATAGCGAAGATTGAGTCAGTAGAACTATTCAAGACGCGAAATGAAAAAGAAATATTGAAATTTATAGGTCGTGATTTAATAGGTGCATAAAACAAAAAATAGTTAATGGAAAATTTCATATATATAGATTATTTGATTAGTGAGAATCAAAAATATCGAAAGAACACAATAATCCGGGCTCAAGTGATTAATCAGCGAAGTTATGAGTTGGTAAAAATAATAAAGCATGGCTATGATTCAAAAATTATTATTCTTTTAATATCTGTAAGGTACAAGTTTAGACGTTTAAAATATGATTCTGCCCAGTTCTTGCAATATAAAAAATAAACTGTAATGTTATTGTAATGTAGAAAAGTTAAAGTATAGGCCCCTTATTGCTAGGTTAATAAGAACAAACACACACACACTCATATATATATATATATATATATATATATATATATATATATATAAACAATAGTTGTGTTATATATATAAACAATATATAGTTTATATGTAAAATATAAACAATAGAAATAAACAAAAAATAAAATTCAAGCATAGACTGCTAAATCACATTAACATAAAACTTTTTTTATATCCTGCAAAGAAAACATAAAACATTTTCAATAGAGGATAGCGCAAAAGCTTCATATCCCCATAATGAAAAAAACAAATAAATAATCCAACAGAGATAGATAAAAGTAATACGATTACAGACAAAAAACAAACAGAAATCAAGCCCTCTGGGCATCCACGCGCCGACGGCAAGATTCTGTTAAGTGCCGGAACTGAACCATAAAACAACATAGAGGTAACCAACAGGTCTCGTCATCAGGGAGCCTAACTATATCAGTTACCTCAAGGGTGGTATATATATATATATATATATATATATATATATATATATATATATATATAAATATATATATTATATATATATATATATATATTATATATATATATATATATATATATATATATATATATATATATATATAAATATATATATTATATATATATATATATATATATATATATATATATATATATATATATATATATATATATATATATATATATATATATATATATATATATATATATATATATATATATATATATATATATATATATATATATATATATATATATATATATATACTAATAGGTATGTTCCAATAGAATTCCAGGGATCGTGTTCCTGTTGACCATTTTGGAAAGTGTTTTTTATTTATCAATGATTCATTCTTTATAATACGTATTTTATATTGCCACGATAAACGCATATCTTACATATTAAAACTCTATCTTATAACCTTCGCTCAATTCCTAGTGGTCAGTCCTCAAGTTGGATAGAATAACAGGCCGATCGATAATCCCCAAGGGTTTATGAAAATTAAAAACCTGAGAGAGCTGTCGTCCGGTGACATGATGTTAGTAACTGTATCGTTCGCGATTCTATGCATGGAAATGCAGCAGCAAAATTATCACCCATGTCTAGAGGGAGTAGTGCGATACTTCCTCTGGGACTTCAACATTTCACATCTTCATCAGTGACGAGAATTGCCTTTAAACTCTGGATTCTATCTGCTGGATGTCACGAAGTATTTAGAAGTTAACAGAAATTTTTAAAGTAGCTAGTAGTTAATTTAAATGTGATGATGCATGCGAATCTATCAATTAAATTTGAGAAAATTAATTGTATGAATTTTAGTTATGAATAAAAAGGAGATAATTTTATTTGAATTCTGATGCTTCATTTGATGTAGCTTCAATTAAATACAATTCATATTCTTTATTTTTTGTACAAGAAAAATCAATGATTCAAACAGCAGAGATTCATTTTTTCTATATTTTGTAAGGAAGTGATTTTTAATCGCATTTTTTCTTATTATCATGCAGAATTTTTTTTATTCCTTGTTTTACTGCAAGTGTCAACTTTTTATTTTTCCTCTTTGACTCCTGTTTAATTCATATTTGGAAATTTAAATCGGAAAACTGCTGTGCTTAGATTTGCGTCTATATGCTGCATATAAATTTATTACATTCGAAACTTTAAGTTAGAAAACTTGCACATGAGTATGTGGAGGGGTTTGTGCATTGGAATTGGGATGGAAGAGGCTGAGTTTGAATTCCTAAGCGTGTCACTCTATTTTCGTATTTACACCAGGTATGGTCACGTTTAATTCTTATCCTGGAAACGCATTTCATGTGGTATGTGGATAAGGAATGTAGGAACCCTCCGGATGTCATAGATAGGGACACTGAATGGATAATGAAGAGGCACCAGTGAACATTGTTTACTCACCTGTATATGTATATATATATATATATATATATATATATATATGTATCTATCTATCTATCTATATATCTATCTATCTATCTATCTATCTATCTATATATATATATATATATATATATATATATATATATATATATATATATATATATATATATATATATATATATATATGTATCTATCTATCTATCTATATATATATATATATATGTATCTATCTATCTATCTATATATCTATCTATCTATCTATCTATATATATATATATATATATATATATATATATATATATATATATATATATATATATATATATATATATATATATATATATACTAATAGGTATGTTCAAAGATAATTCCAGGAATCGTGTTCCTGTTGACCATTATGGAACGTGTTTTCTATTTATCAATGATTCATTGATAAATGAATCATTGAATACTCTCAGAAAAAGGTATGTTGAAGGGATATCCCGCTCGCTTGACGAAGCCTAACCGCCCCTGGGTCCGTTGCTTTTCATTGTAGGAGTGGATTACACTATTGACGAATCCAGCTACCACCTTTAATCCCAAAATTATTTATTAGACATATATTTCTACTGAGACACAACACACATTACTGGATACACTTATATAATTTTCATTTATCAGTATAATCACGTTCAAGTCACTTTCTACGTGGAGAGCCCCCCTACACCAACCTTTCACGTTTCAATCCAATGAGACAATGTCCCCAACCAGTCTTTTTCTCACTCCCCGTCAATCGCCCCGCCCCCATCGCTCGACCATTCCCAAGCAAGCAGTTACGGTCAGTTAGTCATCTGGGGAGAAATAGGAGAGAGGAAGAACAGGAATCCATTCCTGAGAAGGTAGTTAATAAATTTGTCTGTTTTAACAGTGCAACAAGTGTACAAATTAAGATTCCGTCAACACTTAATGAAAATTTAGAAGCAATTTTCATTGGCAAAACCGTTATGATCAATGTGAATAACAGTCGTAAACATATACTAATTTATTATGTTAAAAAGAACATACTTGCCTTGGTACTGAACTTGAAGTTTCAGTATGGCACTTGGTGTTTTATTTGGAATCTGGAACGTGCTATTTAAATGGATGATTAATTCAATACAACACTAAATTTTCTAGGTAATCAAAGTATTGAAATAAAATTAAATTATTATGGAAATTCGAAACTTATATTTTGACATATATTTTAACATTATACCTTTTATTATATTTAAAGTTTATGATAAATTGAAAAGAAATCGATATACAATTAAGTTATCAGGCATCACACAGAAAATTTCCAGATATATTTTTGATTAGGAAATGGATAAAAATAAAATATTTTATTGAATATAATTTTATTATATTCCTATAACATTCATCGTAATTCGTATCCTTATCTGCTATGAACATACTCTGGAGAAATTCTTCCAGTATATATAACCTTTGGCGGTGCCTATGGAATGGTAACCTATGGAATGGTAACCATGGTAACCTATGGAATGCAGTGCATTCCATACGGTATACAGCGAAACCCCTGCCTGCCACACCTCTAATCGGCCGTATTTTGCTAAGAACCTATTCAAGACACCCTAGAGTCATTATTGTGTATGACACCTTTTTTCCATGGCTACTCTTCAAAACGGCCCCTTTTTTTAGGAACCATTACAAGCTGCCATAGTAAATTTCACTGTATTTATTTTAATACAGAATCTTTTTTTGGACATTTATTTATCTATTTGTTTACGTTTATTGTTTGGAAGTGGTTCACGTAAAAGTAAATGTCTAAATACAATGAAACTTCTCTAGCGGCCACCCGTCTAAACGACCACATTTTATTCAGAACCGATTAAAAAACTGCATAAATCAATAATAGGGAAGATACCCCTTTCCAACGGCCACCCCTAGAAACGACCACTTTTTTTCGGAACCATTACTGGTCCTCATAGGGATGTTTCACTGTATTTTATTTTATCCAAGTATTCTTTAGACATTCGGATATAAAAAAATAAAATGTGTCCCAGTACTGGGAGTTCAAGCTTTTTCCAAAGAATCTGTGTAAGGCGCCATTAACAGATTCAACTCAAATATTTCTATAGATTTCACCAAAACATTTTATCACCATCATATAAATAGACCTTAAAGTTTATTCTTCATTTTTGGAGGTTTTCTTTCATTTCTCTATGCTGTTTATATCGTCAGCTGTATGCCTTGATGGCAAAAACCTTTTTAGGAAGAGAGATTTTGCTCAAATAGATCTAGGGATTTTCCAGATACATTTTATCACTGTCAGTTGAATAGATCTCAATATAAAATCTTATTATGAATAGATATTATTATTAAAAAAACTTATTATGAAGCAAAACATAATATAATTATCATCAAAATTTTGGTCATGTTATAAAATAAAAAAATAAATAAATATGTGTATAAAATTCTGCAAAACTTTCAAAATATCTGTGTAAGCAAACATTCAGAGATTTTGCTCAAACCATTCGGGGCATTTACCAAAAACATTTTTTCACCATCATTTTAATAGATCTTATCATTAATAAAATCTTATTATAAAGTAAAATATAAAAGAGGAATCAAGAAAACGCTGGTCGTATTTTAATATTTTTAAAATATATGTACAGGGAATTTGCAAAATCTTTAAAAAATATATCTGTGTGAAGAAATATCGAGAGATTTTATCAAATAATTCTGGGCACTTATCATAAAACTTTTATTACTATCATTTGAATAGGTCATATTGTTAAAAAATCTTTTTATGAAGAAAAATATAAAGCTATAATCTTTAAGAACTCTAAGTACTAATTCTAAAATTACAAATAAAACATATACCTTATTTATTAAGCTGAAAAAAGCCGAATTTAGTTGTTTATTGCAAATTCTAACTTGTCAATGTATCTCCTCGTAATTTCTCATTAATCTTGTTTCCATTTCTGCAAAAGACATTGGCAACAATAATTAGATGGCAGGTTAAGAGCACTACAGTATTGTTTTTCTATTCAAACGACCACCTGCAAACATTCCTGTTAACTAATTGTAATGTTTATGAAGCACTAGTTGATAATTGAAACGTTCCCTTAAAAGATCTCACTAATTCACTTTTGCAATATTAAAGGGCTAATTATCGATTATCAATGATTTCCTGTTTTCAGCGCATTTCGGAACATTTCTTGCAACATGATTAATTTTTTTTCGTCATCCCAAGGAATCTAGGAGCATCTAAAACACACTATACCAGAGTTTTCCCCCGAATATTTTAAATTTTAAAATATTTGCATTTAAAAAGAAATTTTGCCCTAAGGTGTAAAATTTCTATCTCTATGACGGAGTACTATATTTAAAAAAATCTTTAAATCCAAGCCGGCAAACCTTAGACAAATTTTATCCATACATTAACATTGAGGAGAGTGAATCCGATAGGGTTAGTACACAACAGCCTTAAGTAGTATTCATTTGTTCATCGGGGGGGGGGGGGGGGGGAGGGGCACAAATATTTTCAAGAAATGCAAATTTCTGCTCTTGGAATCTATTATAAATATTCTTCTTAAACGAATAACGCACATTTTGGGAGAACTGTATGATTATTATAATAAAAAAAACATAAAAATATTTAAAAATTATCTTTAAATAAACAGAAAAAGTGAATAAATTCGAATAAAACTTGTTATGTAATTAAAATAATGTCTAATCCATTTCTCGAACCTTTATTGCAGCAAACTGTTTAATTGCATTTCTATATTTTATTCATACCGTTGATTTTCATACCATCTTATCTGTAGAAATTACTGCTACATCATTCCATCTGTCTTGTGTTGTTTGTACATAGATAAGTCTTAAAAAAATCCATTTTAGAAAAACTTCAGTCAGCTGCTGATACAATTACGGGTAGTGTTAGAAGAATGCTTAGAGCTACAATGTATGGAAATATGCATTGCTAATTTAATTCGCATAATATCAAATTATAATAAAAATAGTATAAAAATTGTATAATTAATCTCCTATATTTGTATATTTTTATGAATTTCTTCTTATATTAGATTCAACTAGTAATACTCTTTCGTTATTCGTAAAAAAACTTCCACTTTTGCTTTGCTCATTTGGGCGCCTCTTTGAATTCGGTGCCTGAGGCTGTCGCTTCGCCACCTCACCTAAACGACCGGTCCTCTTTATGAAGTACTAGATGAAAACCCGCACTTCGCTACGGAGTACATTCAAATTAAATACAACGGTCAATGTATGCAATTAATGCCAAAAAAAATAAATGTATATATATATATATATACATATATATATATATATATATATATATATATATATATATATATATATATTTATAATAAATACGACGATCAATACATACAATTGATGTAGAAAAAAAAATATATATTTATAAAAAAAATCGTAAGGGATATTTTTATAGACAAAATAATGTCCAATCGTCTGCCGCATTATCAAGAAAAGAAATATTTTTTTGTCTATTTAGTTGTTATGCACGTGACGATAAATTTATTGAAAGTACCAGAAAAAGAAATCACGTGATCAGCATTTAATAAATTAAATTCTAAAAATTAATATTTAAAAATTCACCAAAAATCAGAAAATAGAGGTAAAGATTCGAAAAAGATTTCATTTAAAAGGAATTTTTATGATCTTTCTTGTGATATAAATTTTATAACCCTCAAATTATTATTTTAAATGCAAACTTTAAAAAATTTACTAAAACAGCTTAAAAATTTAATTTATAAAAATCTAAGAATTTTCAAAAATCTCTCTTAGTGCACCCCTACACTATAAGAAGAATCACCATGCAAAATTTCAGCCCTTTAGGTCCAGCGGTTTGGTTTGTGCGTTGTATGTCAGTCAGTCAGCCAGTGAGTCAGTTACGGAACTGTTTTATATATATATAGAATAATAGTTAGCTCTTCCTAAAGATATTTTACAAAATGCTAAAAATTCCGAACACAGATTAAAAAAAAAATTAATTTTTTCATTTATTTTCTTTATTTTTTTTATAAAAAAATATATTATTTTTTAATGATACGAAACTTATATGATTTTCATTTTGAGAGAACAATGCACAACCATAATGATCAATCAGTCATTCAAAAAGCTTTTCCTCTATGATTAAATGCAGAAAATTCAAACATAAATCTTCGACACGTGATCTTGGTGTCCATATTGCGAGAAAAGAAAACCGCGTGACTAAAAGTTTGCTACACAAGAGCTAAGACTATTATCAAAGATACTTCTTTAACTGGAACAAAACTACGTATGCAATTCCAACCAAAAAAAATATTTATATTCAGTTTGTACTCAACATTAAAATAGGTAAAATAAAGTATCATTTTTATCTCAATAGTTACTCGGGATATGTAACTTATAAAGTTAGGTTTAATCAAGATATCTCAAATATAAATCAGAAAACTTTTACAAACTGACTAGCCCAAGCAAACATCAAGGAGAACTGAATGAATTCTGTAAAATATACGCCGACAAGCAATCAATAACGGGCAAAATGTTTAATGATTAAACAGATTCGATCTGCATTCTCTTCAGATAAGAGAAAATGCATCACTCAAACATCCCGAAATTCATTTCATTCCACAGTTGCCTGTTGTCTGTAAGAGAGTTAAACTTATCTTTATGAACATTTTAAATTACAAATTAATTACTTACGAGAATTATTTGGAATTCCAAGAGCAGAAATTTGCATTTCTTGAAAATATTTCTGCCCTCGATGAACATTTGATTACTTTAACAGAGAGCTCTGGAATGAAGAATCTTAATTGGGAAAAGATTGTTTGACTTTAAGATGATCTCTTCTCAGTAAAATAAACGAAGGAAGTTGAATCCTAATGATTTAGAGTTATTCGCGGGAGAAAATAATAAATTCGGGGCAGACTCTGAATAAATATTTATACCGCCCTTTGAAATTTCAGATTCTCATAGATTGTTGAGATGTGTGTACATTGCCGGATTAGAGTTGGCTTATATTTAAATAATAAATAAACGGGTGAAGCAAAAGATTAAAAAAAATTATAAATGAGAGAACTAAATTTAATCAAGGTTGGTATAAGTATGAATACTCAATCTTTTACAACTTCCCCCATTCACATATTTGATTTCATACATTTAGCAATATCCCTGGTCCAGCAATCGAATAAGCTCTACGATACTGCGTTAGCAAGTTGCTAAAAGAAAGCATTCAAAAATAATTTTAATTTCCTTGAATAATAATAACGAAATGCGTTTGAAAATTGAAACTACATCAAAGGAAGCACACGAAGGCCTTATTTGAATAGTGGGTCAACTCCACTTTTTAAAAAAAAAATGGAGTTAGCCTCACTTTCATGTTCATACAAGTCATTTCTATCTTAATTTTAAATTGATACACCTCCAGCATATTTCTGATGCCGACATAGGACTTTCCAAATCAGATTTCAGACATTTCTCAACACTCATTAGACTTTAAGGCTGTGCATCTCAAAATGAACAAAACTGGAGTTGGCCCACTATTAAAATAAGGCCTTCATATGTCTTCAATAAAAACGTATTGCCCATTTAATCCATACATAAAGAATAAAATTAATTAATTTTAAGTTTTATTTGGTAAAATCACGTAAGTCATCTCATATAAATTAGCTACTAAATACTTGTGACATCATGCAGATGGAGTCCGAACTTACAACGCAATTCTCGTCACTGATTAAGACGAGAAATGTTGAAGTCCCAGAGGAAATATCATACTACCCCTCTGGAGACACAGCTGATAACTTTCTTGTCGAATGTTCATACGTAGGATAGCTAACGATGCAATTTCTGGCATGGTATGACCGGACGGGTGATCTCCGAGCTTTATAATATAACTCTTGAAGGTATCGATAGACTTGTTACCATGTGAGACTTGAACGTCGACATGAACTGATTGTGGGTTTTAGTAGACATCTGAGTATATAAATTTTGCAATTATCGTGACAATAAACATATATTATAAATAAATAATAAATAATAAACATAATACAAGTTTTTCGGGGATATACAGGAACATGTTCTCATGAATTCAATAAAAAATTTAAAGATTATATTTTATATTAAAGATTATATTAAAGATTATATTAAAGATTATATTTTTCTATTTAAAACAAATTTATTTCAAAATAAATTATATATTTCATGCAATTTTTTGTGTCTTATATGTATGTTGTATGATTGGATGATTGGATGATTGGATTGTTGTATGAGTTGATGTAGTCCTTGTTGCATTATTACACCAAGGGTTCCCAACCTTTTTCCTACATCGACCCCTTTTAAAAGAATGATTTTCTTCATCGAACTCCTCACATTTTTCTCTATAATATACAGCGTACAATATAACTATAATACTAATAATTGCACATAAAACACTTAAAGATTACAAATTGACTAAGGATATGAACACAAAATTAGAATAAGTGGTTCATTATCTTTATGTTTTATTATTTTTGTACTATTTTCGATTTTATTTTCACAAATATAAACAAGATTTCAGAAACACAGATTGTAATTGCACCAAATTTCGATTTCAATTAATGTGGTGGTTGTGCTTGGTGCATTGATACAATTTTTTTAATGCTTAGCCTGAAATTTCTTAACATTGTATAGTCTAATAAATAACATAACGAATATAAATATATGTATACATATTAAAACGGATATTATTATACAATAATTACATTCTTAAAATATTGAATTAAATTTTATAACAGATAAATTTATCATCGACATCCAATAGACTCCTAAAATACTATAGCCCCTTTTTAAACTCACATCGACCCCCAAGGGGTCCACATGGACCCCGTTGGAAATACCTGGACTACATCTTTGATCACCCATTATTTGTAAGGTATGATAAATTAAAGGTAATTACAAAATAATTTATATTATACAATAGTATGCATCTTATTTAATAGATCTTTAACCATTTTTAATTATTATTAACTAATCCTTTTTAATCATTGATTTTTTTATAAATAAATAAAGAAATCAGTATGTATTTAATTGAAATTACATCAAAATAAGACATCAGTATTTATAGTGAGTTATATCCCTTTCTATTTATAAACAAAACTGATAAAATTAATTAAGCAAATTTTAATTACAAAAATCACACCCGTCATCAGATTTAAATTAACTACTAAATACTTGTGACATCATGCAGATAGAATCCTGAGTTTTAAAGCAATTGTCGTCAATGATTAAGACACGGAATGCTGGAGTCCCAGGAGAAATATCACACTCCCCATTCTATACACAGCTGATAACTTTGCTGCTGAATTTGCATATAGTTGCTAGCGATGTAATTACTGGCATCGTTTAACCGGACGAGTGATCTCCGAGCTTGATAATTTTTCAAAACTCTTGGAGGTATCAATCGACTTGTTATCCTGTGAAACTTGGACGTAGGTGGCCAGGAATTGAGTGAAAGTTTTGATGAAAAGTTTTAATTTATCTTTTCCGTTTATCGTGATAATATACAACACGCATTATAAAGAATTAATAAATAACTAGTTGGTACCGGTCAAAACATGATGGCTGGATAGTAAAAAATGTACTAATACACAAAATATACTCATCACATTATTTGCCAAATGTTGAAAATCATAATATTAAGAATAGGGAAATATACTTTAAAAATTACTATTAAACCCAGTAAAAAGAAATATGGTTACACTACAGCGCGTAATAAACCATTTCCGTAAGCTTTAAATCTATATCTCACAAACATAAATAAAAATAAAAATGGCAGGGAGAGAGCTAGAGAGATTTCTTGGAATAAGCAAATTAACGTACTTATGCGCACTTGTGACTAGTAAGTATCTAAAGCAATATTTAAACATTATACTGATCATGCGCAGAAACAAATTAATGTATTTATGCTGCCTCGTACTTAGTCACTATCTAAAGATTTAAGCATACCACTGAGCATACCCCAAAAGAAATTTTTAATTGTAAATTAGCGCTAATTAATAGAAATTACAGTTACAAAATCCAAATTTGACACATGTATAGATTAAAATATTTCGTTTAAGCCCCAAATGAAGTAAACTGATGCAGTAGTTTCCACTCACGGACTGCCCAAAATATCGGCTTAGCAACTTAAATATTTAGATAAATACAAAACATGTTTTTTAGTGATGTACAGTGACATGCTTTCTGTTATTAACCCAAAAGGTTCTTATTTAATTGAAGATTTTATTATTTTATAAATGTGTTTGCCTTGTAAAGAGTGTTAAGTCCAAAATCATAGTTTTGAGTAAAACGGGACTGAAAAAAAACGGCTTTTGTAAAGCCAGTTTTTTTAGGTTTAAAATTTTTTTAAGTAAATTTTTCAAATTTTATTTTTGTTTAGTAAAGAGTGTTGAGTCCTTGATTGGGACATAACCTCTTTAACACTAACATAGTACTGTTTTGCTTTACATATCCCAAATTTTCCCTGATGAATATATATATTTATAAGTGGAATTGGACTCAGCTTTCTGTACACTGCAGTAGCCCATGATTTTTCCAATCATGTCTGGTTTAATAACTCATTTGAGCCCATTTTGGACCTAACACCCTTCGCACAGAAAACACAGATATTAGGAAATATATAAATTTTAGAATTCGTTATTTTTACTTTTTTTTAAATAAAATGGAATATTTTTCAAACAGAATCATGAGTTTTAACGCAATGCTCGTCACTGATTAAGACACGAAATGTTGAAGTCCCAAGGTAAGTATCACACCACCCCCCTGTTATTGTAGCTGATAACTTTGCTGCTGAATTTGCATGCATAAGGTCGCTAACGATGCAATTACTGGCATCATATGAGGCGGTGAAAGGCAAAGTGGTATAAGTCAGTAAATAAAGTGGTGCAAGTCAAAAGCATTTTACTGCAAAAACTACCAAAAAAATCCTCAATAAATTGAACAAATTATAATTCATAATAATTATTATAATATTTCAAATAATAATTATTTGCAATTCCATTATAAATTGAACATGGAGATTATATTTTTGCCCTCGAATACAACAAGTTGAAAATGTGACTTACAGCACTTTGCTTTTCACCACCTTATATGACCGGGCGAGACATCTCCGAGCTTTTTAATTTTTCAAAATTCTTGGGAGTATGAATCGGCTTGTTATCGTGGGAGACTGGGGTGTAGACATTCTGGAATTGAGATATGATTTCGTTAAAAATTCTAAATATAATTTTTGCTTTCGTCGTGTCAGTATAAAACACTTATTATATTGAGTTTATAAATAAACAGCAAATGAGTGTTCCGTGATATGCAGGAACGTGTTCGCCAGAATTAACTCAAATCTTATATAATTAAAGATTGTATTATTTTATTTTAGCAAAAAACATAAATTGCTGAATTATTTTTTTTATAATCTATATATAATACTCTATATTAGCAACTTAAATATTTAGATAAATACAAAAAATTCTATTAGTATTATGATAATAATGAATTCTAAATTACTGAAAACAGTTCCGTAACTGACTGAATGAATGACACATAACGCACAGACCAAACCGCTGGGCCTAAAGGACTGAAGTTTTGCACGGCGATTCTTCATATAGCGTAGGGGTGCACTAATAAAGATTTTTGAAAAATTCTTCTTATATTTTTTCAATTAAATTTTTAAGCTGTTTTTGTAACATTTTTTAAGTTTGCATTTGAAATAATAATTTTAGAGTTATAAAATGTATATCATAAGATCATAAAATTCCTTTAAAATGAAATATTTGTCAAATCTTTACCTCCATTTTCTGATTTTTGGTGAATTTTTAAAGATTAATTTTTAGAATTTAATTTATTAAATGCTGCTCACGTGATTTCTTTTCTTTTTGTGATTCTTTAAACTAATTTTGCGTCACGTGCATAACAACAAAATAAATTTACAAAAGAAATATTAAGACAAAGAAATATTTCTTCAAGTATTAAAATATTTAAAGAAATGATAAAATTTAATAACTAGACTAACTGAGATGGTAGTTTTTTAAGAATTTAATTCAAATTAGCATGTTTTATGAATATTAAACATACAAATTAATTGCATACATTGAAAGTTGTGTGCATTATAATTTTTTGTTTATGTTTTTTTGGCATTAATTGCATACATTGACCGCTGTATTTAATTTGAATGTACGCCGTAGTGAAGCATGGGTATTCAGCTAGTTTATTTTATATAATTTTGTGTATCTTATATAAGAGATTGCACCATTGATTACACATTATTTGTAAGGTATGCTAAATTAAACAAAGATTTATAAAATGATTTTTATACAATTGCATGCATCTGATCTAATAGAATGTAATCACTTTTGATAATTTTAGCCTAACTATTACACCTTTGATTTCCCATTATTTGTAAGGTATGCTGAATTAAAGAAAGATTTATAAAATGATTTTTATACGATTGTATGCATCTGATCTATTAGAATGTAATCACTTTTCATAATTTTAACCTAACTATTTTGATAATTTTAACCATAACTTCTTTAACACTAACATAGTAGTGTTTGTTTCACATATCTAAAATTTTCCCTGATGAATAAAAATATTTATGAGTGGAATTGGACTCAGCTTTCTGTACCCTGCAGTAGCCCATGATTTTTCCATGATATATATATATATATATATATATATATATATATATATATATATATATATATATATATATATATATATATATATATATATATATATATATATATATATATATATATATATATACATATATATATATATATATTAAATAGGATATTTATCAAACAGAATCCCGAGTTTTAATGCAATGCTCGTCACTGATTAAGACACGAAATGTTGAAAACTCAAGGGAAGTATCACACCATACCCTGTAGTTTTAGCTGATAACTATTTTTAATCATTGATTTCTTTATATAAAAAATGGAATAAATTAGTTTGTATTAAATAGAAACTACATCAATGAAAACATCAGTGTACAGTTAAAGCTATTACCCATTTCATTCATACACAAGACTGACATAATTAATTTAGTAAATTTCAATTGGCAGAATCACATACGTCATCAAATTCAAATTAACTACTAAACACTTGTGACATCCTGCAAATAGAATCCTGAGTTTTAACGCAATTCTCGTCACTGATTAAGACGAGAAATGTTGAAGTCCCAGGGGAAGCTTCACACTACCCCCCTCTGGACATAGCTGATAACTTTGCTGCTGAATTTGCATGCATAAGGTCGCTAACGATGCAATTACTGGCATCATATGACCGGTCGAAGATATCTCCCAGCTTTTTAATTTTTCAAAACTCTTGGATGTATCGATCGGCTTGTTATCCTAAGAGACTGGGGCGTAGACGTTCAGGAACTGAGTGATGATTTCGCTAAAAATCTAAATATATAAGTTTTGAGGTTATATCACCATTGTAAAACCTGTATTATAAGTAATTAATAAACGAAAAAGATAACAAAATTATAATATTTCACTTTTTTACAAATATTTTTAATGTTGTCCCGAATTTAAAGGTTTTTATAAGATAATGAATTTGTGTTATTAAATCAATTCGTGTTATTCATAATTAAAAAACTGGAATTAATCACTAAGCATTCTGTGGAGAAATAATGATTTTCTGCTTTGTAAAAACCGTTATGCGATATTTATTTAATACTCAAAATTTTATTCCTTTTTTCTAATCTTAAAATCTTCGAAAAATATATTTAAATCTAACTGAGTTTATAATTTACGGTTTGGAATTAATTTCTCCCAGGTCTCCCCATATTTTTGTTTGCAAACATTTTGTCTTTTATTTATTGTCGGTTATGACATTAAGCACTAATTTCCTTATTGCACTGAGCAGAATGTTTGTTTTAAGGTAATTCCATTCAATTCGTTTTATGCATAATTCAAAATCTGAAATTAATTAATAACTACACTGTTGAGAAGTAAATTTTTTCTGGTTTCTAAAAAAGCATTCTGCCATTTCACCATTTTTATTTCATAACTAAATAATATGTTTTTTTTCGACTCTTGGAATCTTAGATAAGTAAATTTCAATCTATTTGACTAAATTTCAATGTATTTGATTCATTTATAATTTATGGTTTGAAATGAATTTCTTCTTGTTCTCCTCAGATTTCTTTTCAAGCCTTTGGGTCTTTTATTAATCGTCGGTTATAACAAAGAACATATATTTTAATGTTGAATTAATAATGAACTGAGAATTTTTTTAAAATATAATTTCAATCAATTTATGCTATTTGTAATTCGAGAAGTCGAATTACTTACTAATCATTATGTTAAGAAGTAATTTACTTCCACTTTGTAAAATCCCTGTTATTTTAATACTCCAACTTTATTTAATATTCGCATCTTATTTTATTTCTAGTGCAGGAAGCAATAAAATTCGTATAACGAGTTTAGGGCTTATCAACTTAAAATAAAACAATTTTTTGGAATAAACAAAAATATTAGCGTTGCATAAGTGCGGCAGCATAGTAAACTATATTAAAACATATCAAATATTTAAAACCAAGGGCGAAGTTTTATAAATATACATCTAGAAAAATGACTTCTATTAAGTAATTTCGCAAAAATTTTCTTTTGTCGTCAAATTGTTGAAACAATAGTATTTTTTTTTCCAATTCGGGGGACTTATCCATTAGCACTAAAAAGTGGTTGATTTCAATTGGGCCGTATAGGTGAACCAACACCACTCCCTGGTGTCACCTCAAATTTAACCGACCACCCCCAGGGGTGACACCTGTAGGAATCGTACCTTCTCCCACCATCTCTTCTTTCATAGAAGGAATTCCTGGTCCACGGATTCAATGCGCCCATATTCGGGCAAGACATGAGGGTATTTAATGACGTCGTCGGGATTCGAACCGTGCACCCCCAGTTGCGATATTTGGAGGAATCGTGCCTACTCCCACTCTTTCTGACTTCATAGAAGGGCTTTCTGCTCTACGGACTTAACTTGTCCATACCGGGCCTAGACACGGTTATATTTAATAATTTCGTTCGAACATAGTACCCCTCCCTCAGTTTCAAGGCCAACGTGTACCACTAAGCTACCTTGGGCCACTTAGTAGTAATATTGGATTGAACATTTTTTTTAAATTACCTTTTTCAAATTCAAATTCAATACGCTGACATTCAGCAAGAAGAACTGAAAATAACACTTTTTAAGTTTTTTATCAATTTTTTTATTATTATTTTGTAAGACACTTTTATCAAAATATCTATAAATAAATTTTCCATCTTTAAAAAAAAAAGGATTTCTGGAGGCGAAATTTTCTCTTATGTTTCAATATCCCGAATTACTTTCCTGGTAAAAGTACACTGAGACTTTTCCTACGGACATGCCTTTATCCTCAACTGGAGATTTAATAAGAAAATGAGAGATGGCTCAGAACTGAAACGCGATGTTCATTTCTTTTTTAAAAAATGTTGGTTAAGAGGCATATTTCAAGGTATAATATATATACTTTTTTTATTTTTATCTGCACCCGACTTTCGAAAAGAACTCAAATCTAGATTAAAGTTTTAGCGACAGATATTAAAATCTAATGTGCCATTTCTAGAGAAACCTCGAGGAGAGGTTTAATAAATTCAAAAAACATTCTTGGTAGTTTATGCATCTTGTCTGGGATGTAGTTCTCGTCTTAGTTTTCAGTTTAGTTTATTCTTCGAAATTGCGTTTTAGATATGTGGCAAAAGTGTCCTTTCTTGAAATACATTCTTGCATACTGTATTGAGTGCAATGTAAAGGTTTATTTTTCTCTATAGAGGATTAATAACATTAGTATCAGTTTATATAGAGGCATATATTTTGCATCTTGATAATAATTTTTGATAACCACCTGAGAGGACCCAAGGTAGCTTAGTGGTAGCGATTTGAGTTTGGAACTGCGGTGCTCGGTTCAAATCCCGATGAAGACTCCAATAAATACCTTCGTGTCTTGGCCTGATATAGGCACGTTAAGTCCGTAGATTGAAAAATACTTCTACGTGGTCAGTGAGGATGATGGGAGAAGGTAGGATCCCTCAGATGTCACACCTTGAGGTTGCCGGTCAAAATTGATGTGACACAAGAGG
Source organism: Dolomedes plantarius (assembly GCA_907164885.2). NCBI lineage: Eukaryota > Metazoa > Arthropoda > Arachnida > Araneae > Dolomedidae > Dolomedes > Dolomedes plantarius. The sequence continues at coordinate 106,180,244 of OU015502.1, forward strand.
GTGGTGTTGGTTTACCTAAACGGCGTCTCCATTTAAATCAACCAACTATTATGATGGATTAAGGAATGACCAAGGAAATTTACTCAGTTACACAGTAGGCATTTCATTCTGTACTAAATACTTGTTAAATATTAGAAGTTATTCGCATTAAATTAAGCGACAAAAGTATTGTATATATTGTTTCATAATAATTTTATTTCTTTACAAGAATGCGAGAAAAATAATGAAATACATTCACAATAACTTTCAAATGGAATTAATTGATATAGAACAGGATAATTATGAAGTCGAAAGTGAAGATATTATCCTGAAAGAACATGACATACATTTTCATTACTAGGTATTAAAAACTGTAAAAACCTTTGTTTAATTTTTATATATATATAATAGGGCGAAACACTTTTGACCCAACTAAAACACTTAATATGTATCATCATTTGTTTGAGCTGCAGGTCTTTTCAAAGTGCGGCGAAATTTATGACGAGTTTTTCCAACAGCCACAGTTGGAAAAACTAACCACAAATTTTGACTGATATCTTTGCGATCAATCTTCCGGCTGCCGTGATGTACTAAAACACACCCGATAAAGACACTACTTTTGTCAATTCTCAAACTACTATCCAGGAACTAACCAGCTGAGAACCTGTTTAATCCGCATTCGTGATAAATTGTAGGGGAAAAGAAATTAAAGTGGCAATTGAGCATTTTTTTTTCAGAGCTAAGCTGGGTACAGAGGACTCTTCAACCAGTTTGTTTTGTAACTAAAACATTATGGCTGAACCACAAATTCTCTTTGTGAGATCTCTGTGATCAATCTTGCTGATGTTGAGATGTACCAAATCCCAGCAGATAAAGACATTGCTATTTTTTTGTCTATTCTCGAACTGTTTTCCGGGAACTGACTAGCAGAAAACCTATTTCATCCGCAATCGTGAGAAACTGTAGGGGAAGACTTATTAAAGTGGGTGGTGAACATGATAATTTACAGAGCTAAGCTATGCATAGTGGACACAAGAAATGCCCCTTTTTTAACTAAAACATTATGACTGGAGCACACTTACTTGATTGCACAGCTATTGTACAAGAGACAATTGCTTAAAAGCCTCCGGCCTTTTAGCTTCTTCTTTGTATATCAGAGGTAATGGACATTTAGACGACATATAAATTGAATTGTCTTGGTTTGGAGTGCAAAAGTAACATTTTTCTACACGAGGGTTAATTAGATGAGACCTACTACTTAAAGTTGATTCCGAACGGCTGCAAATGCCCATTCAAAGAGTGGGACTCGAACCCACAGACTTTTAAACAATACTCCAGAGCCCAAGCCATCGTTCTCAGACACCTATTCGGAGACATACCTCTTGTGGATGTGGCATACAAGAAAATTAAAATTGGAATTCTTACCTCAAATCTTGACGTAAGAAACACTAAAATTAATTCCAACATATGAGAATCACAGAAAGGATTTATACATTAAACTTATAAAAATATTAGCAAAAACCCAAATAACGAAATAACTTTATAGTGGCATTAAACTGTAATATACAACTTCAATGATTCGAAGATTGTGTCTGCATGAGGTTCTCTGCATTTTACGTTACTACACGATGAAACTTTGTTTAATGTTGGTTTAACACTTAATGCCAGGCAATTCTTTTAATAAAGGCAATTGTGACTTGTTGAAAATAAAAATAAACAAGAAAAATAGGACAATAGATATGTACACTGTAGCATAAAGAATTAAAAAGAAAATAAATATATTTTAAAAATTATTTTAATATCCATAGTGTATGTCATTGATTTTTAAATAGTAAAGGCAATTTCGTATTTTTTCTACCCTTTCGTCTTATGTAAACTGTTGTTTGAGAGATTAATCACAACTATTTCATACCAGATTCCATCAAGTTTGCATACCAGAATAATATATTGAGGAACGTTATAGTTTAGTTTGATCGGACCTAAAATGTAGATGGGTTTTAACACGAGAAAAAAGATTCGTAAATCCTCTAGTAGGAATAGCCGTCCTTGCAAATATATATGTATTCGCAGAGTTTCTGTCTTTTGGATATAAGACTTAGCTAGGTGCTAGCATGTACCACTAGGGTAGGTCGTTTTTTACTTCTTTTGAAAATCGAAATTGCCTGTGGTGAAAAAAGCTATGTATTGCTATAAAATGTTTGTAATATTTTAAAATTAAAATATATTTAGGCCCCCCGCACGACCCTTAAAGTTTCTCCAAAAAAGTATAAAAAACATTTTTTATTTATTTTTTTAATTTTTGTACGTACCAAAAATGTTAACCACCTGTAATGGAAACTGAGATAAATAGTCAAATTGTTGCATAGAAAGTCCCTTTGTTTGTGAATCAAATTATTCTGATATTGTATTATATTTAAAGCTCTCGCTAAGCCAGCAAAATTTGTTTTGAATTTCACCGATAGATGGTGTGATAGTACTGCGTGGTTTCATAAAAAGTTTCATAAAAAAAGTTTCATAAAAAATCATGAATAAACAATTGAAGCTGCGAAAACAGAATTAAGAAGGTTTCAAAATGATGCAAAATTCACACTGTTTGATATCTCAACATGTACGTGTCATGAATTTTAATTGTGCACATGTGAGAAGTCAAGAAAAGTGCCGGTTTTGGAACAAGAATTTTTGAAGGTCCAGAGATCTTCTAGGACAATGTATATGTGGAATTCGGATGCTAAATTCACTAGGGTGCTAAAACTTAAAGAGGCAAGGAAAGCAACAGGTCAAATCTGAAACTGAGATAAATAGTCAACCTCAACAATGTGAAATTATTATGGATGGTAGCTCTACTTCTGAAAGTGAAGATGATTTTTATTCTGATGACGATTTTAAGCAAGTCGCTACATCTTCAAAACAAGTGGGCAGCTCCATACTGACACTTCCATTATCGTCACTGGCAACAGCATTAAATAGATCTATAGTTTCGAGTTGGAAAGGTACACTGATAGCAAGTGCTACACTTGAAGATATTGGCTTGATCACGAAGAAAGACTCTACTATGGTGATCGATAAATGTAAAGTAGACCATCAGAGGAAAAAAAGTTTACTTACAGAATAGTTCAGTTGAAGATAAGACAGTGTAGCAGGCACTATATTCCGATGGAAGAAAGGATCGAACCTTAGAAATTGTTAAAGAAAGGGGTATTTCCCACAGAAGAATTAAAATGAAAGAACATGTAGTGTTATTGTAAGAGCCAGGAAGCATTTTCCTCGGTCATGTGTCTAAACATATACTCAGTGCAGAAATTAAGAAAATGGCTGAAATAGGTGGCTTTCTTGAAAGTAAACTGTGGACTCTTCCATGCCCTACACAAGTTGACGAAAAGGGCAGTGAAGATAATGTCAGAGGCATCCTCATCTGCCTGTGGAAAAAAAAGTCGCGATGGATTTATACGCATAACATTGGCGTCTCGAATGCTGATGCCAAACTTCGAAAATAAGGCAAAATATAAAGTGTAAGATTGCTATATCACTAAAGAGGAAAAAAAAATGCGACCATATTTGGGTGGGAAGTTGTGTGGGCGCTGGTGGAATTTGAATGCAGCCATCCCCTAGTGGTGAATTCTGAGTTATTCTGCCATAATTTTGGCAAAATAAGCAAAGAGCTGCTTTAAGCCTTTGACGCAGGTTGGACATTGAGTTTAATGATGACTTTAATTTTTAAAATATGTTTATTAAAAATTCTGCTTCAAAGGATTAAAATAGCAATATTTCGCGGCTAGCGGGGCTTTAAATATGATACGATTTCAAAATATTTTTTTCACAAACAAATGGTCTTGCTATGCAACAACTTCCACTACAGGCGGTTAAAATTTTTGATAAGTAGAAAAGTTGAAAAATAAATAAAAAATTCACTTTTTTTCCATTTTTGGAGAAATTTCAAGGGCCGGGAGAGGGGCTTAAATATATTTTAATTAAAAAAAAAATTACAAACATTTGATAGTAATACATAGATTTTCCCACCATAGCAGATTTCGATTTTAAAGGAAAGTAAATAAAGACCCTCCCTAATGAACCAGGAATGATAACAATAGTAGATTCACGAAAGCATATGGGGATGTCTAAGGTGATATAATATGCAAAAATGTCATACGAAATAAAAAATAGAGGCCAATCACTCTAACATCGAAAAAGCGAATTTTAAATGAGGATGTCCCCGAATCATTAAATGTAACTATATATCAGTTAAGATTTTAACAGCATCACAATTTGTTTTCTAAAATAAAATATATTTTTTATCACTCAAAAATTATTTATAAGTATTTTTAAATTAATTATTTATAAGTATTTTAAAATTAATTATTTGTAAGTATTTTAAAATTAATTATTTATAAGTATTTTTAAATTAATTATTTATAAGTATTTTTAAATTAATTATTTATAAGTATTTTTAAATTAATTATTTATAAGTATTTTAAAATTAATTATTTATAAGTATTTTAAATTCCCTAGAATATCTGTTTTTTGCCGTTCATGTGTTCCATGTTACTTCGAAAATCTTTAGTAAGTAATTAAACGGATTATTAGAACTCAAGTAAAATCTTGCAAAACTGTAGAATAGTTATACATTCTATTGAAGTATGAATAGTTTTTTCCTGGCTTACGCAAGATAATTTAGATTCCATAAGTTCATACACAGGTCCGTTAATATCGATAAACAATATTTCAATACATCGTACATAGAAAAAAACATCTATTAAACAATGTGCAATATTATACAGATGGAGAATTCTCAATGATGTATCGACGACAGTAAAATGATACTAAATTATAAAAATATCGATAGATTGTTAATAACGATAAACAGTATATCAATACAGCATACAGGAAATATAATTATATAGATGTAGAAAATTACATAGATGTATCGACAACAGTAAGTTGATAGTGAATTATAACATATAGGCACATTGTTAACATCGATAAAAAATATAACGATGCATTACACATAAAATATATCGATAAAACAATGAAAATTATGATATCAAAATACAATATTACATAGATCCATCTACGATAGTACATTGATACTTATTTGTAATATACTGATAAATTGTTAATATCCAGTTTTAACTTATAATAGTGCTTTATGAATAAGTATTATTTCTACATTTTTTCAGCTCGGAAGACGTCGAGAACATTAAACTAATTAAAAAGTATAAAAATAAATTAATGAATATTTTCTTAAAACTTTGCACCTTAAAATAATATATTCATTAAAAAACTCCCTAACAATGTTATTCTAACTTCCCTGAGCTGTAAAAAAAAACTGTTTGTATACATTCATAGATAGAATTTGAATGCATAATGTAATGAAAGAAATGTGTAATTGTTTTTACACTTAGCTTTTATTTTCAAGAAAATATTATAAAATTAATTATGTTTACATGCCATGAAATAATTATGAGCATCATAATACTTAAGAAATTTATGTAAAACTGCTGTGGATGAAAAAGTTAACCTTTCAGAGTATCTAATACGTATTTTTATTTTCTGTTACATTTGTCCTAAATTAATTACACGCGGAAAAAACCCATATTCTAATTTCGAAGAGTAAAAATATAGTGAAAAAACTAAACGTGTTTTTACAGGAACTGCGTCTGATGCCTTTATTTTAAAATTTTCCTTCCTAAAGGCCCAGAATATCAAATTAAGGAAAAAAAATTCGCTCAGTCCCCTACGGAAATGTTTCAATGACAAAGTTTTTGTTCATTTTCAAACAGCGAACAAACTTTTTAAAACCGTGTACTGTTCGTTTATATTTGAGTACATTATGTTTACTTGGGTATACTTAATTTTTGGGAATTACCTATAAATTGAATTTTCCTCCACAGTATTATTTTTGTTTAAATAAATTATATAAAAATAAGAATTGAGTGCTGAACTCAATTCACTATCTGGAGACTTTATAAGGATATTTTAAATATTCTATATAACAATGAGAATTGAGTGCTAATCTCAATTCACTGTCGGGAGATCTATAGACAGAAAGTTAAGCCACATGCTAATTACTTATTTAATTATTTATTTACTTATTTTTTATTAAAAATATTTCTGGGACTTCTCTTTATAAGAAAAATAGTGTATAAATTTCTTAATTAATTTACAAGAAGCATTGTATTTTACCATATATAATTTAACATATATTGATGACTTACGGATTTTACAAAATCGATTTTGTAGAATTATAAAACCCATTTATAGAAAAGAAGGGACAGTAAAATATTTGCCCAAAATTGAAAATCAGGAAACTTTCCAGCCGGACAATAGCCGGAAGTCTTGGTCGCTGGCAATCGCTATCTGAGTCTGTGTGTCCGAATCCCAATTTTGTCATGGACTCTTGTAGCCAGTCGGAATTACCTTTAAGCAGTAGGTCCCGGTCTAATTAGTCATTGGGTATCAAATATGCATCGTAGCTACGGTCAATATTCAGGAATTCCAATTTTGGGCAAAACAATTACTGTTGCTTCTTTTCTATGAATCAGTTTATAATTCTACAAAACAGGTCTCGTAAAATCCGTAAGTCGTCAATATATGTTAAATTATATTATGATAAAAATATAATGTCTCTTATAAAATAATTAAGATAATTATAGAGTATTTTTTATAAAGTGAAATACCAGAAAATATTTTTAATAAAAGATAATCAAAGAAATAATTAAATAACTAATTAATATGACCCCCATGTACGCTTGTCTGTAAGACCTCCTGACAGTCGATTGAGATCAGCACTCAATTCTCGTTCTTATCAAGAATATTTAAACAAAAATAATACCGAACCGTGGAATAAAATTCGGTTTATAGTTAATTCTCTAAAATTAAATATACCCAAATAACCATAATGCACTCAAACTTAAGAGAACAGTGCACGGTTTCAAAAAATATTGTAGCCATTCGTAATCACCTTTAAGTAGTAGGTCCCGGTCTAATTAGCCCTTGGGTAGCAAATATTGACCGTAGCTACGATCATTATTAAGGAATTCCAATTTTGGGCAAACATTTTACTGTTGTTTCTTTTCTATAAATCGGCTTTATAATTCTACAAAACCGATCTTGCAAAATCCGCAAGTCGTCAATATATGTTAAATTATGGTAAAAATACAATATCTCTCATAAAATAATTAATATAATAAAACAGTATTTTTTTATAAAGAGAAATACCAGTAATATTCTTAGTAAAAAGTAAAAAAAATAAATAAATTTATAATTAATATGTTACCAGTACTTCGCTTTCAAGGTCTCCTGACAGTGAATTGATGATTAGTACTCAATTATCATTTTTATAAATAATGTTTAGTCAAAAATAAAACTAAACAGTGGAGGAAAATTCAATTTTCAATTAATTCTAAAAAATAAAGTATACCCAAATAACCATAATGCATTCATATTTAAGCGAACATTGCATGGTTTTAAAAATCATTCGAAGATTGTATCTTCAGTGAGTTCTCTTCATTTTAAGTTACTATACGATTAAATGTTGGTCAGTGTTGGTTAAACATTTAATGCGAGGCAATTCTTTTACTGAAGGCAAATGTGACTTGTTGAAAATAAAAAATAAACAAGAAAAATCGAACAATCGATATGTACATCGTAGCATAAACTATTCAAAAGAAAACAGATTGTATTTTGAAAATTGTTTTAATATTTATAGAGTATGTAATTGATTTTGAAATAAGCAATACAATTTGCATTATTTTCTGCGATTTGATCTTATGCAAACTGTTTTTTCGGATATGAACCAGAACTATTGCATTCCAGACTGCATCGGATTTGGATACCGGAATAATATATAGAGGAACGTTATAGGTTAGTTTTCCCGGACCGAAAAGGTAATGTTTTGAACACAAAAAAAGAATTCGTATACGCTCTCGTTAGCGTAACCGCCCTTGCAAATATATACGCATTCGCATAATTTCCATCTTTTGGATATATGAGTTAGTTGAGTAACAGCGTGTACCTGGGTTGATAAGATTAGAAGGTTCACCAAAGCGTACGGGGATGTCTAAGGTAATATAATTTGGTAAAAGGTCATACGAAATGTAAAATAGAGGCCTATTACTCTAAAATCGATAAAGCGATTTTTAAATGAGGATGTGACCGAATCATTAAATATAACTAAATTTCACTTAATATTTTGACAGCGTCATGATTTTTTTTTTTTAAATAAAATATTTTTTGTATCACTAAAAATACATTTGTAATTATTTGTAAGTGTTTTAAATCCCTACAATATATGTTTTTTGCAATTTGAGTGTTCCATGCTGCTTGGAAAATCTTTAGTAAATAATTAAACGCTTTATTTGAAGTCAAGTAAAATGTTGCAGACGTAGTTGTAGTTTAGAAGTGGAGTTCCTTGTCCTGAGGGCTTTATCTCCAGTGATCAAATTATATGTATCAAGGTGGGACTGCTCAGTAGTTAAAATTTTTTTACGATTAGAATTAAAATATTGAGGGAAGTTTACTCAAGTAAAGGAAAAAAATTAATGTTTAAGTTAAGTCAGAACAATAGAGTAACTTAAGAGAAAAAAAAATAGTTACAGGTTAAAAAAATGAAAAATTTAAGAGAATAATTAGTAAGACTAATGATCCACGGACAGCAAAATTTTAATAAAGTAAGAGGCTCAGAAAACCAGATGTCATAAGAGTACGAAACTAATTTTGTATTTTTGCAAGTTTCACAATTTTTTTGGAATTTTTAAAATTTTATGTATTTTTTGTGGATATTTATAATTTTATGAATACGAGGACAGGAGGAACTGCAATTAAAAAAAACTCCATCTTCACCATACACTTTGTATTGAGATAATTGCGGAGTTCCAAAGTTGGAAAAAAGCTGAAGATAGCAGTACGGCGAATTTGGAAAACTACGACACCGGCTGGGATCGAACCCACTTAAAAGGATAAAACCCACTTAAAAGTACATATTTCTTTCATTACATTATGCATTGCAAAGGTGTAGAAAAGTTATACATTCTATTGACGTATGAATAGTTTTTCTTGTCTTAAGCAAATTCATTAGGATTCCGTAAGTTCATACACAGGTTCGTTAATACCGATAAACAATATTTCAATACATAGTACATGAAATACATCTTTTAAACAATATGCAGTATTATATTGATGTACAAAGTACATTGATATATTGACGACAGTAAAATGATACTGAATTATAATGCAGTGGAACCTCAATCTATAGTTTTTCAAGGGGCCAGTTGCACTGAAATATAGAGGCGGGACCATAAAAAAGGAATATTATCATCGAGACTGGATGAAATGAACGATATATACGGCGAAACGATGATTCTGGGTATGATCGATCGAGATTCCACTTGATATCAATAGATTGTTAACCTTTAGCTTACGGGGCCCATTTTTCCGATTCCCTCCTTAGAACGGGAAATTTCATACACCCTTCGTAAGAACGGCCATTAAGGTTATATATATATATATATATATATATATATATATGTGTGTATGTATGTATATATATATATGTATGTATATATATATGTATGTATATATATATATATATATATATATATATATATATATATATATATATATATATATATATATATATATATATATATATATATATATACATACATATATATATATATATATATATACATACATACATACACACATACATATATATATATATATATATATATATATATATATATATATATATATATATATATATATATATATACATTCTTGAGCCCGTATTCTTGGGTTACATGCTATCCCACCCCGTAAGGAAAAGGTTAATGAGGATAAACAATATATCAATACACCCATACATAAAATATATTAATGCAACAATGTACAGCATTATATCGATGTATAAAATTACATAGAATCATCGACAGCAGTAAATCGATAATGTTGTTGTTGTTGTGGCTTCTTCCTCACGGTCTGGCGGAAAGCTAGACCATGTCCAAGAGGTGGTTTACTCTCAAAAGGTCATACACGAGAAGAGGCGCAGTAAATAATTGCACACGCAGGAGGTCCACGCAGTTCAATAGGTGAGCAGGTGATGCCGGTGCTGAAGCACATTTATTCAACTTCGAAAAGTTTTCTGTCATTGATAAAAATAAGGCTCCCAATATGTCTACTCATGAGTCAACCGATAGTGACCTGGACTGCCCTGTCCCCTTTAATTGTAAATTGATACTTAAATTTAGTATATCGGTATATTGTTAACATCCATAAACAATATAAAAATGCATCACAGTTAAAATATATCGATAAAACAATGTACAATATTATATCATAGTATAAAATTACATAGATTCATCTACGATGGTAAATTGATACTTAATTATAATAAACTGATTAATTGTTAATATCCACTTTTTAACTTATAATAGTGCGCTATGAATAAGTATTATTTCTACGTTCATTAAACCCGCAAGTCGTCGAAAACATTACACTAATTATAAAGCATAAATAGTAAGTTAATGAATTTCTTCTTAAAACTTAGCACCGTAAAATAATGTTATCATTAAAAAACTCTCTAACATAGGTATTCCAGTTTCTCTGAGCTGTTAAAGAAGAAAAAAAAATGTTTCTATAGATATCATAGCTGGAATTTGAATGCATAATGTAATGAAAGAAATATGTATTTTTTTATGCTAGATAGTTATTATTTTCAAGAAACTATTATAAAATTAATTATATTTACATGCCATTAAATAATTATGAGAATCATAATATTTTAGAAATTACTGTAAAACTGCTGTGGAGGAAAATGTTAACCATTCACAATATCTAATACGTGATTTTTATTTTCTTTTACATTAGTCCTAAATTAATTACCAGCAGAAAATATTCACATTCGAATTTCGCAGGGAAAAAATATTCTAAAAACTACACGTCTTTTTACAGGAACTGCAATTGATGACTTTATTTTAATTTTTTTTGTTTCCCAAAGGCCCAGAATATCAAGTGAAGGCAAATATTTGTATTCTGTCCCCTATGGAAATGCTGCAGTGACAAAGTATATGTTCACTTTGAAAGAGCGGACCATTTTTTGAAACCGTAAACTATTCGCTTAAATTTGAGTGCATTATAATTATTTGGCTATACTTAATTTTTGAGAATTGACTGTAAATTGAATTTTTCTCTACTGTATAACTTTTTTAAATATTCTATATAACAATGAGAATTGAGTGCTAATCTCAATTCACTGTCGGGAGATCTATAGACAGAAAGTTAAGTCACACGCTAATTACTTATTTAATTATTTATTTACTTATTTTTTATAAAAAATATTTCTGGTACTTCTGTTTATAAGAAAAATAGTGTATAATTTACTTAATTATTTTATAAGAAACATACATTGTATTTTACCATAATATAATTTAACATATATTGACTACTTACGGATTTTACAAGATCGATTATGTAGAATTATAAAGCCGATTTATGGAAAAGAAGGAACGGTAAAATGTTTGCCCAAAATTGGAAATCCGGAAACTTTCCAGCAGGACAATATCCGGATGTCTTGGTCTCTGGTAATCACTATCTGATTATGTGTGTTCGAATGCCAATTTTGACATGGACGTTTGTAGCCATTCGGAATCACCTTTAAGCAGTAGGTCCCAGTCAAATTAGCCATTCTGTAGCAATTATTGATGGTAGCTACGGTCAATATTCAGGAATTCCAATTTTGGCCAAACAAATCACTGTTGCTTCTTTTCTATGAATCGGTTTATAATTCTACAAAATAGATCTTGTAGAATTCGTAAGTTGTAATTATTGAGCCCCTTAAAGCTCAAGTGGTGTAACTCACATTTTTCTAGTTTTGAGATATTTAAGGTTTTTATAGGATTATCATAGTAAATTCAGCATTACACTTTTTAAACTTTTTTTTTCCTATATATATTTTTCAAAGGTGTGTTTTACCTTAAATTATCAATTTTAATGAAATATTTCTTCTTATAGACCTGGTGTAGTGGCCTAAATGGAGTTACACCACTTGTGTTATAAACAAGTGAAGTATATCAATAACAAGGCAGATTTTTTTAAGAGTCTTACCATCAGTTTAAATCTAGTTGAAAATTTAATATCAGTCATCATCAATATTGTCAGCATCTAGTGGCCCAATGTCTTTAAAATCGTATGATGTCTGAATAGTGTGAAAGTAAGGGTGATGGATTGGTGGGATAAAAGGCAACAGGTTTTCCATATCCTTCTTCTTTCTTTGGTAACAGGCCTTGGTCCTCTATAGCTTTTCCTGAGCTATGTTAGCTAGAGATACTGGTCGACCTCTTCTATCTGATGGTGTAAAGTCCAATTGTGAAAATGGCATTTCATCTCATAGGGTTTCTTTGAAAAATATTATAAACGGTTCATTGTTTTTATACCGAATCCATTGCATTTTCATACATGATACTGGGTGTTTTTCGGTATCGGTCTTCCTTTTGGTGATTTGTTTCAGCAAATTTTCTGCAGACAAGAAGTTTTCATTTGTCATTACGGTAACATGAAATGGTTTTTTCCTCTGGATTTTGCAATAATATTGTACCAATCATTTGGGAAAAAAAGTGCTGAGTCCTATTGAAGTTCTCTATAGAGGCAAACTCACAGTCATTATCGAAATAGGAGTGTCCACTTCTCATGAACTTTTGATCAATGATTTGAATAGTGTTTGCGTCACTCAGCATTAGTTTCATCATTGACATGGCAACTTTCCAATTTTAGTTTTGCCCAGTACATGTATCACTCAACATCACAACGTGTTTGGCTCCAACTGCCCAGGTTTCTATGTGTTTGATCAAACAAGCACTTTCTTACGAACCTCGAGATCCAGTCGCTTCATCCCAACAATACATAAATCCTCGTTTTGATTTTAGATCATGACAACCCAAATTATAAACATATAAATTACTTTTTGTAATACGCTACTTGGTATGTAAGGTTTGGGAAAGATAAAGACTTCTCTAAATCAAAGTCAAAGGCGTAGTAGCTGACATCTCCAGATGACCTTTTTGTGTCAATTTTCATTACCTCGCAAGCTTTCTCTGCTTAGCGCAGATGCAGTTCATAATCCTGTTGAAGTTTGTGTTTTTCGTCTTCATCCGTAGAATTCTTAATTTTATTGGCCAAAGTATCACAATTTACACAAGTGTCCATGTGAGGAGCATGGAAATGTAAATTAAATTCCGTATTAAGCGTACTTCGGTAGATGTGTTCTTCCACAGGCTGCCTTCCTTGACTCTCAACGTGATCCTAATACAAATTATAGAGCAGACGAATGTTTATATCTTCCTTTAAATACTTACTGTTAGGGTTGTGGGCCCTGGTGAAATGTGACTGATAAGCAGGGAATGTTGAAATATGCTCCTGAACTACTACCATTCTTTCTTCTGGGATTTTGTTGGAAGGGATGTTTTTCCGAGTTTATCTTCACCTGGAGTCTCCCCGCTTGTTACCTTTATTAGAGATCGTGTCATGTGCCCATCGGAGATTTGCAAAGTTTCAAGGAAGTATTTTTTACATACTATCAAACTTCTTCCGTCAATATTCAAATAATGGAAAAATTACAAGTATTGCGACGATTCTTCTCACCAGTCGTTAGCCGGTGTCGTTTTGACATTTGCTGTTTAATTAATCCACATAAAAATGCGTTTTGGGCAGAGAATGAACCAATTTTCCAGAAAGATTCAAATGCATTTTTTCGTGCTTCATCTGAAATGTTGTGATAACATCTTTTTCTGCAATTGCAGTTTCGGTTACTGAATTGTTTGCTATCAATAACCTTGCCTTTTCTTGTCGTGTAGGTTTGCTCAGAATTTCTTTTTCGTTTCCTCTCAGCTTATTTAGACTCATTAACTTTTCTTTTCATAAAAAGATTAGGCGTACCTTTTTCCACATCATTTTGTTCAGTATCCACTGTTCTTTCTTCAGTACCATTATTCTCTTCACCTGAAAAACAAAGAAAAGAACATTAGAAGTGGTAATCCGTAACAAAATTTTAATAACCCTTCCTCTGATTTCATTTCTCAAATTCCACTTACTGTAGGCTAAGCCTTTACGTATAAAACGTAATAAATATTTTCATAACATATGATTTTCACAAAAAAATTCAGTAGAATTGCTGTATAAATATAATTATAATTCGTTGAAAAACTTCATAATGAAGGCAGGTTACGACTGATATAGAATCTAACATTAGATTCAATATATCCCTGGTGTCAAAAATATTATGGTTCAATATTGCAATCATGCGTTATATTTTGCCTCATAGTAGCAATTGAATAAAATACTGAACTGCTGAGATGTTAACATAACAGAGAAAAACATTATCGATACATCTCCAATCTAAATGGAATATGTTTACAAAATTAATTTTATTGCAAATACTTCTAATTTAACACACATATTTCACCAATATTCCTAGTGAACCTTTAAAGCGTTTGTGAGCAGAATAAAACATTTTATTTGTATCTTAAAAACGCACGCCAAATATTTTTTGAACAAATTTTTATGCACCACTTGAAAATATCTTCTTTTAATAAGCTACAACAGATTTTCAGAAACTGATTTTGAGAAAAAAAATAAACTTAAAACGGAAATAAACGTTTAATTTCAATTTCGATTTGTTTTCGATTTAAACTACATTTTAAAGGATTTAAAGTTCTGGAACAAGTTTGAATGATCTTAATTGATCAAACAAACACAAAAACAAACATTCTTCGTCACTTCCTGTTCAACATCCATGAAACCAAAAATACTTGAATTGTTAAGGAAAACCGATAATAAACAAAGAAATAAACACATACCTGAACTAGACTGTTCTGAATGTGATGAAAAATATTCATCACTGGATTCATTATCAACAAATATGCTTTGCTCACTAATGCTTCCTTCATCACTAGAATTCACAGTGAATAATACAGAACACAAGTTCACAAAATAAAATGGTAAATTTGATTGTTCCAATAAGCAGAGGATTTCACATCAATCTACAAAAGAAGGAACACTCTGATGACAGTTGCAGGCAAAGTGGTGTAACTCAAGCTACACCACTTGGGCTTTCAGCAGGTAAATGGCTCTGCTGACTGCATAAAATAGTGCTGCTACCTACACGATTGCTAAGGGAGTTACAACTTACACCATTTGTGCTCTTAATAGAATGGCCTTTGTTGAACACTTCTGTGACCCCAACCCAAGGATACCAAAAAATGGAGTTACACAACTTAGGATTTAATGGGCTCATATTTTAAATTATATTATGATAAAAATATAATGTCTCTTATAAAACAATTAGAATAATTTTACAGTATTTTTTTTATAAAATGAAGTACCAGAAATATATTTAACAAAGAATAATCAAATAAATAATTAACATACCACGTATAAGTGCCACATATAACTGTCTAAGATCTCCTGACAGTGAATTGAGATCAGCACTCAATTCTCGCTTTTTTTTAAGAATATTTAAACAAAAATAACACCAAACAATGGAAGAAAATTCGAATTAAATTTAATTCTCAAAAATTAAGTATACCCAAATAACCATAATGCACTCAAATTTAAGCGAACAGTACACAGTTTCAAAAAATAGTCCGCTCTTTCAAGATGAACAAAAACTTTGTCACTGCAGCATTTCCTTAGGGGACAGAGTAAAATGTGTGCCTTAATTTGATATTCTGGGCCTTTAGGATGGAAAAATTTAAAATAAAAGCATCAGATGCAGTTCCTGTAAAAAGACGTCCAGTTTTTAGTATATTTTTACTCTGCGAAAATAGAATATGGATTTTTTTTTCTGCGGGTAATTAATTTAGGACACATGTAAAAGAATATAAAAAGGTGTATTAGATACTGTGATCGGTTAACTTTTTCATCCACAGCAGTTTTACATTAATTTCTTAAATATTATGATGCTCATAATTATTTCATGGCATGTAAACATAATTAATTTTATAATATTTTATTGAAAATAAAAACTGTCTATCGTGAAAAAAAAGAATTTCTTTCATTGCATTATGCATTCAAATTCCCCTTATGATATGTATACAAACAGGTTTTTTTCTGAAACATCTGAGGGAAACTAGAATACCTCTGTTAGAGAGTTTTTTTATGAATATATTATTTTACGGTGCGAAGTTTTAAGCAAATATTCATTAATTTATTTTTTATGCTTTTTAATTAGTTTAATGTTATCGACGTGTTGCGTGCTGAAAGTACGTAGAAATAATGCTTATTCATAGCGCACTATTATAAGTTAAGAAATGGATCTTAACAATTTATCAGTATATTATAATGAACTATCAATGTAATATCGTAGATGAATCTATGTAATTTTGAACTTTGATATAATATTTTACATTGTTTTGACGATATATTTTATGCGTAATGCATTGTTATATTTTTTATCGGTGTTAACAATGTAACTATCTATATATATATAAAACTGTTCCGTTACTGACTGACTGACTGACTGACTGACAGACAACGCACAGACCAAACCGCTGGACATAAAGTGCTGAAATTTGTACGGCGATTCTTCTTATAGTGTAGGGGTGCACTAAGAGAGATTTATGAAAAATTTTCCTTAGATTTTTTTAAATAATATTTTTAAGTTGTCTTTGTAATATTCTTTAAAGTTTGCATTTAAAATAATAATCTGAGGATTATAAAATTTATATGAAGAGAAAGATCCTAAAAATGCATTCAAAATGAAATCTTTTTCGAATCTTTACCTCCATTTTCCGAATTTTGGTGCTTTTTTAAAGATTAATTTTTAGAATTTAATTTATTAATTGCTGATCACGTGATTTCTTTTTTTTTTAAATTTTGCGTCACGTGCATAACAACTAAATAGACAAAAAAAATTTCTTCCTAACGCGGCAGACGATTCGACACTATCCAAAAAAATATTAACATGCACTAAAAGAAATGTTCCTCAAACTGTCCTATATTAACTGTACTATATTATTTAGTACGTTATACTAGATATAATTTGAATATTATCTTCTACATTATTTTGTCTATAAAAATATCCGTTACGACTTTTTTTTAAATATACTTTTTCATTTTTGACATCAATTGCATACATTGATCGTTGTATTTATTATAAATATATTTATATATATTTTTGGCATTAATTCCATACATTGACCGTGTATTTAATTTGAATGCACTCCGTATCGAAGTACGGGGTTTCAGCTAGAGTATAAATAAGTATCAATTTACTGTTGTCGATGCATCTATGTAATTTTGTAAATGGATATAATACTGCACATTGTTGTATTAATATATTTTATGTATGAGTTATTGATATATTTTTTATCGTTATTAATAATCTATCGATAATTTTATAATTTATTAATATTTTAGTGTCGTCGATATATGAATATAATTACTACATCGATATAATATCGCACATTGTTTAACAGATTTATTTTATGTACGATGCATTGCAATATTGTTTATCGATGTTAACGGACCTGTGCATGAACTTATGGAATCCAAATGAACCTCGTGTATGACAGCAAAATCTATTCATACGTCAACAGAATTTGTAATTATTCTACAGCTTTGCAACATTTTATTTGACTTCAAATAAAGCGTTTAATTATTTTCTAAATGATTCCCAAGCGACACGGAACACATGAACAGCAAAAAAACAGATATTGAAGCAGATATTGAAACAGATATTGAAAAACAGATATAGCAAGCCCTGAAGGTAAGGAAGGACAACTGGCTCCAACACGCAGATGTTCAGCATAACGCAGCTGTTCAGCATCCTCTCTTCACGGTGTCTCCAGACTCGAATGCGACCATCGTGGTGTTGCAGACAGAAGCGTGACTCGTCAGTAAAGACAATTTCATTCCATTCTGCCGTCCACATCCTTCTGTCATCCAACCATTGGCGGCGGAGACGTCTGCCGTTCTGTGTCAAGGGTAGACAAAGAAATGGACGTCTTGCGGACAGACCACTCTGCTGTAAACGGCGTCGAATGGTACGCGCAGACACTGGATTATGCGTTACAGACTGCATGTGCTGTGCTATGGTTCGTGATGTGACTGAGCGATCCGTCACTGCCATGCGCACAATTTGCCTGTCATCACGTGAAGTGGTGCGCTGAGGTGGATGCGATCGAACACGCCGGTCCGTCGTACCCTCCTGCATCCAACGATCACATATCCGCATTACAGTTGTTTGGTTTCGTCCAACATGACTACCGATTTCCCTCAAAGATAATCCACAATCTCGGTAGGCCACCATCCTTCCTCTGTCGAACTCGGATACTTGATCAAAAGATGATCGCTGTTTTCGACGAGGCATAATTGATCGTTTTTTTATTTTAAAAACCACAAGAAAAACACAATTTCCGAACTTCAAATCGTCCAAATCTCCAAGCCTTAAATAGCGCTTTGAAGTGGCGCCACAGGCGCGCGTGATGTGCGTCTGCGCTGAAATTCTAATCATTTGCATATCTCACCTCCGCTAACGCATGTTGTAAATTTCATGTTGTTTGCATGTTTCCTTCAGGGTGTTGCATTTACAGTGGCCAGCAGTGTACATTCAATTAATGAAATATTTTTCTTACTCTACCACCTGTGTGCTATGCCGTGGTATTGAGATTATAGTAAAGACGAAACGTATGGAAAAGACTCTTATGTTCTCTGGGTATGTATATTCAAAAGACGTTCAATGAAGAAAACTGAGAGTGTTTTTTTTCTGAAGTTAGCAACAATGCGAAAGTAAGAAATTAAACTATAGATGACTTTATGAAATTAAAACGAATGTGTGGTAATTCTTTTTGGACGTAGTAGACCATTATGTTTTCGTCGTTGTGTAATTGTTAAAAAAAAGAAAATTGCTTTTCACATACACTGTAAAAGTGAAATTCTGTTTTATATATATATAACAAAAATGAATATAACTAGTAGGGCAGGAAAGAATGTTTGTGTCAAAATAGTGGGATACTCAAAACAGGTAAATTATCTTACCCATAAACATTACACCCTGAAAAATGTACCTTTTTTTTTACCTGGAGCAGCATTTCATTTTTATAGTGAGTAGTAATGAAATTCAGTGATTCTGAGTTAAGAAATTAAATGCGTTGTGCACTCGCGACTTGTGTTCACCAATTTCTTAAAAAATTTAGTAGAAAAACATTCCACAGCTTCCTTAAACTTAGTTATATGTTCTCGCTCCGTGCGAATTCTGGTTGTTTCCAACGGATGTTCAAGCGGGTGATGGTCATATGAGAGTGCTGACTTTTCGATAAAGTAAAGCAGTTTACATCATAAATCCGTCTGCACTTTTCATTACCAGAGTCTGTGGGTTTTAGTCCCACTATTTGCTTGCAGTTTTTTCGGAATCGGCTTTAAGCAGTTGGTCACGGTCAAATTAGCCCTCGTGTTACAAAAAATTACCGTAGGGCTCTAAACCATACAAGTAACCAGCCCAACAGAATCTGACGTTATTCCGGTTGTATAGGGTTCCGTGAAACAACAGCTTCTCAGAAATGCCTTCGCCACATACTTTGAAAAGTGTACTGAACGATGAGACCTTTGCATATCATCTAAGGGGAGATTTTTGAAAAAAGTATAACATAATTTTTTTTCTGTGCCTGTATTTATTTGTATTTCTGTAATTTCATTCACAGTTTTTATGGAAAGCCCGTTGTATCTGCATCTGTTGCCCCCTCCCTTAGCGTGTACTATGCGGTATGCTATAACAACTTACACTTGACAAAATCAGTGATTAGATTTCTTCATCCCTTTGGAAAATTCGCACCCATAGGACACTTTTATAAAATATTTTACTCCAGAAGCAAAAAAGAAACATCCATTATTCGAGCATGTAGAATTTCGAAATTAAAGCAATTTTTCCTGATTTACAGCCTACAGGAGAAAAAAAAATTGAGACTGCACACGACGGAAAGTATCTCCATTAAGTAATTGGCTAGAGAGGGATAATTTGAGCCAGGTTTTTGTTTTTTATGTCCTCCTTATTACTGTGCATGTCTCATTAAGCAATGCTAATATTTCCTACATGCATCACAGAGATGAAATTTGGGGAACGATGAGCCGCCCTGCTTTTTATTCTTTGAAATCAATTAGCAGATTGATTTAAATAATCATTTTTCGCCTGACATCGTGAGACTGATAGAATGATAAGATCTAAAGAAAAATGTAAGTGTATGTTGTCAGTTATATGACATTGAGGCAGTTTCAGTTTATTTTGACACTATCTTAATTTTCAGTTTTGTTTAAATATTTTCCTCCCAATATTAAAACATTCTGTACTAAATAAAATTAGAACAGGGTAAATTATAGGAAATTAATTTTAAAAAACCTTATTATGATCCATAGTATGCTTCTGAACATATTACTGTTAAGTATATTATGCCGCATTCATATGCGTAAAATTTAAACAAGCATTCTCCCCAATAATATGAACCGGGTGGTCCAAAACTATTGAGCGCATTTCATGTTCGAAAAAAGAAAGAACAAAATGAGGAACGTACATGTTTATTGTTTTTTTGGAAAGACAATTTGAAACAGTTTTACACAGCAAAATTTTAAACATTGAATCACTGCCACATAAGCCGGTAGATGGCGCGACAATTTTTCGCAGGAACAAATTCTGAATCTCCTCATGCAGTAAGAGAAAAAAACACACAGTAGCTCGAAAGTGAATGTTTGGTGCGCATTGGCTGCTGATGGGTGTATGATAAGGACCGAGTGTATATAAATCCAGTTCCGGATATTGATGACCTAAAACGACGAATCACTGAAGTCATTTAAGAAATACCTGCTGAAATGCTGCAAAACACTTAGCGGGAAATTCAATATGGGCTGGGTATTTTGCGTGCCAGAAATGGAGCTCATGTGGAAGTTATTTAATGTTTAAAATTTTGTTGTGTAAAACTGTCTTAAATTGTCTTTCCAAGAAAACAATAAACATGTACGTAGCTCATTTTGTTCTTTTTTTTTCGAACATGAAAAGTGGTCAATAATTTTGGATAAACCTGTAATTCCAGTGTATTTAAAGCGGGCTGTTCAACAAAGCATAATTAATAAGTACCCCCTCAGGACCTTCAGGAAGTGTACTGGGAACAACAATACATGAGCCGGGCCCTCTACTGTAGGATAAATCAATGCATATAACTTCAGTGATCATGAAAACATGAAAGTAGGAAGGAAAATAGAAATACGGGGAAACAAAAAAGCTTCAATAGTTCAAGTAAAAGTAAAACATGGGAAAAAAAGCTAAAAAAAAAATAAGATGACGCGAAGCTCCAAGCAAGGACGTGGACCAAACGGAAATGACGAGCAATAAAGAGGGTGAACGAGCAATAAAGAAGTGAAACTCATCAGTTTCTGGAGCGGTTTCTGGGATGAATTGCAAAGCGAGATGACAACCAACGAACAGCATGAATCAGAGGCCAAGAAGAAGGGCGATTAAAGTGATAAAAATAAGAAAAAAAGATCAGGAAACGAATTTCAGTCAAAAAACATAGAAAAGAGTTTGTGGCGTCCGTACAGACGAAGAAAACAAGAATGCAAATTTTTACGTTCAAGTCAAACTGACTTGGAATTTTTTAACTGTGATAAAAATAATATCCAAATCTTCTACCACTCTCTTTTTCGTTTTTCGTTTTTCGTACTAGCTATTGCCAGACAAGGTGAACTGGCGTTCAGTTTATACCAGCGGTTGTGCTGGTCTTGTTGGATGTAAATTGGTTTATAAGTTCCGCTTGTTATATTAAATTGGATTGCATACAACTACTCGCCTTGTTATTTAACATTCTGAAATAACGAGGTCATGTGGTGGATTCGGATAAACTCAAGCCTTAGGATAATATTAACTAGACCACTCAGATCCCCACAAGTTTATTAAAGTAAGGAAAGAACAACTTAAATGACAGGGAAAAGACAGTACAAACAATAAAAAGTTACGACAAAGAATTGCAGGCGGCCGTTTCTTGTTAGCTGGGTCAACAGGGTAGTAATCGGCAATATTTTTAATAAGATCACTTGGTAAATTTTTCTGTTGTTGTTGTTGCTTATGCCACTTGACCGACATCAACATCAGATCAAGTCCCGAAGGCTATGGGCAATGAAGGTGCGGCTCCTGTTTTGAATAGCACCACAAGGGTCGGAGTACAACTTGGCCAAAATACCAGTCCCGTAATTTTGAACCGGGAAAAGTGACGAGAGCAGAACACTTGGCCCCTCACCTCCAGAGGTAATTTTGAAAACTTTACATTGCAGCCACGACAGATTTTAAGTGCCCCAGGAGTCATTAGTGTACTTGAAAGTGGAATTGTCAGCGACGAGAGTCGAACCAGTGACTTTCAGAACAGTAGCCCGCTGCTCTTGCCAACTGGGCTACTGCGCCCATCTAAATTTTTAAGAAAGTTGATAGCAAGATTTTGAAGATAATTTGAATATCGGGGAGATTTATCTCCCTATAAATGTCAACATAGAGAAAATACCATGGGGAGGTAGTGGGTTTCCGAATATAAGTACCCCAGTTGACAAGGAATTCCTATTGTGGCATTTCTCTAAATTCGATACTGGTGAATGGCAAAGTGCCGTCAACCAG
Source organism: Dolomedes plantarius (assembly GCA_907164885.2). Taxonomy (NCBI): domain Eukaryota; kingdom Metazoa; phylum Arthropoda; class Arachnida; order Araneae; family Dolomedidae; genus Dolomedes; species Dolomedes plantarius. Next base: position 106,202,859 of record OU015502.1, read on the forward strand.
TCAACTTGGAAGAACCATCGTCTATCACGAATTGTGGCACAGATTTACAGAGCAAAAGGAGGACAAATTACATTAAAAACCAAAAAGGCGGAGCTAAATAATCTGTTTATCAACATTATACGTTCATTATAAATCTAGCTATTTTGGAGCTTACTTCATTCCAGTGCATATGTCTATCCCGAGTTGCAGTAAAAATTTAGAGTGCAAGTGGAGGACAAAATGCATTAAGATGAAAAAGGCTGAGCTAAATAATCCGTTGAACAACATTATGCGTCCAATATTGTTGTTGTTGTTGTTGTTGTCGCTAATGCCCCTTGACCGACAAGTAACATCAGGTCAAGTCCCGAAGGCTATGGGCGATGAAGATGCGGCTCCGGTTTTTAATAGCACCGCAAGGGTCGGAGTCCGACTTGGCTGAATGACCGGTCCCGTAATTTTGAACCGAGTCAAGTGACGAGACCGGATGCGTCCAATATAAATCTAGTTATTGTGGAACTTATTGCATTCCAATTAGTATGTCTACCATCGAAGGGTATATTCAGGTGCATATGTCTACGAAGAATTGCGGTACAAAATTTACAGTGCAAGATGAGAACAAAATACATTAAGACCAAAAAGGCGGAGCTAAATAATCCGTTGAACAACATTATGCGTTCAATATAAATTTAGTTATTGTGGAGCTTATTGCATTCCAATGAGTATGTCTACCATCGAAGGGTATGCATATAATATATCAAAATTTACCGCAATATAGTATTAAAACCCTTACGTAAGTCTCAGTACTTGTTAAGCAATGCATATAATAGTTCATGATTATTTTATTTTCCCCCGTAATGCTTCTACACGTGATCCTCGTTTTATTTTTGCGCAGTGCTGCAGGATATGACCATTCTATTGATGTTGTATTATTGCTTAAATGTTCTGGAAAAGTATCAGCAAACAGACCTTGTCGCATCAGTGTAGGGAGCATTGCATATGAGGAAACTCATGACATGGAAGTCTAAAATCCCATGCATTTCTGACAAACTCGGGAGCAAACGGAATGTTTTTGTCAATAAAATGAAACATTTCATTGTTTATACAAAAGAGAATGGAATACTAGTTTAAATTTTTGATTTAGACCTTTTCTCATTAAGAGCTCCTTTGCTCAATATGTTGCAATATCATGCACAGCGATATTAATGGTTTGGGTTTTTCCCATGCTTATAAAATGCGACAAACTGACTTATTTTATCCCCAATATTTATTACTGGAATTAAATTAGTATCTATAACAATGAAAGCACAAGCCATACAATTTTCTCTTTGATAAAAACCTCTTGGAACTAATTTCTCTCTTAATTGAAATTGTAGAATAACGTGCGGAGTCATTGCCACAGTATAAACTTACCACCCAATTATAATTTATTTTGATAAATTATTTTGACAAGTTGTTTGACAAATTTAATCTTCGAATTACTGGACCGGACTGAGAAAAGCAATATAAAGTATAATTCATTGAATTTCTTTCATAATAGATTTCAATTACATACATTGATTAGCATTTAGAAAACCTCGTATCTCCTATATAAAATGTTTGTTTCAAAACGATTGTTCTGTCTTTTCGTTTTGCTTAAACAAATTATATTCCAAAAATGCTATCGAGAAATAAATGACCACCAAACATGGATTGCATTCAAAAAGAGTATCTAGCTGTACTTATTATAATCCAAAAATCATAGAAATAAATTGTTCCGAACGTATTTTGCATATCGTTCCAGTATGCAAACAGGAAACAATTAAATAGTATTCCATATGTTCTTTGCAACAATCATTGTGGCTAACATTTCATAAACATATTTTTCCGTATCGCTTATATATCAAGTTTAACTGAATAAAATGGCTAAATGTAGTTTAATAGAAATATTTCTATGCATCGTGATTTCGTCTAGGCATTATATTACATTATTAAACTTTTCATGCATCGCATGATATTTCTGTCAGAAAGTATCGTGTTTAATGTGATTTTGTCTGTGAAAACTTATTTATAGAAACATATTTTTACATTATGTTATTTTAAAAGGCATTAAATACCTGTATAATGGTTACTATTGCTACAATCATTAGTTAATTTTAAAAACAAGCAGAATTTTTCTGATATGTTTATAACTGGACTTGAGATTGGCAACAAATTGTAAATGTTAACGTTTACTTGCGAGGAAAGCCACGGACCACACTTGTATTAAACCTTCATGAATATGATTGAGTATGCATGAAAAATGTCTTCAAGAAATGCTGTTTATTAAAATCATTTATTATCAGTCCTTATTTCTAATAACAGTATAATTTTTAGATAAAACTGAGGGTTTTCTATATTTTTGTAGGCTATTAAGTACTTTCAGAAACACATGTTTAAAATTACGAGAGAAAACGCTATCTTCGTTTTCCAATAAAATTGATTCATCCCATCGTTCATTCAAACACGAATATAAATGCAACCATCCAAGTCATATATTTAATTCAATTTATTACCATGTTTTAATTAACTTGCTTTCTTGTTTGTTTGTGTGTGTGTTTGTCCCTAACAAATCTTGCAATCGATTTTTAACTAACATCCCGACTAGCTAGACATTTGAAACTTTTAGAATAGCTCAGAACACGATGACAATGCATTATTTTAATACTTTTAGCCATCTTTAAGCAGAATTGAAATCTTTTTCAGTTAATTTTGTTTTGTAGACTGGTGCAGACATCTATCGCCCGGGACGGGAATGAAAAGTTAAACGCAAGTTAACTTCCAATTAGCTTCATTTTCTTTCAAGTTGATGGGGTTAATTCATCAAAAAAATTTTAAAAAAGTATTTATTAATACATAGAATTGTCAAGTTTATATGATTCAACAGAAAATTCAAAAACATGGTATATAAAAAGTTCTTTTTATCTTGTAATTATTTATAATTTATATAGCTGAGAGATACAAGATAGTTAATCATAAATTTGATGTGATAATCAGCCAACTATAATGCAATATTCTCAGTCTTTCAAGCAAAAAAACTCTGTGTAATGGATTATCTGAGCACTTGGATATCCTGAAGGGTAAGAGTTATTATTGATCGGACCTTTTGCAGTTGTTGTCAAAACCTTAATTAATAGAAAGCTATCCCAAGAGGGTGCACTCAGTAAGTGAAAATTTCAATGTGCTTTCGGTTCTTCGGAAGCCTGGCTCCCAATTAATACATATGAGTTAGACAGAAATCCGCGTTTTACATCAAAGTTAAATTGCTTTAGCGTGATTATTGCGATGCAGTTCGGTGCTTATGGACGGACAAGTGGCCCCTCCTTTATTGCACCTAACTTTAAACAAACAAACAAACAAAAATAACTCTAGTATGTAAACAGGGTGCATTATTGCGATAAGACTAAAAAAAATTATAATCCACTGTCATTACGTTCGGAAAGTATCACTGTTCAACAGTTTATGTACGAGGACCCGGGTAGCCTAGTGTTACCAAGTTGGGCTTCGGATTGAGGGTGCACAGTTCGACTCCTGACGAACGCTGTTAAATAACTTTGTGTTTACGCCGGATGTGGGCACATTAAATCCGTAGACCAGTAAGTCCTTGTATGAGGTCAGAGAGAGAGGGGGGGGGGGGTACAATCCACCGAGATGTCACCCTGGGGGATACTGGGTGAAACTTGAAGTGACTCCAGGGGGTGGTGTTACTTCACCTACATGATGCCCCCCAGTTAAAGTGTGAATTTCTTCACTGACAATCGCCCCGCATTGGTAAAGAACAGCAACAATATTTCATGTACGACATAATCCTTTATACATCAATTATTTGAACTGAGAAGCCGAGTTCAAACTAAGTATATGTCTCCATGATATAATGCTAAAACTTGCAAAATTTAATCGCAATACAGGACACTCCGGCAGATGTAGTTAAGAAGTCATTTGCCAGGTCCACACTCGTCCAGCAGATTATCACATAAAATAATTCTGAACCATCCGTCGAGAACCCACAACTACTGATTCAATAGTTATATTATTTGGAAGATGTAGGACACTGGATGTCGGGGTGAAGACTGCAAAGCGTTATAATGACTGTAGAAAGTTGGAGGACACACCATAGGGTATTATAGCCATGAAGTTCGTTGTTGATATATTATGAAGCCATTTGCTATATAAGCTATGTTTGACCTATAATTTCCATTCATAATTAGTATGAGGGTTCGATGGCTTGATCTGTAAGTTATTGTTGGCCCATAAGGTTACTGAAGCTTCTATTGAATTAATGAATTTACCACTGCGCAATAAATTCACTAACAGTTAAGTGAGGCTCATATGGTAGAACAGATATGCCAGAGACCGAAAATCACTAAACTCGTTGATCATACACGTGGTCCCAAACTAACATCCTACGTTCGAGCTTGCTCAAAATATGATGACATTTCTAATTGTAATAGCAGAGATCATCAATATTGTTGAGCGCGGTGGCCCAGTTTCCAAAGGCAGTGAGCCAGTGACCTGAACGTCGCTGGTTCGATGCCCGTCGCTGACAAAAACACCGCCGAGTACATTAATAGCGGCTGGTGCACAAAAAAACTGTCGTAGCTGCAATGTCCTCCAAGTTTCCAAAATACCTCAGGAGGTGCTGGTTCAAGTGGCCCTGTATCGTCACTTGACTCGGTTCAAGCATTCGCGGACCAACATATGGAAGTCCAACCTCTTTTGAGGCAATGGCACCCCCTCTTCTATGGATAGTGCTTTGCCCTATTCGCAGACACGATAAAAAACAAAAAAATCAACAACACCAATATCGCTCCATGTCTTTGCAAATACGATGTTCAGAAGTTGAAATCGTGTCACGAACCAATAAATTGATGTTACAGAGAGTTCAGAAGTATTTTTCTTTAATATATATCATCATGTAAAACAGGGAACCCTTTAATTTTTAATAATTTTTCTACAAGAAGAAATATAACATAAAATACACTGAAACATGGAGAAATTATTAAATCTGTACTATTTTAACTTTATCGTTTATTATTTTAAACTGATATGTATAATATGCAAATATATATTTTTCCATTTCCCAGTCCATATACTATAATGTTGAAAACTTTGTATTCTAATTTGGGATATATTTTAGCTGTGTCACTAAGGGCTGTTGTTGGCAAGCTCATTTTTTGAGCACTTGCACTAACAAATGTTAGCACTTAGAATAAAACCTATTTAAAGCCAGAATTTTATTCCATTTTCATGCTGGAGAAACAATGGGTTTGATAAAAAACAGTTGATATTATATAAAAGTATTTTCACTGCGCTTTAAATATTTTAATCCTGTGAGGACTTAAGTCTATATTCTTAGACATTTAAGAACACTGCGAGAAATAAAACAGAATAAAGAAATATGCAAAGACATGTGTTGTATGGTTAACATTTGTTGAAAAACTAAACACTTTTATCTTAAAATATTCAAGAAATCAATATAAAACATTTACCTCCGTGCGCCCCTAGAGGGAATAGATTTTAAGAAAAAATTCTTGGAGGATAAAAGCAGCAACAACTATATAAATCTAAATTTTGAATACTTTAGATGGCAATGCAGAAATTTGTAAAATAGAAATGTGAGATTGTAAGATCTATTTTGAATGTCTTAAGGGAAGAAAAAATTGGATAAAATCTATGAGTTAGATAGAAAGATGTTGGATGATATATATATATATATATATATATATATATATATATATATATATATATATATATATATATCTTTATATATAAAAGGCAAAGTCTGTGTGTGTGTGACCGAGTTTTTGTCTGCTCGCGGCGCAGCGCAAAGACGGTAGGTCGGACAGTCTTGAGATTCGACACGGAGATGCCTCCCGAGGTCTCATTATGCACCTCGAAGCCCTTTTTTCGATTTTTTAATTAGATTTTCCGTAATTAAATATTTAGTCGCGATTTGGAGCTCCCGGATGAGTAAAAGCTCCGTAAATCCTAACGTATCCGTCCAAGAATTTTTTTTTTTTCGGACGAGCCTATACGGGAAAGATGACACTATACGGAAATCACAATTAAAATTGTCTGTCTTAATTTATCGATTAATTGTTTTTTTTTTTTCGATCGCCTGTACGCACCCGTTTTTCGGAAAAAAACGCGATTTTGTCCGTGACCCTTTTTTCCAAATTGTCGAATCGATACGCAAATGTCGTTACATTTTTACGAAATTTTTATCTCAGAGACCCTAGACATCACAGTTTCGAAAGCCAGAACCAAAATTAATTTACAAATTGTAGTTATTTTTTAATAATTTATTTTATGATTCGGAAACTTGCGAGAAATCCCATTTTGGAGATTTCGTTCTTCATTTCCGGACGAAGGTAGCGGGTGAAAATAGGAGAAAAACCAGTTTTTTGACGTCATGCACGTGATGTGTTGGGGCGTTTGTTTTCTATGAGGGATTGGGTCGTTAAAGGAAATCGATTACTATTGCAGTGATAATCGATTAAAAAATCACATTTAGTAATGCCGTAATTTTTTTGGCCAGCACTTAGTTAATATCATATAATTTGTGGTGCATTTGTGGAAAAAAATCTATGAAGATTTCAAAGAATTTCAGCATGTGGAGGATGTGATATATTCGCTTTCAAGGAAATCGATTACTATTGCAGTGATATTCGATTAGTAATCCTATGTCAAAAATTTTGCCAAAATGTGCCAGAAAGTATTAAATTTATATGGGTAAAATAATGTATCGTGGTGAGGAAAAGGATGACAGCGAAGCCCATTAGCAAAGGGTTAAGGCTACTAAAAAATTGGTAATTACAGTACCCGAGCAACGCCGGGACGGGTACAGCTAGTATATATATATATCTTACTATTAACAGCTGAAGGTAAAGAAATGTTAGTTTTTTAGTCAGCAGAAACGGGGACGGGTTAATCTCGCCAACCGAGTATAGCAGGATATCGCGACTGGTACCGATATACGCTTGACGGCCGAGACGCGTGCACTGATGCTATCCTCAACTTTCAAAACTTTAGACTTTTTTAATTATTCAATTAAAACCATCGAACTCACTAGAAGAGGAGAGCAGAAGCAGCTAACATTCTAGGTGGGCCAGCTCCTTTCCGTTTCGCAAATTTCAAATATTTTCATGCATGCAAAATTAAACTTTTCCGTCCTCCAATCGACAATTTTTTTATTTCCATGTGTTTTACAACTACTACATTCGGAAAACTGCTTTTTCCCCAAAGCAGTTTTCCGAATTTCACGAAATCGACAATTTTGATGGACAAATATTCCTGTTTTCTGCACCTATTAATGTCAATTTTACGATTTATCGGCATTTGCTAGATGTTCAGCTTACAAAATGCACCAAATACATTCAATAAAAAAAAGCTTTCATTCTAAAAGAGCGTACTTTCAAAACTCACTTTTAACTGAATGCCGAGTTCGTAATTTTTCGACTTATTATTTTACTCACTAATAATTCCAGCAAGTTCGGGAAATTTATTTCTAATTAATGAGCAACTGATAGGATTCTTCCACCAAGAATTTTGAATTCGTCAGAACTGTCTTTCTATTTTTTAAGCACTTTTTCCACCCGAGTTTAATATTTACATTCGGTATTACCACGATATACCGCCCATCTTGCTCAGCTCTATGTGCTGTCGTAGCGCAGTGCTATCGCTCTGACCTGGTAAACCTTATGCTGTGGGTTCGGTCCTAGGTGGTGCCACGTTTTCCAATTTTCCCTATCTTGGTGTTATTTGTTTTTTCCCCCGCGGAACTCTTCAATCATCTTATTACGAATTGTTTGACCCTGCAAAGGGCCTTTTTTTTCTTGTATTATGCGAACTTTTCATCTTGTTTGCTGAGGGCCATTTTTTCCGTAACTTTATAATTAATATCAACTTATTTTCTTCAAATTTTTAAATTCTTCAATTTAATCTTAATTTATTTAATCTTAATATATTTCTAATTTTTAAATTTATCTTACTCTTCTACTTTTTGAAGGTTTTAAACTTAATTTTTATATTAACGTAACTGGTAGCTTTAAATGTAATTTAACTTAATAATTTTTTCTATTGAGTACATGTACATTGATAATAAGTATCTTGCGACAGGAGTTAAAGTCAATAGACTCAGGAACTCTACTCTTCAAAAGAAATTCTGCTCAGTTGCCAAAAGGAAAAAATATTAGTTGAGAACGAGTCATTTAATAATTGAAATCCAGAAATATTTTTTGTTTTAGGAAATGAGAAGTTAAAACCTTTAGAATTTTTTCTATTTGAATGAATTTATTTTTTGTCTAAAAAGCAAAATTTGAAAACGGAAATTTGAAAGAATTATTTCAAAAGCCAAAAACCGAAATTTGAGAAAGAAAATTTTAAATTATTATTTCGTTTTTTAAAAATTCTAATATATATTTAAAAGTGATTAAACGGTATTTAATCTTTAAGAAATGAAGCTATTCCATTTTAAATCGAAAAAGCAACATATCGGGTTGCCACTCAGCTAGTATATATATATATATATATATATATATATATATATATATATATATATATATATATATATATATATGTGTGTATATATATATATATATATATATATATATATATATATATATGTATATATATATATATATGTGTGTATATATATATATATATATATATATATATATATATATATATATATATATATATATGTATATATATATATATGTGTGTATATATATATATATATATATATATATATATATGTATATATATATATATATATATATATATATATATATATATATATATATATATATGTATATATATATATATATGTGTGTATATATATATATATATATATATATATGTATATATATATATATATATGTATATATATATATATATGTGTGTATATATATATATATATATATATATATATATATATATATATATATATATATATATATATATATATATATATATATATATAAATAATCCAACAGAGATAAATAAAAATAATACGAATATAGACAAAAAACAAACAGAAATCAAGCACTCTGGGCATCCACGCACCAACGGCAAGATTCTGTATAAGATGTATAAAGACGTTAGAATAGTATTTATGTTTTCATTTGGTTAAGCTGTAATGGGGGGGGGGTGGCGCTATAGTAATGTTACAATGACGCAACTTTTAGGATAGAATTGGCTGCTGTTTCGCCATAACCGTCACTTACGGAATTGGGATGTGTATGCATCTTTTACTTTGCATTAGGATTATTTGTGTGCTTGGAAGTACGGTGTGTTGAGCCCATACTGTAAGTTGTGTTTGTCTTTTCATTTTATTTTTGACTTATTGCTTCCTTGGGGGACTCGGGGCCTTGGGATGTCTTTTGGGCTTACCTGAATCCTATTCAGAAAGTTCCCCTTGAGGTGACTGATATGGTTAGACTCCCTGATGACGAGATCTGTCGGTTACCTCTATGTTGTTTTATGGTTCAGTACCGGCACTTATACAGAATCTTGCCGTTTGTGCGTGGATGCCCAGAGTGCTTTATTTCTGTTTGTTTTTTGTCTAGATTCGTATTATATTTATCTATCTCTGTTGGATTATTTATTTGTTTTTTTTCATTATGGGGATATGAATTTTCTGCGCTATCCTCTATTGAAAATGTTTTATGTTTTCTTTGCAGGTTATGTTTTATGTTAAAGTCGTTTAGCAGTTTATGCTTGGATTTTATTTTTTGTATATTTCTATTGTTTATGTTTTACACACACACACACATATATACATATATATATATATATGGATAGATACATAGATATCCTGACTTATATTCGCAATTAACAATAATGCTCATTGGTAGATTTTGAAATATACGCCACGCTGACTCCAACTTAGCATGTCGAAATTTATTTTTCTCCAAGCCTCAGAAGTTTTACCGCAAGAAAATTACGTCATCTTGAATTATTTTTAATCGATAGTAATGCTCATGTGTAGATTTTACAAATATACGTCATGAAGATATGCTTTTTAGACTCGTGAGATTTTTCTTATGCCCAGAGACTAAGCACCCTGGAAAGGGTTGAAGAAACTCATAATGTTTTTCCTATTTGCCAACAGGAGTTCCTAAGTAATGTTGTAGCTTTATCCTTGGGCACAAGATTCCATAATCAGTTAAAAATGATTTCGATCGTTATGCCGATCATTACTTACATAATATGCAATATAATCACTATTTCGATGTTTGTTGGAATTAAAATTATCCTCCAATAGTCGGCGCTGGTTACTAGCGTCATTTGTAGTTGTGTTCCGTGTTACGATGCTGGTTGTATAAAATATCAAAACATCGCACAATCTGGTATAATCTAAAATTAGCCTATTAAGAGATTGACTAAATTTCGGCACTGTAAATTGAATAAGTAAAATGACTAGATGAAATAATTGCCCAAACATGGTTTAACAAAAACAGTTTCACTTATTGAAACGTTAAAATGATATTAAAATAACACTTGAAAATAGCTCTAAAAGGTTTATGTAAAAAAAAAATAAACTTAAAATGCTAAATGCATACAAGCGTGACTATCCTTTCCCAAGAAAATGAACTAAAACGGGGGAAGATCTAATCGGGTGAAAGTACGATACCCATTCGTGGCAATTGGACTTTCGCCAGCTACAGTCCAACAGCCATGAGTGAGGCAGAGTCAGAGACAGATAGACAGATCAAGTTCTACCATAGAAACCATAGGAAAAGTGGTCAAACTGCACTTCTTGGGACACGCCCTTTTGTTCAAGCTTTCAGATAGTAAGTAGCGGGGAACCATCATTGGACAGGAAGTAACGAAAAAAAAGAAAGTTATTGGAGGGCTCAGGATCCATGAGTTCGATGTCTTCAGCTATATGACAGTGAGTCAGCATGGGGCATGGACACTAGATTAGAACTTAACTTGAGTATACCCGTTCGTCCCGAAAATGGGAGACAGATCAAGTTCGAAGCAGCTAGTTGTGGTTAAGAAGAGGATTGCCTTGGCCCAATTGGACTTTATCTCCAGTAAGCAAGTTGTTAAGTATCGAGGTATGTGTGCTCAGTAAAAAAAAAAAAATATATTTAAAGTTAGTAGATATTTAAAGTTAAGATTACATTACTATTAAGAATAAAATATTCTTAAAGGAGGAGGGAGAAGTTAAAAGATGATTATTAATTTAAAGAGAATTTTTTTTTATTATTTTAAAGAATAGCTCAAAAAAAACATGTCGAGAAGAAACGAAAAGAAAAAAGGCCCGTTTCAGTGTCGTACAAATACGTATTGACATTACTGTGAAGCTTCGAAAGGGAGGCTAAAAATAGCAGGAGGGAAAATTTGGAAAAGGGCGGACTGCACGGACGGTGGTAGAACCCCAGACCTGCGAGTTCAACGACGCGAGCGATAGCAGTGCACTACGAGAGCACAGAACTCAGTAAGCAAGTTAGGTACAGATCAAGTTCTATAGGACCATAGGAAGTTTGGTCTAACTGCACTACCTGGGCCACGCCCTCAAGTGCAGGCTTTCAGAATGTAAGTTGCGGGGATCCGTGATTGGACATAAAGTAGAGATATAAGAAAAGTGATTGGAGCGCTCAGGATCTTCGAGTTCGATGCCTTCAGCTGGAATAACCGAAACGATCCAGCATCGGGCAGGACAGTAGGAAAGATAATAAGATACTGTAGAGTTCTTCCCGGAAATGGGAAGATCAAGTTCTATCTCTGTCGGCAGCTTAAATAGCAGTGAACTACAGTGACGTAAGCTCATTATGGACATGTGAAAAAATTGGGAGGCTAACTCCATCTACCGGTGTGAGGAACAACGAACGTAAACATCGCGTTTACACCATAGGACCATAGGAAATGGGTCGCAACTGCAATTCCTGGGCCACGCCCTCAATTGCAGACTTTCAGGTAATAAGCAGAGGGGAACCAATGAAACAGAGTATAGGAAAGGAGTGAAATGATTGGGCCGCAGCTAATCCGTGAGTTCATAGTATAAGAAAAGTGAGTAAGCATCGTATTTATAGTAAGTGACAAGAATATATACGTATTTGGCTAACAAATAGAATCGGTTTCGTGGTGAAACTGAACTAGATTTGCTGCGAGCAACTGTAGAGCTTGCAAAATAAATGTTTTAAGTCTGAAAGGCTAGTTTAATTCCATCATTAAAAATGTATATGTGTGGCTCAGTTACCTTAAGAAAGGAAAGGTCACAAAGTCTAAACAATGTTCATACGATTTACGTCAATTTTCCTGGGACGTAACTGTATGAATGAAACCAATTCTTCAGGGAAAATAATCTTTTGACATTGTTTTGGATACAAGAATAATAATTAAGTGTTTATGCTAAATGGATATTTTTCCTAAACACAGTAAAATGCATTAAATATTTGTTGTTTATGTGCACCTCTCTCAAACGTTAAGGCATGAAAAAATGAAATGGAATAAATACGTTTTTTATATGAAAAGAAAGAAAGAAAAACCTTTACTTTTTCCCTACACATAATTTCAATTTCAAAAGAGTTACATTGAATAAAATTTACATAACAGATTTATATATATAAAAAAACTATATTAACTTTTAACTGTTTCTGTACGAACACCAGTAACAGGCATTTAAATTATTATGACCTTTGAAAATAAAATGAAACTTTACTGCATTAAAATTAATGATCTGAATGTTAACACACAAATACACATGTTTGTATTTTTTTTTTCAACATAGAAAAATATTTTTATTTTATTTGTAGACACTGATGCTGCTTAAAATGGTAAATGAGCTGCGAAAGAAATAATACTTAAAAACTTTCCAGAAGATTAACAAACAAAAACTGAGCAAAATGTAACAACAAAAGTTTAAAAAAAAATATAAGTACTTGGATTACGACAAAAAAAAAGAAACAAATAAAAGAATTCTTCCTTCTTGGACAAACAAACTTTTTCATAAAACCTCAAAATTTCCACCGAGAATTATTTTCTCTGCAGCCGCGATATTAACTACCTTCAAAGATGAAACACGTTTAGTAATAACTTTTCCTAAACAATAATTCTGCTCAAGACTTTAAGAAATTCTTCAACGTGATTTTTTCTGCACTAATGAGAAATATATAAAAAAAAGGGAAAGCATTTACCTGAGTTAGAAAGAAGTTAGGAATTAAGGTTTTAATTTTAAAACCTAAGCTTAGCTGAAAGAGGGAAAATAATTTTGCTCGAAATAGAAGCAGTAAATTGTGAAAGAAAGTAGAATATTTTTATCTCTCTTTTTGAGTGAAAAAAGTTTCGAGATTATTGTTTATAAAGTAATATGCCATAAATATAACTCTTATACTTTAAAATTACTTTGTGGTTTTGCACTTGCATTTCAGCTAAACACAGAGTGCGGCAGAACGGACTCTCCTCCATTTCAAAGGATAATAAAAAAAATTGAACAATTTACAGAAAAAATATTTATATTTTCGAAAAGTGCTTATAACGTAGTTTTTTTCCCATTAGATTTTGAAAATATCATCACTTATGTAACGTCCGTTATTTGAAATACACTGCCTAAACAGTTCTTTAAAGTTTTCCACCACTCTGTCGTTCATATCTGCGGCAATATCATTGAAAATAGCATACCTATAGACTCATTATATATTTTCAGGTTTTATAATGCTCCAAGGACTAGCACTTAGTTTCCTCGGTAATGCAAACTCGTTTGAAATCCGTCACAAGATTATTTTTCGATCGTGAACGGCATGAGTTACATAGAGCATGAGTTGCAAACGTGTCCAAAATACCCTCTATATCATGGTTACATAATCATTCGTTTCTAAAGAACCCCTTAATAACCGCGATATTCACCGGACCACCTCATGGTGACTACTGACAACTGAGAAATCCGTCCGATCTGTTGCCACCCCCTGCGCCGTCCTGCACCCATCACTTTCTTGCCAGTAACCTTCAGAAAGGTGAGAGTTCATCCTGTTGGACCCTGTATTTTTTCATTCAACTCAAAAATATGAAAGCAAAGATCTACCGGGAAAGTTTATATTTTCATTCGATACTCTGTATTAAGTTTGTGTTTGCAATATAGTCATACAAGTATTCTTACCGTCAAATAAAGAAAATGCGTTTCAAAATCGCATACCAGTCTTTATCTACAGCATGAGATAATATTTTGAACGATGAACCTTCTTAAAAATGTTTCATGTGGAGAAATGAGAATCAGGATTGTAAAATTTCTATTTATTGTCTTATTGTCTAGAAATAAAAGTGTCATGTTCTAAATATTGTGTAACGGGGAAGAAGTCATTATGGGGAGCATGTATTACTGCAGATGTCGCCAAAATGGCTTTTCCCAATTTTTCTAGTTATAGCCCTAAATAATTATATTATGGGACTTATATATTCCATTATATTAACATGATTATAAGGATATAATGATAATATAACTAATAGAAAAATAGTAAATATTAACATGAAATAACTACTTTAAGTAAGTTATTGAAACAAGTTCGTAATTAATCTATACAACTTTTGAACAAGAAATATATTTCTAAACAGCTAATAGAACACATATTATTAAATAACTACTTTTAAGTGAGTTATTGAAACAAGTTCGTAATTAATCTATACAACTTTTGAACAAGAAAGGTATTACTAAACACAGCCAATAGAGCACATATTAACTAGTATCACGTTATAAATATTTATTAACTGGGCAACAATGTATTCTGATCATATGTTAACTATTTATTCTTAATGCTGCCACTGCTGCATATCATATTTGATGTAACATATGGTTCCAACAGATCGGAATAATTATGAGGTAATAACGAACAAAATTATTAACTAGCGATAAACCTTTCTTTTATGTGTATTACGTTCCTTTAGTTTTATTGCTACAAAGTTTCAGTATAAAGGTATTTTTCCCACTAAAAATATGCATTTCAAATGTATCATAATTTAATATACATGAGGTGCATAAGTTGAGGGGTAACACCTGGAATTAATTCCTTTCATTGTCGAGTAGGTGCAGTTTATTACTAAGGTTTTCTTGAACTGTTGTTTGATGATATTGCTGCACAGTGTTTGGATTTTAAAATAAGGGTACATATATATATTACATTATTACCAATGAAAAGACAATTGCTTAAATAGAAATTTTTGCTTGTATTGCATTTTAAGTTTAATAAATTGAAGTTTCAATTTTTACAAACCCTTACCACTTATAAAACATCCGAAGCTTAACTATCATAAAGTAAGACGCTTAAAAGTATTTTAGCAGGAAAACTGCTTAAAAATGCTTTTAGCAGTATTAAGGTGACTGCCTACGTTCGGAGACAATTTTTAAAAAAATCCTTTTCCAAGGATTTTTTTGGACTTGTATGGTAAAATAGCACTTAAAAATTAAAAAAGTAAGTAAAAACTTACCTGTAAATACCATATTTTTTTATAAATTGGTCAATTTAAAGTATTTTTTAATGAAATTTAGATAAAGTGCCTATCACTCTACACAAAATTCTAATGCTACTATTTTAATTTACTTCTCACACATGATACATAGGGCAGTTATCTTCAAAATGACCTACAATCTAAAAGAAATTTTAAAATGCAAAAATAATACAAACAATTTTTTTTTCCAATATGAAAATTTTCCCTTTCCTTATAAAAGCAGCCGCAAAGAAAAAAACTATTTATTATACATCAATTATTGAATGTAATTTCATTGACAATAGCATCTAAAACATTTCCTGAAAATTGTATCAAATTGCATTCAATGTTATGTAAGATATGACGATAACGGTAGAAATTTGTGCAAAAAAAAAATTCTGAGAAAAACGCATTTAAAGTTGTTTGTCACTTCAATTTTGTAGCAGACGATGTTTTTAAAATAGCTGTAACTCTGCTTCTAATTGATGTAAAATGAAAATCAAAACAGTTTTGAATAGAGGAAAGATTGAATTACATGATTCTTAAAAAAAATAAAATTGACCAAAATAATCAAAAAACGACATTTTTAACGTAGGCAGTCTAACACCTAATGTGTGATGAATAATGTTAATGTGTGATGAATAATTAGTACTAGAAGAATATTTTATTCTGTACTTAAAACTATCATCTATATATGATTATTTAAAATACTGAACATAAACTAAGCACTAAACAACCAACTATTAAGTATTCCTTTGTAAAGAAAAGTTTTGAAAAATCAAAAGTAGTTCAAACGTGGTTTAGCGTTTTAATGGGTTAGCGTTTTGCATTTGCATTTCTATTGGTTAAACTTTTGCTCTAATATTGAAAAGAAAGAAAAAAAACTTATATTTCAGGAGGTTGCTGATGATTTAGGTCCAAACATATTTAGCTTACCGACTCCTTAGCTGATAAAATTAATTATTTTCTATTGTTTTACAATATAAAAAAAGCAACAATCCATACGTTTTTTTAGACGAGCAATTTACGGAAACTGAGCTTTTTCAATTAGATATTCTGTATTGTTTTCATGGTGCTCATTTAGACTAAACTTCTATAAGAAGTTATTTTATTAATTAAAATGGTAGAAAGTAGCTAATGTAATGCTGATATTTTTAGCAGAAAGTACCTCATGACAGTAAATGTTGTCCATAAATACAATAAAATTTAACATGTAATATGAAGCGCTATTAAATTACCCAACAGCTTTTAACATGTGTCCGCATGTATTTCTTTTTAATTCATCCCACGATTGATTAAAATCAGTTTTCTTATTGCAGTACGACAAAAAATATTATATCAAAACATTTTATACGTAGTTGTTAAGAGTTTAGCACCTATTTTATGTTCAATATTTCAAATAATCACATGTAAATGCTAGTTTTACATAAAGAATGAAAGATTCTGCTAGTCTCAATTATTCATCACAAATAATACTGTTAATATTATTTTTCTTGTAAAATTTAACACTATTAAGTGTCTTATTTTATGATAGTTAAGCTTTACATGTTTTATAATCTATAAGGGGTATATAAATATCAAACCTACATTAATTAGTATTTTTGCTAAATATGATATTACAAGTAAAATTTTTAGTTAAATATTTCAACGTGGATTTTTGTGCAAGGAAACGTATGAAATCTAAAATTAATTTTAAATGCAACTTT
The DNA here is from genome assembly GCA_907164885.2 of Dolomedes plantarius. NCBI lineage: Eukaryota > Metazoa > Arthropoda > Arachnida > Araneae > Dolomedidae > Dolomedes > Dolomedes plantarius. Next base: position 106,219,988 of record OU015502.1, read on the forward strand.
AGACACATATTCTTTTGTCTGGTAAACATAATTCAATCCCGGTTCGTATAAAATCCTGGTTCTTAAAATTACCAGTTACGTGTTATACTGGTAAAATGTTTCTACAAATGTACTGCAAATATTTATGTCTAGAGATTTCCGAATGTCTTATTGTAAATTATTGATAATACTGATAACAAATTTAGTTTTTGAATTAATGTTTTAATTATCTTAATAATTTATTTAAAAGATTGTGTCATGGTTCTTATTTTTTTATTGAATTTGAGATTCAACGTATCTGCACCTTTTTATTCGATAATTTTAATATTATAAAATATAAAGTAATATTTCTAGAAAATGTTTGATATGCATATATAAAAGTCTAATTTTGCTTTTCTTATTTACTTTAGATGTAAAAAAAGTGTTCGTGGATACACTACAAAAGGAAAGAAACTTCCTGAGCAGAACATAAAGGTAATTTATGATTATATTCTTTTAATTAATGTCATAATTAAACCACAGAATTTCCTTTGACAAACTGTACTGTAAAAAAGTTAATCATAGAGTCCTAGAAAACGACGTTTCAAAAGGAATCTCTACATAGGATGAGTTATAGAGGAGGAAACTTAATGTAACTATGATATTTAAAATCGTAGAATATGTTTCTAGTACTTGTTAATAAGGGTTTAGCTGTCAATAAAGTTAGACGACATTCAAAGATGTAAATTTCTACCTACAAAACTAAATTAATTGTACTACTCACGGGTGATAAACTAAAACCCAAAGGATAGCTAAATCCAATTATACAGATATGCTAAGAAGCATATTAGCATACTGGCAACGTTTGGGAGAACACCGGAAAATTTCAAACAAAGACGATAAATATTTGTAAATTTCAAGTGTCAATGTTTCTAAATCTCTTATACCTTAAATTTCCAAGGCCGTTTTGGTATAAGTCTATCAACGCTTAAAAATTTTTAAAATATATTTTTTTTTTATTAACTTTGCTTAGAAATTATTTCGCACTTATAATCCTACCTCTTTGCTATTGGTGTTTTAATGCTTAACTGGAACTTTATGTAGAATAAACACGCAAACAGTTAAGATAGAATTCCTTTAACGCACACGGAAAGGATTTAAAACAAGTAACAAGCAATTTTAAAAGATATTTTTGCCGATACAGTCATTAGAGCGAGGCGTTTAACGTGGATAGTTTCATTGATAAGAAATTTTATTTAAACATAAAACTCTTTATTCTTTGGTTATTCTAAGAGAACATTAGCAAAGTACTTAATACTCCATTCTTAACTTTATAGAAATATAAAAACCACCTTATATATATATATATATATATATAGGAAGTTATCAAAATAATAGTACCATCCCTTAAAATAGTCAGTGCGCTACAGAACATCAAATCACTACGATGACGTCATCGGCACTCAGATGTTTACAATACGGAGAAACACAAGTACAGAATGCGGCAGATTGAACTTCCCCATTTTAATGGGTAAAAAAATAAATAAATAAATGAAAATTAAAATGAAAAAAAGAACATACCAAACAATAACAAGAATAAAGCTTTATTGTTTTTAAAGTATTTATTACGTAGTTTTGAAACTACTAAGTTTTGAAACCTACCAGTTTTTGTTACAGTTGGATTACAGTTACTTTAAAACGCAAAACAAAATGTCACTTTATGGGTTCTTTTTGGAAACTCTGACAAGTTCTTATGACTTTTATCATCTGAAAATCTTGCATAAAAAACTGGTATTAAAATTAAAACGTGCAGAGCAGTTACGTGTTCCCTAAAATTAGTTACCTTTTTTGCGAAATTTTATTTATTCATTTAGTTTCTTTCTTGTCCTGATGTAATTGCTTTGTTACCAAGGTCATTTTGAGGTTGTTTGTGAATTAAATAATACCGTAATGACAAAATCTTCCAGGAACTCCAAAAGAGAAACCTTAAGAAAATATTGGAAAGAATTTTTACACTTTGCTCTATGGATTAAAATGTAATTATAAATAACAAAATGTTTACGATGTCATTAAACAATGACTTGTTTAAAACTCGACAAATGAAAAGATTATTAACAAAAGAAGAATTTAATATGTTATGGGGAGATATTAAAAATAAATGTAATGAGAAAAATGGAATAAATTATTTGTAACTAACGTGTTTATTGATTATAAATGATAAACTTTATAATTATGACTGATTCCGTATTGCTGTTAATCAAAATTTAATCATTGCTTCAATCTACTTCATATTTGCAGAGGAAATGATAATTAATATTTGCGTCCTGTATTAGACACATGCGAGCTGAAAGTTTAAAAATGTTACTAAATTGTATTTACTTAAAATATTTAATTATTATAAGATATTTACTGACGAATAAATTGCAATGTCTCCATAATGTAGTGGTAAATGTTATTGTAATTGAAATGGTAATTGGAATTGCATCAAAAATGTAAAATTATTAGTATATAATGTAAATTGAAATTGTAAATCGTAATATGTATAGAGTAAATATCTCACTTCTACCCAGATTTGGGTGTATATAATTTGAAGTGGCACTCTAAATGAATTTGATACAAACACAGTTTATACATGAAGCAATGTTTATTGAATATTCTTGCACATGTAGGCTTTGCTTTTAACAACAATATTCATACGTACTACTTGTCCAGATATATAAATACAGCTTTCAAGAACAATATATTTTTCAATACTCACGAACAGTAAGTCAACCAGCAATTCTGTCACGTAAACCTTGGGCTCCCTAAGCACTAGCGCAGGATAGTACGGGAGCTGCATGCATCGTAGCTCCCTATCGCTTATCTATCAACCTTCACAACCTTTTTCAACCCTAACAACCTTTTTTATTAATGACGTTGTATGGTATTTATACTAAGCGCGTATGCCGAAATTAGCATAGCTCAAGCAGCTTCTTTCACTCAAAAGTTCGATTCTTGTCAATCGAATCTTGTGTATACCTTACATATGTTATTAATGCAATGATAAATGTAATAGTAACAGTAAGAATAATTGAAAGAATACCTTAATTGCAAAATTGTATGTATATAATGTAAGCTGTAATTGTAAATTGTAATATGTTCACAAGTGACTTTAAATATGCCGTATAAGCTGATCGCTGTTGTCGGCGGAATCTTTAGAATTGCTGACTGTTGATTTGATCAACTCTAGAGCTAGATACGCTAATTTCATAGAATTGAATGAGACATTTCTCGGGCCTTCATCTCCACTTTCAAGTTTGGATGCTGAATTTGTTGTAGTCAGTGCTGCATTGGGTAGTTGTCTTTCACTGATAGAGAGACCAATTTATATTTTGACATACTCCACGGTGGCTCTCTAAATCCTTCCGCAGGACAAACCTTGTTAGACTGCAAGGTCGTTGAAGCGGTCCTACTGCGGTCGCCGTGTAGGCACGTCTATCTGGGCAGTTAGCTAGTTGGTCAGGACCTTAGCTCTTGTAAGACTCTGTTGCCACCATATTCAAACATTTCTACTATGTTCTAATAGGGTTTTTAATAAACACTCCTTGTTATTGTTGAATTCTACTATGTTTATTTTGATCTACAGTACGCTTTATACATCGACGATAGAAAGTTTCTTATAGACAGTTTCCTGCTTATTTGCACAACCACACATATACAAACCTAACGATTATTTTGTTCGTATTTGCGAATTCAAAGACCTTCTAATGAATTTCCCTTAAATAGTATATAACCACTGAAATATATTTAAGAGTTTCACCTCATACTCTGACTGAGGTGATATCACCTCAAGATATCACCTTTTAGTGGGTTTCCTCACATCGTGGAAGCCGCGGGAGCGAGTCTGCTTATAATTTGGCCAAATTCTCTTCCAAAATGCATCCTGTGCAGTCGCCATAAGTGGTTAAGTAAAGGCAAGGTGGAAATGGTCATTAACTAGGTTTTCATGTACGGCTGTTTTTCGTATGCCTTTAAATAAATGAAGTAGGTGAAGAAGTCGCATTAACTGAATAAATTTTGGATATTTGTAAAATATCGTAAAGGTGACAAGGGACTTTCAACCTCGAATTTTTAAATTTTCAATTTTTAACTCGATATACTGAATAATGTGATTATTATTCTTTTTTAATGCATTAAAGATCCTTAGAATTAAAAATAAGGATGTTTTAATAGAAACATGCCTGTTTTTAATTTTTTTTCCAAAATGCTAAGTTTTTTTCAAAATGATCCACGCTCATCCCAAATCATTTAAAAACCTTAAATATCTTAATATAAGTTTATAATATATATCTAAACATAATTCTGCATTGAATTTTTTTTTATGAAGCTAAAGTTTTAAATAATATATTTTTTAATCCTACAAATTATTTTTTTTTCTACTTTTTAGCATTTTTTACTTTATTTCATGGTCTATAAATATGAAAAATAATTGGGGTTTCAAAGATATTTGCACGGTTTTGTGAGAAACACTTCCATAAACAATCGTCAGAAATTTGGAAGAAATTACAAGGAAACGAATGCTCATGGAACATTTTATAAATTTCTAGCATTTTTGAATATTCTTTTGAAAAACAGGTCCTATTCTTCCACAAAATGCTTATTTGTGAATTCTAAGTGTCTTCAATGTAGCAGAAAAGAATTTTAATTATTCCCTTTTAGAATGTAGAGTAAAATATTGAAAATTTTAAACGAAATGAGGTTGAAGGTCCCTTACCCCCTTGGATTAACAGAGTATGTAAGAATATGGACTTAATTAGGGTTTAGGTTAATTTTTATATTTTAGATTAATTAGCTAAATTTACAATTATTTGGTTTTCATGTAAGTATCCTCTATAGAAATTAATACATAGAAATAATTGATTTCGATGGAATTTCAATTTAAATGCTTATTTTGGACAATCTTTTAAAAAAATTCGGTTCTAAAAGAACCAAACGACCTTATTTGTTTTTTAAAAGTTCCTTGAGGGGTTGCTACGTTTACAGCCAGAGCTAGAATCGGCTACTTCGTTACTCAATCCCATCTAAACCGCTTTCTTCTCGATTTAGTTAGAGCACATCTATTTCCACTGCCCTGGAGTGTACTTTTTTCAAATATTTCAGACCAAAATGTGCATTGCTACCGATATTGTTAATGTGCTTTTCAAACCTTTTTTCTATGACTCTTGGTGTTTTTAGAAGACACCGTGCAATCGGCGCTTACATTCTGGACTCACGTATTAAGATCTAACGTAATATTTTCTGAAAAGGTTGAAACAATAGTAACTATTCGCAGTTAGTATTTAACACTAGAAAGACGGTTTCGGAAATACTATTGAGTGTTATGTCTGTGTTTATGTCCTCAGGCTTCTGAAATTTTATTACTTTTCTAATTTTACGTGAAATATGCACACACATTTACAAAATCATATTCGATAGTAAAGATCGGGAGAAAATGTGTTGTACACCTACTTAGACTAAACGATACTTAGTAGGTTGTTTACCTACTAAGACTACTTTCTCTATTGCCGTCAATTTGACGGCAATGTAGAAAACAAGCAGAAATCTTTAAAATAGTACCGGGAAAATGCTAGTTAATTTTCATCTTTTCCCCCTTGTCCAAATAACACAAATATTCGCTCTTCGGAAATATTGGTGTTGAAAAATAACGACTGTACAAACCATGCATATATTTTTACGGATAAACCATACCAGGTAGTAAGCTCGGCATACCTGCATGAAAATATATCTAAATATATTCTAATTTATTATTTGTTGGTATAAAATAGTCCAAACTTTGAAGTATTTAAAAAAATTTTTATAACATTAAATATTTTAAATTCTTTATTTTATTTTTAACTGTCAAAATGACAGCGTCCAGTCGTTTTAGTAAGAAAAATGTTCCCGCCTTTCTAGTGTTAATCAGAAAATCTAAATAAAACAAAACTGAATATATCAAAAATTTTGTTACACACATGCCTTTAAATTATTAAAGGTGGTTGAAGAAATCGCAGTAACTGAATAGATTTTGGATTTTTGTATAGTTTCTTTAACAGATTATGTTAGAATATAGACTTATATACCTATTATGCTATCTCTCATATTTTATATAAATTAGCTAATTTATATTTTTTAAGCTTTCATGTACGGACCATATATGGAACCTAATACGTATAAATTACTGATAGAGAAGGAATTTCAATTTAAATGGTTATTTTTGACATTCCTTTAAGGTACAAGGGGACTTCAACCTAATTTTTTTTTTATTCTCAATTTTTAACTCTGTATACAGAATAAGAATAATTAATATTATTTTCATACTACATTGAAAACACTTAGAAATCAAAATGAGGATTTTTTTGGCAGAATAATACACCTGTTTATCTATACTTATATATAAAGAGAGAGCGATTTTGTACGTGGAGGGTAATCTCCAGAACCACTGCACCTATTTGAAAAATTCTTTCACTGTTTGAAAGATACATTATTCCAGATGGACATAGGCTATATATTATGCATATCTGATCAGTAGAAATAAAGTTAGGGGATTAATTCTAACAATCTCCATAGTTACCGCTACTGTCCTCTACCGCTTTTTGTGCCGAAGTCTTCAACGATTCTTAACGTGGTGCTATCGCGGTGGGCTTCTGTTTTTACATTAGCGGTTCGAATCTAGCAGTTCTCCGGCACGCCTTTTTCTTTTAAAAATTAACTTTAATTATTAACTAACGTAACATTAATTAAAGATATTATTAAGGTTATTTTTAAGGTAAAAAATATTTACAATTTATTGGCTATCAACTGGAAATTTATTGGTATAATATTTTGTTTGACCCGGACAAATTCGGGACAGGCCGCTAGTCCATAATAAAAAAAATCAAAAATTCTAACAATATTCAAAATGATCCATGCAAATTCTATATCATTGAAAATTCTTATTTTTTTAATATAAGTTTAACATATGTTTATAACCATTATTGTGCATTGGTTTTTTTCTTGTATGAATCTAACTTCTTCAATAACTTTTTTAAAATTATTCTGCCTATTATTTTTATATATTTTTATGTTTTTATTTTATATCATGGTCTATAAATTTGAAAAATATTTGAGGTTTCAAACAGCTATGCGCAGTTGTATGTCAAACACTTCCATTAACAATCCTGAGAAATTTGGAAAGAATAGAAAGAAAATGAATGTGGTTGGAAATTTTGAGAAAATTCTTGCATTTTGGAAGAATTTTTGAAAAACAAATCTTATTCTTTCACAAAATACTTATTTGTGAATTCTAAGCGAATTCAATGCAGTCAAAAAAGAATATTATTTATATTCATATGGTATATTGAGTAAAATATCGAAATAAATGAGGTTGAAGGGTCCTTGTCACCTTAAAATATTCCCTTCTTTACACTTACATAGTTGAACTAATATGTAGAAAATAATAGCTAACAATAATATTTAAATAATTTAAGAAAAATATATTATTACCCAATACAAAATCTAGTATTACGCATTATCCTGAAATAAAGTATGCAATATGATTTTAATTGCAACTTCAATTTATGATGCTCCCTTAATTGATACTGCACTCGCACATTATAGTCAAATATCCTCTTTCGGAAGTAGTTATTTGGGAATTCTAAGCGAATTCAATGCAGTCAAAAAAGAATATTATTTATTTTTATATGATATATTGAGTAAAATATAGAAAAAAATGAGGTTGAAGGACCCTTATCACCTTAAAAATTCCCTTCTTTACACTTAAATAGTTGAATTAATAGGTAGAAAATAATAACTATTAATGATATTTAGATAATTTAAGAAAAATATATTATTACCCAATACAAAATCTAGTATTACGCATTATCCTGAAATAAAGTATGCAATATGATTTTAATTGCAACTTCAATTTATGATGCTCCCTTAATTGATACTGCACTCGCACATTATAGTCAAATATCCTCTTTCGGAAGTAGTTATTTGTGAATTATAAGCGAATTCAATGCAGTCAAAAAAAAATATTATTTATATTTATATGATATATTGAGTAAAATATAGAAAAAAAATGAGGTTGAAGGACCCTTATCACCTTAAAAAATTCCCTTCTTTACACTTAAATAGTTGAACTAATAGGTAGAAAATAATAACTATTAATAATATTTAAATAATTTAAGAAAAATATATTATTACCCGATACAAAATCTATTATTACGCATTATCCTGGAATAAAGTATGCAATATGATTTTAATTGCAACTTCAATTTATGATGCTCCCTTAATTGATACTGCACTCGCACATTATAGTCAAATATCCTCTTTCGGAAGTAGTTCCAAATGTGAATTGATCGCAAGCTATAAAACTAGAAGCCTCGGGTTTAACACAGTTCCCTAAAAGGTAGAATCTGCTGATGAGACAGAAAACTGTGAACAGAAATTTAGGGTCCCTTGCACCCTATTGAAGTAATGAGTGTCAGAGCGGAGAGGAAAGATCTTATTTATTCTAGTACTTTATCAAGAGATCCCTTTGGCGTTAATTAGCATAACTATTGGCTGAAATTCTATTTCCGACGTCCATTTAAAATCTCGCGTGTTCTAGAATAACGATATAATTAATTCTCATTAAACTATAACTTAAGAATTATTAGTAAAAGTGTGAATAATCTGCAAAATGGGATTTCAATGAACATGAAAAAAATCCATGTTCTTGAAGTGATTTAATAAATCAGTTGTGTATTAGTTTGTAGGGAACATGAGCATAGTTTGTCAATTTAATAATCTAGCTTTGATTCTTACAACTGTTGGGCAAAATTACATCCATTTCCAAAATTGATTTACATTCATCTAAATAAAATTAAAATTTCTCCTAGGAAGCATTAATTCCAGAAAAGGTTGAAATGGAGAAATTGAATAGAAAAAAAAATTGTTATTGTAAATTTAATACAAATTCTGTTTAGCTTTAAATAAACATTCCATTTTTCTGTTAAAAAATATTTTTTTTATTTATATAATTCAATCTAATATTGCTATAGTTTAATAATTAATTATAAATTCTTAATATACATCACATTAGAACTCTTTCAAAGGTTTATAAAATCCTAATAAAATTTTACGATATGAAGTTCAACATAAAAACTAGACTGAAAATCGCTCTAAATTCGTTCAGTTTCGTAAATGATTTCTCAGGCCTTGACATTTAGGATAATTAATTACATTTGATTTAATGAGCTAAAGTTACGTCATGAACAATTCTTCAATCACACTATAACTGAGTAATTGATAATACGTAATTCTACAATAAACTACAATACATATGGGACACTTCTTCAATTCCTAAACATGACTATTCGTCTTAAAATTTCTCCTAAGAAGGATTAATTAATAGCATCTCCTAGGAAGCATACGTATTTGTCTTTTCGCTCTTTTTAAATATAATGTATATATATTTGCATCGCCGTTTCCGCATGAATTTCACTCTAAGAAGCAGTATTTGTTTACCGTTTTAAAAAGTTTCATTGTGTAGTAACTCATAATAAGCAATTTTGCAATACGTGACGAACACTTCTAAAATTCTTCAACTTTGCTATTCATCATTCATTATTAAAAATTTGTTTTCTTCTCTAATTTTAGAGATACTATATGTCAATTTGTATATCTGTTTCTGTATGGATTTAACTTTGAGAAGCAGACTTAATTTATTAAATGTTTTATTGTGCATAGTAACTCATAATATATAATTCTTGAATAACTCCCAATACGTAATGAACACTTCTTCAATTCCTCAACTTTACTCTTCATCTTTAATTATAATGTATGTGTTTTTTTCACTCCTTTTATAAATACAATCATGTTGAATTGTTATCTTTAGATATATCCTCATTTTATGTCCATGAAACTAGAATATCAAGAAACTCTCTGAATCAGTCTTAATAGTGTTCTATATGAACAGCAATAATGCATTATTCTTGTATTTTAGTCGTTATTATTCCAGATCCTTTGTTAGAATCAGTATGCAAAGAAAGTTTTCTGATAGTTACAAAGCATAAGAGAAGTATCGTAATTTTTCTGTAATAGTTGGTAAAACATAAATAACTCAAATTCCCATTGTAAGGAACAAATAAGCAACTATTAAAAGGAAAAAAAATCTCATTTCCGAATGTAATATACAAATAATTCACAAAATGGTCTTAGAGGCATGAGTCTCCGTGGAAATTTCGAAACATATTCCTGCTGCAAAGCATTTGGGAAAATTGATGCATTCTTCTTCATCATGTTTATCACTCTAAATCTCTCTTTAATAAATGTCTTCTTCTGCAAGTTTATTTTTTTAGTATAAATGGTTTATATTGTCATAAAGAAGTTATAGTACATTTAAATTATAGGCCAACTTAGAAACTTCACTAACAATTGATCTACATTTATTCAAGTTTGTAAATATTTCCTCATGCCTTCATACTTATGATAATTACATTTTCTTTAGTGCACGTGTACACATTATACAGATATCAAACTGTCAAGTTTGCTGCTCGCCTTTGATTATAAAATATGTGTTTTCATCACCCTTTTGTATTCGTATTACCTGTATACCTATTTGCGTTGTTCTTTATCTATGAATTTTACGTTGAAAGGCAGTCTTTGTTGACCATTATTGAATAGTTCATTGCAACTTCCAGGGTACCAGGATTTCCGGATTAACTTATTGGACAAACTGCGCTGACCAGAAGAGAAGTAGTATTGAACTGCTATCTTCAGATACATTGTCATTTTTTATTCATGAAACGAGAATATCATCAAACTTTCTGCATGATTTTATATGAACATCTATAACGTAATAAGGTCCGAGGTAGCCTAGTAGTACCGCGTTGGATTTGGAACTGGGGGTTCTCGGTTCGAATCTCGGAGAACGCTTTAAAGAACTTCGCGACTAGGCCGGAAGCGGTAATGTTAAATCCGTAGACCAGATAGTCCGTCTATGAGGTCAGAGAAGGTGGAAGAATGTACAATCCTTCTACATATCGCCTCTGGGGATTCCCGCTTAAATATGACTTTGATCGTGCCACCATTGAAAACAACCAATGATTCTCACGGATTATGTGCTAATGTCGTCATTGAAAATTGCGCTGAGTCGGCAAACAAGTCTAACGTAGTATGAACTTTTAGTTGTCGTAGTTTCACAGCATTCGTGTGACTCAAATTATAAAAAAAGCTTTTTAAATAGTTACAAGAGATATCGTAATTTTTCTCTAATAGATGTTGAAACATGGATAACTCAGTCGTATTCAGGAAATTTGGATTTATTTGAAGGAAAATTTTTATTTTGGAAAGAAATGTGCTAATGGCTCACAAAATAGTCTTAAAATCATGAGATTTCGTGAGAATTCTGAAAACATATATCTGCTTCAGAGAATTTAAGAAAATTAATAAAATATTCTATATCAGGTTCAACAGTTTGTATTATTCTTTAATAAATGTCATATTTTGTAAGTTTATTTTTGAATACTTGATGAAACTGTTTATGTAGGGATAAAGAAGTCATAAAATAATTAAATTACTGTACCATTTTCACTACTACACTTGGATTCGTTTAAGAAGAAATGTTGCTTGGGGATCTCCAAATTTTGTAGATCTTCAGACTTGAGATAATGAGGATTTAGCTACAGACACATATCTTGGAGCATACTAATTAAAAATAGGAATTTAAAGTTGTTGACTAAAGCAGATACATGATTTAGATAGATTGGACATATTTGTTTTTTACACATCATGACATAAGCCTTATGAATCAACCAAATTTTCTTGTTTAAACATTAAGTATTCAAATAAAATTTTATACGATAAAAAATGTATATGCGTCATATTAAATATGCAATAGCATATCTCTGTGTTAAACGAAAATTTCTGTCTTATTTTATATATAAACTCAATTCATATTCTGGATATAGACAACTAATTGGTATTTTGTTTATATTTATATAATGGTTTTCGAAATATTTTTTCCACAATATCAAATCGTCAATATATTTTCAAAGCATATTGCTATGAATGTAAAAGTTTCTGTATGATTCTCGGGAGAGTGCTTTTCGTTTAAAATGATTTTCAAATCTATAAATACTATGCATAAATTTCACACATAAGTTTAAATATATTCTAAAACTGTTCTTCAAATACTGACTGCAATTCAATTTTGTAATACTTAAACAAAGTTAATTAAAAGTTCTACCATCGTATTATATGATAACATTTTATATTCCTAGCTAATCAAAATATATGAAGATAGAATCGATTGAAACAACTTCTACAAGCATAAATTACTAACTTCATTAAAGGGTTTCTTCAAAGCAATTATTTTATCAGTATACATTTAAATCTTGAATTTCTAAAATATTAATCATTTCATGAATCTTTAAAATTCGATCTCTAAACTGTAAACGAAACTTCCAAATCAGTTGTTCAAACATTGTTCAAAAATTTTTTTGTTTGGACTGGACAAAACTAAGTATATTTTAAATATGTCCATAAATAAATAAGTGATATACACAAAATGGTTGTGAATAATAAATTTTACAAATGTGCTTTCCGCTAATTTACTATGCTCACCGTCCATATCTGACCTAAACATCTGCTGAGGGAAATTTTCTGAATTGCTCTTGAAAAAGATGAATAATAATTGATGATTTTTATATGTTAAATAGAATATATGTTTAAATGTATTATGTAAAAATTAATTGCTAACTTCACTGAATGGTTTGTTCGAATCAATTAATTTGATTGCGGTACATTTAAATTTTAAACAATTTTGGAAGATTATCGCATCATTATTGACATTCAATCTCTAAACTGTGAATGATACTTTTAATTCAAACATCATTCACAAAATTTCCTTGAACTACGGAATGTTAAGCATGTTTTATTCCATAAATTAATAAGTGATATACACAAAGAAAATTGCGAATTATATTTTGCCCAATAGTACACTCGATTAATTTTCCTGTGACCCCTACCCATGCATCACCTGTACAGCTGCCGAAAGGGAATTCCTGCAGAGCTCTTGAAAAAGATGAATATTGAATGATGAATTGGACAGCCGTTCAAACATAGAATGCAAACAATAACAAACTTCACTAAACAGATTCTTCAAAACAATTATTTTATCAGAATACATTTGAATTTAAACTCCCAAATTAAGGGTCATCACATGTGTCTTCAACTTCAGTCTCTAAACTGTAAACGAAACTTTCAAATCAGTAGTTAAAATGTTATTCAAAAAGTTTCCTTTCACTGTGGAAAACTCAGTATGTTTTATTGTATAATTAAATAATTGATATACACAAAAAAAGTTGAGAATGTTAATTTTTGCGCAAATGTGCTTTCGTCCAATTTACTGTGGTCACAGCCCATGTATCATCTAAACATCTTCAGAGCGTAATTTTGTGCAGAGCTCTCGAAAAAGATAACTGTTATATGATGAATCTTAAATGCTGAATAGAAAACACATTTAAACATATTATGCATTTAATAACTAACTTCAATAAATATATTTTTCAACAATTATTATGATCAGCATAGATTTAAATGTTAAATACTTAAAATATTAACACTACCTGAATCTTTAAATTAAATTTCTTAACTGTGAACAAATCATGTAGTTCAAATCAGTTGTTCAAATATTATTAAAAGTTTTCTTTGACTGTGGAAAACTCAGTATGTTTTATTCCATAAATAAAAAAGTTACATACAATAAAAACTGTGAATATTAATTTGCACAAATGTACTTTTGGCATATGATTGTGGTCACGGCCCATGGATCACCTGAACATCTGCGAGCGAAATTTTCTGCCGATGCCTTGAAAAAATATCTATAGTTGATGAATTAAACATGTTCTGCAAACATTAATTATTAACGTTATAAAATGGATTCTTCAAAACAATTATTTTCATCATCATGTCATGGAATTTTAAATTCCAAAAATATTGCCCATCATACAAACCTTCAAATGCAAAATCCTAACTATAAAAGAAATTATCAAATCAGTAGTTCAAACATTATTCTAAAAGTTTACTTGGACTGCAGAAAACTCAGTATGCTTTATTCTATAAATAAATAAGTGACATACACAAAAAAGGTGTGAATAATAATTTGCACAAATGTACTTTTGGCTAATTTACTGTGGTCACGGCCCATGTATCACCTAAACATCTGCCGAGCGAAATTTTCTGCAGGGTTCTTGAAAAAGGGGACGCTAAAAGCATTAATACGTGACATGACTCAAATAATGATAGTGTAGTAAGCATTCCATCACTCTGCTGCATCTGTATCACGTAGCAGATAACACGATTTTCAGCCGAAATAGAAATGTGAAATAGCAACACATGCGGCTGTTTTTTTACATTCTGTTCCTGAGATGAAATCCACTAAAGATTTTTCTGTTCACTTCAATGAAACATCTGAGAGATATCAAAATGATTTCTTTTTGGTTCATGCTCACTACACAGAAGCGAAATATAGATTAGAACTGAAATAATTGCATATACCTCAGGTCAAATAAATGTTATGAAATTATAATATTTTTAATTGTTTAATGAATAAATATTGAATAATTTGGGTTTTTTTTTTTTGTTGTTCACTTCAACATCTGAGAGATATCTAAATCATTTCTTTTTGGTTCATGCTCTCAACACAATATAGATTAGAATGGAAATATTAACATATATCTCAGGTCAAATAAATGTTATGAAATTATAATATTTTTATTGTTTCCTAAATAAACACTGATTAAAGTATGTTAATGTCCTTGTCGAAGATTCATGTTGAAATTAAAGTTAAATTAGTAAGATGATAATCTCCAAGCAACACAAAAGGTCGTTCGCACTTTATAGAAACGATATTGATAGTTAGGTTTTATGTATAAATGCCATAATTTTTGCAGCGATTTGTTTCTTACCTGTTAGCCATGGTTCTTCAGAGTAACTCTAGCTCGAATTTTCCATGAAAGCAAACTTTTTCTTAGTACTGTCATGTCAATTTTACCCCATTCCTCTTTGACCGTTTTCATTGTCATGGTCTTGGATGTCATTTTCCTAAGGCTTGTTAAAGAAATCGAAAGCGAAAAAGTCCATTGGAGGCACGTCAGGGAAATTTACAGATATTTCATTAAATGGGATGCACTTTATTCATGTTTCTGATTTTTTCTTTGCCAAAAATGCGGCAGTTGATTTAGATGTATGATTAGAGGCTTTGTACATATGAGCTCAACTTTTTCAATATCATTTCCATATAAGGCTTAATATCTTCTTCCAAAATTGGTTCTAAAATATTCTACTGATAGAAGAGTGAATTAATTTTGGATTTACTGGAGACTATTATGACTTTTAATTTGCTGTTGTAACAAAATCCTGCAACTATCACGAATCGCTTTGGAAACTTTCTGTACACTGACGAAGACATTTCGTACTGTCATTCCCGTCAGTAGAGCAATAGAAAATGGATCTTTTTTTACTACAGTCACTTAAATACCCCCATGCCCCATCTAATGTTACCACACATTTCCATTTTTACATTCTGTATTTTACCAGTCAAGTAAGATTTTTCAATTGATGAATTCCATCCACACTAGGTCTCTAACATCTCTTAACATACGGTTAAATACATAATTGCTGAGAATAGTCATAAAAAATCTTGACTATGACTTTTTCATATTGTTCAGTCATTGACAAGAGAAAAAGGGACATTATGCTGCGATATTATATAACAGGAGTGGCCAAAGTGCGGCTCTCTAGCACTTTCTTTGTGGATTTTTGCTAGAATTGTGGAAACTTGTTACAGAATCAAAATACCAAAAATTAAAATTAGTAGCATGTCGAATAACCTTCGTGTTTAGCAGAACTTGTAGTTATAAATAGTTTTATCTTACATTTCATTTCATAAATGTAAACAAAGCTCAGTGTCGACAAATTAACATTTAACTGTATTGCTACGAGTTACAACAATTCAAAATATTCCAGACTGGATGTAATTTGCTAAAACAGAATTAACTAGAATTAATTTGTTAAATCCGAATTAATCTTTCTATCTTTTATTTGGACTGATAAGCGTAAGCAACGCTCAGTGTCGACAAATCAACAATTGACTGAATCGCTACAAGTTGCAACAATTAAAAATATGACAGACTGTTAAAAATTGTAAAAATAGAAATAACTGGAATTAATTTGCTAAAACAGAATTAAATGGAAATAATTTGTTAAATCAGAATTAATCTTTTAATCTTTCATTTGGATTGATAAACGTAAACAATGCTCAGTGTCGAAAAATCCCCAATTAGCTGAATTGCTACAAGTTGCAACAATTAAAAATGTGACAGATTGGAAAAAATTGTAAAAACTTAATTAACTGGAACTAATTTGTTAAAACAAAATTTATCTCTGTATCTTCCATTTCGGTTGATAAACGTAAACAAAGCTCATTGTCGACAAATCAACATTTAACTGAATTGTTACGAGTTGCAACAATTCAAAATATGCCAGACTAGAATTAATTTGCTAAAACAGAATTAACTGGAATAAATTTGTTAAAACAGAATAAATCTCTGTATCTTTCATTTCGGTTGATAAATGTAAACAACGCTCATTGTCAACAAATCAAGATTTTGCTGAATTGCTATGAAGTGAAACAATTCCAAATATGTCAGATTGGGAAATTTTTTTAAAAACTGTTATGTAAGAAAATAGTGATTAAAGCTAATAGAAAATATTAAGAATTTAGAAGTATTAATTATTTTAACAATTGGAGTTAAAATTCTTTTGATAAAAACATTATAACAAACAGCTCTTAAAATGTCTTTTAAATGTAACGTTCTTCTACTGTTGACTCTTCTAAGTATGTGTTACAAAAGTGTAAAGAGTAATTTGGTAATGTCTTCAAAAAAGGCTTTTAACACTGTTTATAAATGTCATACAACGAACGTATCCAAACGCAGATAAAATACAGTAAATTAACACTGGAAATATTAAAATGGAGGATAGTAAAATATAGCTAAATAATTACGAAAAATAAACTAATTAGCTCATAGTTTCGCCATTTAACTTTATTTTTATTTCAATTCTGATTTTGATTCAATCGTTTTTCATCATTTTATAATGTTACATTTCAGCACTTTAAAATTAGAAAGCTCGTGACCAATTTATTTTGGTTGGTTTGGATTCTATTTGATTGCGGATATCGTAACCTTGAGAAAATTGCTCTCTCTTTGAGTAGAGTAGCTTAATGAAAACAGATTTTGAAGTGTAAGTGGGTGCTGTTTTGATATTATAATATGCTTCGGCAAATGATTCAGAAAAACGATATCAGCCTTAACAAATGGTGAGCTCAACAAGGCAAATAAAAACAAGGATAAAGCCATAGGTAGCCTAGTGGTAGCGTGTTGGCTTTCGGTACTGAGGGTTCTCGGATCGAATCCTTAAAAGCACCATTAAGCACCATCGAGCCTACGCCGGATATGGACAAGTTAAATCTGTAGACCGGAAAGTCCTTCTTTGGGGTCATCGGTTGGAAGATACGATCCCCCAGATGTTCCCATTGGGGGTGCTCCGTCAAATTTCAGTTGGCACCTGGCTAAGTCTTGCTCCGACCCTTGTGGTGTCACTATAAACCGTAGACGCACCTATTCCGTCCAGGGGACATAAGACACAACAAAAACAACAAGGAAAACAAAATTCATATAGATGTAACGAAAGCTTTGTGACAAATGGACAGTATGGAAGTGTGGTCATGATTTTGGTACAGATGTGTTTCACGCACCTTTTTCAATTTGGCGATTTTTTTTATGTTTGGCGACTTTTTTATTTTTAGCGATTTTTTTGTTTGGTCTGGCAGCCATGCGATTTGGCGTGATGTTTGTTTTTTGTTGCAACCCTGAATAGGTGTTGTGGTATTGTGTAGTGTTTTTGGAAGTTTAATATACCGGTGTTCGATATTTTTGTTGGCGTTTCATAGTAGCGGTTTAGGATTTCTGTAATGTTTTTGGAAGTTTAATGTCTTCGTTTTTCGATATATCTGCGTATGTTTTAAATAGATGTTGCGGATATGTGTAATGTTTTTGGAAGTTTAATGTCTTCGTTTTTTGATAGATTTGCGTATGTTTTAAAGTAGCGGTTGAGCATTTCTGTTTAGGTTTTGAATTTTAATATAGCCGTTTTTAGATATATTTGCGTATGTTTTAAATAAGTGGTTCAGTATTTCTGCTGAGTTTTTGCAGTTTAATACAGCTGTTTTTAGATATTTTTGCGTGTTTTAAAGTAGCGGTTGAGCATTTCTGTTTAGGTTTTGAATTTTAATACAGCCGTTTTTAGATATATTCGTGTATGTTTTAAAGTAGCTGTTGTGGTTTTGTGACATGTTTTTGAAAGTTCATTATTGCCATTGGTAAGTTTGTTTTGAATTTATTTTTATATTTGAGTTGTTATTGATATTTTGTGTATATTTGTTATTTTAAGTGTAAAATGTCCGCGTAGGCCTGTTTTGGCGACAAGTTGGCGACAAAATTTTTTTGACGAGTATTTGGCGTCAAAAAAATTTTGTCGCCAAATTGTCGCCAAGGGTGGTGCGTGTAATACATCTGTTCCATTATTTTGTCATCATGTTTGGCTAAAGTTTCAATTAATGCATTTAATTGATTAAAAAGTTCAGCTTGTTTTGATTTTGCATAAAAAATACCAAGTAGATGGATCTCACTGACTTTTCATAGATTTCGGAACAATCATCAATGGAGACGTGAAATTAGATCATCCATAGAAAAATTATTATAAAAGATTAAGACACGAGTTAAAGTCTGTCCAAAATAGACTTAAGACATGAATTATCAGAAGAAGAGTTGTCTGATACACACATAAAACATTTTATCAGCTTGGACTGCAGAGTAAATAATTCGCTCTCATTAAAATAAAGTGTTTCCTCAGAAATTATTCAAAATATTATAATAGCTTCTTTGTAAACGGGAATAATATTTCGTGCTATATTTCATATAAGCATCACGAATTGTTACACAAGAAGCATTCTTTCAGAAAATTATCTACGATAAGGAATGCCATTTTGAATATCAAATAACCAGGAAACATTTGAAATCAATTCACAGATATTTAATTTTAGTCTGGCTTGAAAAATATTGTTATTCAAATCACTACATGAATTTAAAGTGGTTTATATTTCTTGGCTGAATATTTTTTGCTCTTGCTGAACATTCATGAATTTTCTTTGATCGTAGAAAAATTTAGTTTTGTTATTAATTTTTACAATAACCTACCTCTATGTAAAATTGCATAAAAAAGAAAGATAAATTGCGTTCAAAAGTTGCTTCTTCAAGTTAACTAGAAGTAGTTTTCTTATTTCTAGACAGATTGATCTGGGATCATATAATGTGGAATAGTTACGGTAGTTCATATTGCATACTGTAAAAATTCTCTTACGTAAAAGTTTTTTGATATTTTTTTGCAGAGAAATTTAAGAGTAAAATGGGATTATACAAGAATTAAAGTCTAAATATAAAAGCCGCAGTTTTCTGGAGTTTACTTCGAAAGTTTATAACAAAATAAATTTTATTATTTTATCCATCTCATGCATAGTGTGGCTTCACTGAAAGTAGGTAAGGCTATTCTCTCTGAGGCATTTTGAAGAAATTTCACAACTATTGATCCATACCCAGAAAGACAGAGTTCTAATTAACAAACGAAGGCCAAATTTTTAAAACAAAACTTAACAATTTATTAACAAAGATAATTAACATTTAAAACAGTGCAACATATTCAATTTAAAAAAACCGTGCAGATTCACAACGTACGGAGCCTAAACACACATCCGTACCGCCCGCGTTCTCAAGCGTCTCTCCCCAATGTCTGGATTTTCAAAGGGGTGGAGGGGCCGGCAGATTATCGGCTGACAGCTCTTCTTAGACGCCGAACTTTATTACATTGCAGAAACGTTAAGATGAGAGCTTTAGTGGCTGCATCTGTGAGTAAAACGGTTTTTAATCCCCCCACGTGTTCCGAACTGGTGGAACCGAACAACACATTCCTTGAAAAACACGCAGCTGTGTTTCAAACCCTTGTGGGGTCTCGGGAAAAAATAAGACCCTATTTCCAGTACGCTACAATAGGGTCAAAGAAACTATAACGTCATTCTTTTCAGACATAAAGATACAAGCATTAAATTACTTTATTAACATTATGTATAAGAAAAAATTATTATATATATATATACATATATATATATATATATATATATATATATATATATATATATATATATATATATATATACATATATATATATACATATATATATATACATATATATATATATACATATATATATATATATATATATATATATATATATATATATATATATATATATATATATATATATATATATATATATATATAAATATATATATATATATATATATATATATATATATATATATATATATATATATATATATATATATATATATAATAATTTTTAGATATAAATAAATAAAGTAGATATAAATAAATATTCTTTTTACAAATAATTGCATGTCAAATAAGCGCAAAAGATATCATTTTATACGTCTCACAGAAAAACACAATTTGTTGGGAAAGCCACGATCATATATTTCATGCCCTTCTCATATATTCTTATAGAAATTGCTGAAGTGTCAGAAAAGCGAGTCCTGGAAACTTAAAACCACGAGACAGTGATTCTAGTAATAGGCGACAGATTATCCGGAGGGCTCTATTTATTCTGGTAGTTTGTCTTGAAGTTTCTGAAGTATTTGATCGACCGTTATTAATAAGGAACAAAGGCCCTGTTTCACACATTAAATTGTCCTTTTGTGCTTAGTAAAAGTTCACTCAGCTTTTATCGAAATAAAACGAGAGGAAGTTTTGAGCTGTGATGAAATGTGTTACATAATATTTCATTTATTTCCGGGACCAATAAATGTGTGCATTCACAAAGAAACTGCTTGGGAAGCAGTTTGAGAAATATCAGCGTTTTGTATCAACTGTGTTTGTTTGTTCTTCATTTGAATGTTTGTTAATAAGCACCATTCGGTTAAGAAATTAGTGCGTTCATAGCTATATTCAAATTTATGATTGTCTCATTACATTGTTTTATAATATTCAAAATGTCAAATGATTTTTTTTCAATCTTTGTTCCATTACTAAGTGAAGGCCTTATTTGGATAGTAACTCAACCCCTTTCTTGTTCATTTTAGATACAGCGCCTTAAAGTATAATGAGTACTGAGAAATGGCTGCTGAAGTCTGATTTTTAATGCCCTCTGTTGGCAGCAGATATAAGCTGGAGATGTACCAGTTTGAAAATAAGATAGAAATGACTTGTATGAACACGAGAGTGAGGCTAACTCCATTTTTATAAAACTGGAGTTGGCCCACTATTCAAATAAGGCCTTTAAATAACATTCAATTTCTAAAGAAATTGGTGCCAAAGCATGTGAATAATTGAAAACATTCAGTAACATTACTTATATGAACACATATGTTTGGCCAAAAGTAGCCTAGTGGTAGCGCATCGGCTTTCGGTGCTTATGTTAGTCAGTTTAATCCCGACAAGCACCACTAAATACCTATGTATCTATGCCAGATATGGGTAATTAATATCTGTTGCCCGGTAAAAAACAGCTCCTCCATTATATCAGAGAAGGTGGGAGACTGTACGACCCCAATTTTGCCCTTGTTGTTGCTCAGTGAAAATTAAGGTGGCGCCTGTCTAAATGGGACTTCCACTCCTGTGGTGTCATTACAAACTGGAGCCGAAACCCTCAATACTTTCCGGCCAGGGGGCATTCGAAACAGGAACAACAGCAACACATTTGATTTATATGGATAAAATATATTTCTATTAGAATACGTTTAAAAGATTTTAAATGCGATTGATTCAATTTCCTTTTACTATTTTACTTCGTGTATAGGTAAAATTTCTCGGATATGAAAAAAATATTGCACTTTATACTCACAAAAGATTAATAATATTACACTATAAGTGATGCAATATCAATACTAAATCAAGCATAAATTCTATCTGAATTAGAAATTTAGTGGGAAAAAGTAGAAATCGAGCCTAAATCTGACAGAAAGTACTATAAAATGTACAATTTAGAGCAGAGACTTTTAAATGACTAAATAAAACTGAGCAGTGAAAATGTATTTTATTATTTGCTTTATCATAAACTAGTTTTTTTTCTAAATGGCAGTTCCAAGTGATAACGAATAATTCATAATATTATACATACGCAAAATAACGATTTTGGGATACACTCTTCAATAACTACTTTTCTTGGATAAAGGGTGCCTGTTAGCGACTCGTAAGTTCGCAATTCATGAATAAAAGAAAAAAAAGTTTTAGGCAAGGACTTCGAATACTCTGAAAATTTGAAGATCTCACTGAAGCTCCATATTTTCAAACGAAATGGGTACAGATGTGTTTCACGCACCTTTTTCAATTTGGCGATTTTTTTTATGTTTGGCGATTTTTTATTTTTAGCGATTTTTTTGTTTGGTCTGGCAGCCATGCGATTTGGCGTGATGTTTGTTTTTTGTTGCAACCCTGAATAGGTGTTGTGGTATTGTGTAGTGTTTTTGGAAGTTTAATATACCGGTGTTCGATATTTTTGTTGGGGTTTCATAGTAGCGGTTTAGGATTTCTGTAATGTTTTTGGAAGTTTAATGTCTTCGTTTTTCGATATATCTGCGTATGTTTTAAATAGATGTTGCGGATATGTGTAATGTTTTTGGAAGTTTAATGTCTTCGTTTTTTGATAGATTTGCGTATGTTTTAAAGTGGCGGTTGAGCATTTCTGTTTAGGTTTTGAATTTTAATATAGCCGTTTTTAGATATATTTGCGTATGTTTTAAATAAGTGGTTGAGTATTTCTGCTGAGGTTTTGAAGTTTAATACAGCCGTTTTTAGATATATTCGTGTATGTTTTAAAGTAGCTGTTGTGGTTTTGTGACATGTTTTTGAAAGTTTATTATTGCCATTGGTAAGTTTGTTTTGAATTTATTTTTATATTTGAGTTGTTATTGATATTTTGTGTATATTTGTTATTTTAAGTGTAAAATGTCCGCGTAGGCCTGTTTTGGCGACAAGTTGGCGACAAAATTTTTTTGACGAGTATTTGGCGTCAAAAAAATTTTGTCGCCAAATTGTCGCCAAGGGAGGTGCGTGTAATACATCTGCTCCACGAAATGATCCAAACATTTTACAAGTAATTTGCATTTTTTAATACTTAAGATACCAATGCAGCAAACTAAGCTGATAAATAACGTAATAACTTAACACAATGTAAAATTCTGGGAGTAAGATAAAAAAAAAAGATGCATATACCACAACATCTCATATTAAGAATTGCGCATATTTCAAAAGCATTTGTGCCTAAATAATTAGCATATTTTTTTTCACCTTGAATTCATTTAAAAGAAGAACATCTGCGTTTTATTCCATTCCCTCACAATAGGTTTATTTTACTCACGGCAAGCAGGAAGAGGAAATAAATAACAATAAAAGTAGGAACATATTTTTTAACGCAATTATTCAGCGAGAAATTAGTTTCGGGAAGGCAGAGTATTTCTTAATTAGAGTAAATAAACTGTCAGGATAAATTTGTTTATTCTTAAAGAGCTTACCTTGCAATAATGCTTAAATAATAATTCACAACGTGCTCTAAAACCAACAACAATTACATGTTATCTACTTTTGTTTATAATTATTATTTCTGAATACTACTGTTGCCACTTAATTTGTACAAACCAAATGGCTTTATTTCCAGTTTCTTTATTTTTATACATATTTACATTGCCTGTATGCATGTTTATATATATATATATATATATATATATATATATATATATATATATATATATATATATATATATATATATATATATATATATATATATATATATATATATATATATATATATATATGCAACAACACGGGGGGCGGTTGATGAAGAAGAAAGGTTAATATTGCCGGCCGTCCGTGCTTGACGGAAATTCAAGTTCGATATAGTGGACGTATTTAGAACCCGCGCTGGAAGTCTTGGCGTAGTCGGTGAAAGTCACTGTCACTTTCGGCGTGCATTTTTTTTGCACTTTTGTTACAAAGGTCACTCGTCTCTAAGACCTTTGTAACAAAATTTCTAACTGACCCCGCCCCCCCTCCCAGTCTCGAACACACAGAATCACTCCAGATGTAGCGAACAAAAACTTTATTTCTTACATTTCGACAAGTTATCGGTGCAATGACAATCCAATAAATCGCACATGTACACTGAGGCGTGCCTATTTAAAACCTAATTGAAGTATTGACACGTGATGCTAAAAGTCTTGCAGCAATTGGCTACAACCCTTTAATCTGGGCTCTGACGGATTAGAAAACAACAGGGATTGTATAAGGGGTATCATCGGTTGTATAAAAGATGCCTGATTTAAGTCAATTCCTTTGTTCTTGAAATCGATTTACGCAGTTACTTTTTAACGCGTTACGTCCAAGCATTTTTGAATGAAATTTGGAATTTTGAAAAATTTTCTGGGGTTTTATATGTTATATGTTATATGTTATATATATATATATATACCGGTTGGCCATAATTAAACTGACAGTGCTCACAGTGTTCTGTAGCGCGATCTATTTGTGAGAATGACGTCACATTTTGTAGGAAGATCAAACAAGACGGGGGACGAAGGATTCCGCGAAAAAGTAAATTAGTTCCAAAAGTCACCGCTAGGGGAATATTTGGAGCTGTGTAATAGAAAATAGAGTGTTAACAAATGCAAATTAATACGGAATATCAAGTACGCTGCAATATCAAGTACGCTGAGCAGAAGAAGAAGTTCTTTATTCAAATTTCACGTTACATCCATTGGCACAGTGCCAGCTGCTTGGGTTTTAAAAGGCAATGTGTTACGTTTCGAATCAATCGGATTGAAAGTTTATGTGCAATGTCTCCTTCTTTAGTCGAGCGTCCGTTACTGGTCAAATGCTTTTACCTCAACCAGAGCAACGCGTCAGCCGCTCTTCCTGCTTTTAGAACGAACAAAAAATGAGTAAAGTTGACGGTCCTGTGTCAGTTAATGGGCTAAAAGCAATGGTTGCGACGTTTGAGAAAACAGGTTCTCTGAAGGTTCAGTCAGGCAGAGGACGAAATCCTGTACCACAGGATACAATCGAAGCAGTTCCACGGCGATTGTCGACAGAGGACCAGACAATATTGCTGCCACCTCTAGCGCTCGTGGATTAGCTCGGAATATGGATATGCCTTACAGTACAGTATGGAAAATCTTACGAAAGATTATCAACTTCTATCCGTACAAGATCAGCCGTGTACATGAGTTACTGTACCCCGACCATGATAAGCGATTGACTTTTGCTCTCACCTTTCTTGCCAGAATGGAGGTGGTGGAAAATCTTATGGGGAGACGAGGCCCACTTTTACCTGCATGGAACTGTGAATACCCAGAACTGCCGAATTTGGGATAACAAATCAACACATGCAGTCACAGAAATTTCCTTACATTCACCAAAGGTAACTGTGTGGTGTGGGTTCACAGCGGAATTTATCGTAGGTCCATTCTTCTATGAGAACATTACCCCGACAGGACCGGAAACCTGTTCTGTTACCGGAGAGAAATATCGCCACATGTTGAACAGCTTTGTCATTCCGGCACTTCAGAAAAATAAATGCCTGGGGGAAATCATTTTCATGCAAGATGGAGCCCCTCCACACGTTGCTGTACGGGTGCAACAGCTGCTACGACAGAAATTCACAACAGAAAGAGTCATTAGCCTCTACTTTCCAACTGCATGGCCACCTCGGTCGCCTGATCTTGCCCCATGCGACTTCTGGCTATGGAGTTACCTTAAGTCCAAGGTCTATCAAGGAGTAGTCCAGGACCTGGCTACGCTGAAGGATAACATATCACAGACTGCACGGGAGATTCCTGCAGACATGTTACTTTCTGCTGTTGTGCATACTGTGCACAGAATGCAATATGTGGTGCACAACAACGGCAGCCACATTGAACCTCATTTGAATGCAAAATAAAAGGTAATTTCCGTATTGATTTGCATTTGTTAACACTCTATTTTCTATTACACAGCGCCAAAAATTCCCCTAGCGGTGACTTTTGGAACTAATTTATTTTTTCGCGGAATCCTTCGTCCCCCATCTTGTTTAATCTTCCTACAAAATGTGGCGTCATTCTCGCAAATAGATCGCTTTACAGAACACTGTGAGCACTGTCAGTTT